>OV816026.1:138765725-139158604 GCA_929113105.1 Agrypnus murinus
CATAGTTTAAGCAATGACCTCATTTTACAATCATTGTTTAAACTATGCTATTACAAACTACATATTACCTTTTTTATAAATATTAAAGTTATAAAAAAATGTTTATTTATAAAATATATTAAATATTTTACAAATAAGAATTAACCGAACCGGGAACAGAGCTGGTGTTTTATATTTGTAAATCAAACGCGCCTTCCACTTGGCTATTGGTGTGTTTTGCATCTTTAATGAATATTATCATGTTTTTTGTTTGTTTTTATTATTATTAATTACTTTTTAATCAGGTTTTACAATTGCTAATTATAGTAGATTAACTTGTTAATTGATTAATATTAATTAATCAACAATTAATATTAATTCATTTACGCATGTAAAAAATGCTCTGATGTCTAGAATTTTGGTCGTTGCTTTTGTCGGAATTGTGTAGCAAAGGGGGAAAGGATTAGTCGAAAAAAAAGATGCTGGGTCGGTTCTATGAACGTGTTATTCCGAACTTTGTTGTAATTTCTTTTGCTGCAGCCATTAAACACAACGATTGCTGTAAGTGACAAGCAGTGACGAACCCATGGGAGGGGATGGGAGGGTAAGCTCCCCCTCAACTTTGAAATTATCAACTTTGATAATTTTGAGCGAGAGTTGGTAATTTCACAATTTGAGAAAAATGAGAAGATAAGAAAATGTGTCCAAAACAATTTATTTTTTTAAATTTAATCTAATTGCCATGCATACACGTTAGAGAGTTTTAAATAAAAATAAGATTTGTGTAAAATACTAATTTTGCTTCATATAATGTTAGGTACAAACATTTTTTTCTTACTAGTAGTTGGTATTTTCGTCGTAACAAGTTGGCAATTTTAAGGTTACCCCCCCCCCCCCTCCAAGAAAACTCTTTAGGTTCGTCCCTGGTGACAAGTGATCTTACACGTACCTAAAATCAAACAAATGCGAATAGATTCAAATGAATATCGTGGCGATTAGATGTACTATTGGGAGATATGATAATAATGTTCTTTTCTTTTGTTTTAGGCGGGATTGGAAGTGGGTGAAATGATTTTGGCCGTCAATAAAGATTGTCTTCTTGGTGCTGATTACGATACGGTAAGTTGAAAAAGAAAACCAGATTAGTTACGTTGTCGACCACACCAACACCATTTAGGGCTTATTTAGGGCAGATTTAATTAAATTCTGGTAATGTCTTTTCTGGATATGCTCGATAGGTCAAAGATAAAAGTACTTGCAACAATGCCATACGATCACGAAATACGAAAACTAGCAGCTTTAATACACGGAGCACTAACTTTTCCATTGACACAAACCGATTTTAATAAAGTAATAAAGAGATTTCAATCATTAAACAAGTAACATATACGCAAATCGTTGTAACTATAAGGCATTATTTACACTGTAAGCCGATCTTGAGAGTAGGTCATGAGAGCGATATTTTGTTTGACCACACTCACACAAGTCGGTTGTACGTATTGTACTACTCTACTAGAGTAAACGACCTCTGCGGAACAAGGCGTAATATAACGAAGACACTCCGAACACATGCAGTGTTGCTTGGCGTAAAGCCATTGGCATAAACTGCATATGCGTTCATTCTCTACTGCAACCACTGGCATAAACTGCATGTGCATTCACTCCCATTTCTCCACTTTGTGTACCACTACCACTGAATTTATACTTGTGAATAATACCCGTTTAAAACAATACAGAGTTCTTTCCTGCAGCACGAGTTGGCGAGCCGACTAGTTGCGAGGCGAGCTACCAGGTCGCTGATGAACCATGAGTCACAATCGGAAAGTCGAGAGTGAACAAGCTCCTTAAAAAAATATGCTAAATTAGTCCCTGTGACTTTGACTGGCTGGATGGCTCAGTATGAAGAAGACCTAACATAACCTACCTAGTTCTTAAAAGTTGTGGTTGGTGGTTAGTATGCCACAGCTTAAATCGTTTCCGATTCGGAGAATATCTTCTATCGGTCCTTTTGCTTCAAAGCTAAATGCTGCCACAAAAACGAAAATCGCAAAACTCTTTGTTTTGCTTTATTGGAATGTATATTTCACAATGAACAAATAAAAGATTCAAAATATAACTCTGTACAACTTACAGATTACACTAGTGTATAAAAATGTTACCAATTTAACGGTTTCCATGATTGGATCGGTAGTTCAAAAAAATAAATTCTACTTTTTAAATAAATTACAAAAAATTTGTATGTTTCACTAACTATTATTAATATACCTTATAATCATTAAATACTTATATCTTTGAACTCATCGATCTTACTACACCTATTCCAGGCTTCGGAGCTTATATGGCATCAAGTGTGCCTTAGTTTGAAAACGGCCATTTCAACTCTGTCGAACAGCCTTGCCCTTGTGGGCCCATCACGTGCTAGTGGCCGACAGACTTGATACTTGTGTCACTTTCTTAACAAGTGGTTGCACTGCCTAAGCATGACAGGGTGCATCCTACCGGGAGCTGTCCTATCTGATCCTATGCATCTCACATTTGTGTTATACTTAAGGAAAGCGAAATGTAAAAATGTAGAGAATGACGTGAAATTTAAACCTCGAGTTCTTTGGCACTTATTCTATTCGGTAACTTTTTTTTATAATCTTCTTGTGTAGCATTACCGAGAAAAATGGAAAATAAAATCAAGAATTTAACATGGGCTCTTATGGAGACCATCTAACCTTTAGCAGTTTTAACGAAAAATTATGATGAAGAAATGTAGGAAATCTGATAAAAAACTAAAATGACATACTCTCATATTCGAAGAACAATGCTGCCCAATATTTTTGAAATCTTCTGTCTAGTTAATGCACAATAATAATTTAAAGTAAACAAAACAAGAATTTTTCAAGACATGTGTGGAAAGACAGCAGAGATGTGACAACACCTCATAGCGCGCGAATTCAAATAACAGAACAGAAAGATGACATATAATGACTGTTATAATTATCTATATTTTATTGTATTAACTAATAATCATATATTTTATTAATCAAATTATGTTGAACAATTCAGTCTTCTGCGTTAATAATATCAGAATACAAATGTTAATTCGACGGAAATATTGCAAAATGTAAAATTACCTTTTGCAATGTGATGAATACAATTTATCATCACAATCAGAATATCCACGAAATCAGTAGGTAATACAAACACACTAATTTTAAAAGTATATGTATTAAACCTCAACAACTTTTTATATATTTCTTGTATCTGCTTAGCAGATTGTAATCTTTAGACTATACAAAAGTTAAAAAATAGAATATTCCCATCTGTAATTGCATACAAAATTACAAAACATTCAACATGTTTCCACTTATATTTTGGGATTGACATTTGGAGGTTAGGATGTCAACTCAATCGAAAGCTGAAACCTAACACTGCTACCAACAAAATCGATTGATTTCTTTGAGGTGTTGCCACGATTCTTAACCTATTTACATTTATATTTACACTTTCAACAATTAAACAAATGCACTCCAATCGACTTAAATTATTTTAATATATACAAATAATTAATAAATGCATTATAGGCATTCATAATAAAATGATTTTGTTCAGTTTTAAGAATGTTAATTTATTTTTTTATCGATTGGTATTTCTTGTTAGAGCCTATGTAAAAGTATAGGAGATGCCCTTGCCCTTCACCCCGCAAAGATCCGCTGTAACCTCCTTAAGTTCCTACACTATTGTTACAGCAAATACAAATCTTAAAAGTTTTCAAGATATACAAACAGAAACTACCTTTAATGAAAGTTCAATTGGACCAGTTAATTGTTTTTATTTTATTAGATGTATTGATTATAATTTTCCCTTTATTGCTACCTAGTCCTTTCAGTAACTCATTTGTGAAATAACGCCCTTACTAATTAATTTCATTATTGTTTCTCATCTCAGTTATTCTAGGAACAAGAGATCAGATTTCTTAGTTTATTATTTTATAAAACATTTTTAGTCAGTTTTCCGAAAGAAATTTTTGAAAGGGCGCTAATTCTAAAGTGATCAATATCTACGTACCTCTAAATGCATTTATTATAATTGCAGGCAGCTAATTTATTAAAACGTACAGAAGGACTGGTTTCGCTATATTTATCAAACCCAACAAAAAAACCTGCCACGCCACAACCGCTGGTTGCTGAAAAGGCAGACTCTGAAGAACCAAAAGCGCCTACAGCTCTGAAACCACAAGCTCCGCCCTCTAGGAGTCCTACACCTGTTCCAGGTAATACTTAATAAATTATTTGTTGTTTCTAGAATATGTATTTAGCTTCTGCTTCTCAGGAATTATTAAACTCACTATTGTATGCTCCAGGTAATATTGTAAAGACTTCTTTCTTTTCATGCTTAAATAATGGCATTTTTTACTTAATTTGACTTGTTTTGTTTCAGAACCAGTTGCTGATCTTGCTTCTTGTCATATAATTCCTGGAAAAAATTCTACTATCGAAATACTTACTGATAATCGCGGAATAGGCCTATTTTTTGTTGGAGGAAAAAACACCACATATGGAGTAAGATCACTATTTCAGATATTCTACTTAACAAAATCTTAGACACCTTTCTATGGATTACATGCAAACCTTTGCGAATTATTTTAGGAGGGAGTCATTGTGGTGGAAGTATTTCCTGGGGGTACAGCTGATAAAGATGGTCGGATTCAGGCTGGAGATGTTATTCTAGAAGCAAATGGTGTCTGTTTAAAGGAATCCACAAGTGAAGTTGCTTTACAAACCTTTCGTCAAACACTGCCAAAGGTAACCTGGCATATATTATTAAGGATCCCCTGCTTTTGTTTGTTTTGTAATGTAAATAAGTACAAAGAAAACTGTTTTAAAAGTTTATTAACGAAAAAAATTTTATGTTATTCTAGATTTCTGATTTTTTTCTTAACCTAGCCTTTAGTAACTCTTTTTATTGCATTTAATTTTTACGAAATATCTGCAACGACTATTGGGATGCGCCAATAAATATAGATGGCGTTGATGTACAGCTACAAAATTAAACAAAATGACTTCGATGCGGTGGGTGATTATGCAGGCAACCAATGAGACGCATGATTTAGTTGTAACATAACCTTCAAACCTTCCAATTTGACAATTATCATGCCGCATAATCAGCTTTTATAAAATTCCGCAAAAATGCAGGTCAATCTTTGGTTCGTCCAAATAGACAATATTTTTGTTTTTCTTATAGATAGGTAGGTTTCTAATTATATTCAAAAGCAAAACATAAGTGGGCCTACCTTTGGGTGGCGGGTATCGGAGAGACAGCTCGAGGATAGACTTATTTTCGAACTTTGAATTTTTGGAAAGCGCTACTCGGAATTTTGTTCTAAGTATTGTGTCTAAAAGTAATCCTTACTAAATTTACATGCTACTTACCAAATTCCTACTATCTGCCTTTAATTATTTTTATTCAGAAGGTTTATCTTGAATTAACCTGTCTTATACAATTGCTGTATTTCCACAATATTTTCAACATTTTAATATAAAAATCAAACTATTACTCTTATTAATTGATTTTTCTATGATTTTTAACGTTTGCTGAATTAATTCCGTATTTCTATATATATTGTTGTGTTTAATATATATCCGTGTGAAATTGTAAACTATCCGAATATCTCGATTATCTTCGAGATATTCGACAAAAAGTACGTACTTAGAATGAGAAGTAGAACTATATACATCTCCAGGATATTCATCGATCCTGGCAAATTGGATTGATCCGATCCCGATCGATTGGTTTAAGATACATTCCATGCCGATTAGACCAAAGTTGGTCGTTACAGAACATTTTTTTCGATCGACTATAGAAGAAAATTCATAAATTTTGATTCCATAGAAATATCAAGTTCAAATTAAATGCAAATATAAGAACATTGCATAGAATAGTTATGATTTTTTTGAAAAAATAAATAGAACCGATTTTGAGAAAAGTCAAAAATTGTTAAAAACTCAAATAATATACTACGTTACAAATGTCGAAAAAACTAACCGAAATTACCGTAGATAGTCCATTTCATTCTCTTTCAAATGCAAACAACCCGACCTTCCTAACTAATACTAAAGCCGAGTAAATAGCATTTGAATATAGCGATGTACGTTTAAAACTGAAAAGAATAAACCTATATATCTCGCGAACGGTGTATTTAGGGGCAGTAATATTTGAGCTTTATATAAGGCTTGGAAAGGGTATTACGTGAACAAAATGTTAAAAAAATCTATGAGGGTAACTTTGGTCGAATCGGCGTGGAATGTATCTTAATGGGGTGACGGCGAAATTCCATATATAAAAAGATAATTGCTCTTGCTTTCCATCAAACCAAGTTGGTACTGAATTTGAAAACTGATAAGTGTTCGAAGTTCAGCGAAAGATAAATGTTTTAAAATATAGATAATAGTTTGAAAAACATCAAATTTCTGAAATATGGACCGGCTATTGTCTGCTAGACTACACAGACCTTGCACATTAATACCTGACAGTTTAACTGAAATATACTTGAGCAGTAAATGGATGAAGCGGAGCAGCGATGTATACCGTGTGAGAGCTCAAAGTATATTAATACAGTGTGTCCACGGATAAGGTAACAAAGAGGAAAATCTTTTTTATTATACATTTTATGTATTATCCTTGATAAAAATTAAAAATCAGCCAACTCAAGTATTATGATAAAATATCGGATTTTATTCGGAAAATAAAGGAAACAGCCTCTAAAATATTAGATTTATCACTATTTGTTGTCAAGTGTCTAACCTAAATACATTTTTTTATATGTTGAGAAAAAGCAGACTTTTTTTATAAAAAAATATATTAAAAGTGATTTTCCTCTTTGTAACCCCATATATAGACACCCTGTACATGTATGCTAACTACTATACAGTGTGGTGATAAAGTAAGGAACAAAATTCATAATTGCGTTATTTAATGTTTTCAACGCTCTGCAACAGAGCACGGCACGTAGAAGAAGAATGTTTTTAAGCAAAACGCTCGGACAGGTCAATTTTATTTTTTAATTAGCCACCTTATGACATACAAATTTTACTTATGACGTCATTTATTCTTGCACAATGACGTCATCATTGTTTTTTTTTAAATGACAACCCCAATTTCATTGCTCGTTCTTATAGATTGTCCAACTACTTAAATGATGGTGTAAAAAAATGGGTACCTTAGATAACTATTTTTTGAGAAAATAACACACCGTAAGAAATAAAAATGTAACTTTAATGGAAGAAAATCTTAATTAAACCCACAAAATAAACAAAATTTAGCGCAAGTGTTCAAATTGTTCTCCGTCAACCATTTGCCACTGACCGATACGAGTGTAAACACTTTGTACACTTCGCTCAAGGACTTCAGGAGTAATGTGCTCCACTTCAAAGCTAATTCTTTGCCGTAGTTCGTCTAAATTATTTGGCCTATTAAAATAAGCCGTTGATTTTAAATAACCCCACAGAAAAAAATTTAAGGGAGTCAAGTGTGGGGAACTCGGTAGCCACTCAATTTCTCCTCGACATCCTATCCACCTTCCAGGCAATGTGGCGTCAAGATATTGACGGACGTTTATTCCAAAGTGAGGAGGCGCCCCATATTGTTGAAACCAAATATCCTGATGGGGTACATCTGCTTCGTGATCATTTGGACACATTAAAGTTACATTTTTATTTCTTACGGTAAGTGTGTTATTTTGTCAAAAAATAGTTATATAAGGTATCAATTTTTTACACCATCATTTAAGTAGTTGGATCATCTATAAAAACCAGCAAAAAAACTGGGGTTGTTATTTAAAAAAAACAATGATGACGTCATTGTGCAAGAATACATGACGTCATAAGTAAAATTTTCATGTCATAAGGTGGCTAATTAAAAAATAAAAATGACCTGTCCGAGCGTTTTGCTTGAAAACATGAAATAACGCAATTATGAATTTTGTTCCTTACTTTATCACCACACTATTTAACAGATATATCCCGTTCTCAATCATCGTGCAAAGCCTGTGTGAATCAAGATGGTACTGGACCGGCCCCATTTTTCGAGAAAAAGGCGAGAATTAAAAAGCGTAATTATCTAATTATATAAAAGGTTCAGAAACAAGACATGGAAGCAACCGAAAATCCTAAAAATATTTGAAATTCTATAAGTTATAACAAGTTAAAAAGCTAAACCAAAAAGTAGATGTTACATGATAAATAACTTCAACTACTTAATTTAAGTTGGAATTGGAGGACGAATGTGAACACAATGTATTGTGCATGCCCACCTTACATCAAAATTTGATCTAAGATGCCCACGTTGCCAGAAGCCCTGAAGTGAACACGACTATCCTAATGATATTCGAAAAAGTATTCGAGATATTTTTCCGAAGATTTCATAGGAAATAATTTCAAGGATAAGTCTCAGAGTGATTCCATATCAACTCAGGCAGACAAATAGAAATCTGACAAACTCATCTCTCAGAATTTAATAAAATTTCATTATGTTATAGATGGTAATAAACTAAAGACCCCATATTTTTTTTCTTTTTTTCTGAAAAAATTTAATTTCTGACTTCTGAGGGGCCAAAGTTTTTCTGACACTGCCAATTTTTTCCGATGTCGAACATTTTCTCACACTGAAATAGGAATATCTTGAGAACTACTACAGATATTTGAATACAGTTTTTTTGTCTGAAAGAGCACATTTTTTTCTTTCATATGAATCGCATTAGATAATGATGTGTAAAAAAACAAAGTGTCAGCGAGGCAAAATATTTTATTACAATAAATATTTTTTTCTCAAAAACGCCAATAAAAAATTTTCTAATATTTTCACAGGAGGTGCAAAACATCACCTACTTTGAGTATGTAAAAGCACAATTTCCAACTTTGCTTTTTTAATTTTTTATGATCATTCATTAAAGTATGATCAAATTTAAGTTCCTCATCATTAGAAACATAAAACCTTTTTATGATATCATTTTTGATTAAATGCAACTGAAAATCAGAAAATGTAGTAGAATTTAAATTTTATAAGCTTTAAGGATTTCATTGGTGTAGTGAATGTTTTTGTAGATTAAATACATATTTTTAAAAGGAAGGAAATGAAAGGTCCTCGTCATTGGGTAATAAACTAATCATAAACCATAAATACTAAAATAACTGACAAAACTGCTTATAAACTCATAAAATAATAAAGACAAGATGTGTTTTTTATGATAGCGCTCTGCTAAAGCTGGCTAAAGACAATGAAGATTTTTTGCAGTTGTTACTTTCTTTTATTGTACACCATTCTGGTTAATGTAATCAAAATCAATATGAAAAGATACAATTACAAATTCAAATAAAACTTTAAAATGCTCCATTTTAAAATACTAATAGTTTTGTATGGAATCTGCTGGTGATATTGTTGTGTTCTTCCAGAAAAGGAAACAAGGCACTGATGATGTTAAATGTTTATTTAATTATTGGAAATTGTAACAATGTTTATTAATACTAAAATTGTTACACGTTCCCCTTTTTTAACTATAATTAATTTCGTACTTAGTTATATAGTATGATGTTTCTTCGGTGAATCTACTTCTTGTACTGTCTGAATAACAAACTGCGTTCCATAAGGAAACTTACTATCAATTACTCATTAAAATAAAATGTTCCAAAGGAAAATTAACGACAACAACATGATTCACTTTGAACTTAAATATTTACGTCCAATGTAGCATTTAATTTAATATATTTTTGAAGGGAAAGTTTAGTTTAATGAGTTACTAATATGTAACTAATGATAGTAGTTATTTCTGAATTATGGTAAACAAAGAAAATGAGATATGAATAACGTTGCTTACAATTTTATAATAAAATCTAACGATTAACAAGCTATAATTAAGAATCACCTTAAAATATGATTATAATAAAAAAGGATGTATCTAACAATATCTAATACACTGCTGTTGTTTAATCGTGACCTACCTACACACTACAAAATATTCTCCCATGATCCAGAATCAAATGTGTGGACTATTTTAAAATACATAAAAACGCTCAGTATCAAACAGACAAATTAATTATGAAAAAAATGTCTGATGTTACTGACAATTAAAATCTGTTTTTCCATATGCCTCTTCTGAAGAGTATCCATGTCGTAAATGCCAGAGAGTGAATAACATTCTGAAAACTTTAAAGATGCCAACTCCATGTGGATCTAGTGCAAGATTTTATTCAATTTTGAAAACGGAAACAGAACAAATTAAACAGTTGTTTCTAAATCATCAAGTTTAAGTATAATATGAGCAAAAAGTAACTCCATCAAAGGTGCCTTTGGAATTTTGAACTCATGTGTATTATAACACCAGAAAATGTACAAACTAATCAGAGTTCTTTGACAGTGACACTTGTTATTAATTTGATATAATTTTCTGGTGTTGCTCATACTTTATATGGTTTAAACATATGGATTTTTATTAATAGTTATTAGTTTATTAGATTGTATTTGGTCGTATGTTAATATACATATACAAAATTAATTACTAGCAAAGTTGGAAATTGTGCTTTTACATACTCAAAGTAGATAATGTTTTGCACCGCCTGTGAAAAAATTAGAAAATTCTTTACTGGCGTTTTTGAAAAAAAAATTTATTGTAATAAAATATTTTGCCTCACTGACACGTTGTTTTTTTTTACACATCTTTGTCTTATATGATTCAAATGAAAGAGAAAAATGTGCTCTTTCAGACAATAAACTGCATTCAAATATCTGTAGTAGTTCTCAAGATATTCCTATTAAAATGTTCGACCTTGAAAATAACTACAGTTTTTGGAAAAACTTTGGACACTCATAAGTCAGAAATGGATTTTTTTCAGAAAAAAAGAAAATATATGGGGTCCTTAATTTTTTATCCTGTATAAAATACTCAAATTTAATCAAATTCTGAGAGATGAATTTTCCACTCCTGCCTGTCTTGATATGGAATCCACCCTCAATTATTTAAACACACTTCGGGTACGGAGGCAATAAAAATATTTTTGCTGACATTACTACCCGATGATAATGAGCCTGACTGCTCACTACTTCAAATTTATATGAGCTTAACGTTTTGAGTTTGTGCACACCAACTTTGAGTAGCTGATGCAAGCTTCTTTTTATACCTCAAAATCTGAGAAGACGAGCCTTTTCGAGGTCATTCTTTTATTGTAGTTATAAAAAAAGAACAATTTTAAGTTTAGTTTGCAGAATTATTTTAGTCAATCTTTAGAAAACTATAGTTTTCAAGTATCTCGAGCGAAGCTTGGAGGATTTTACATTTCACAAACTTGAGCTGCTTCTAAATGTGCTCCAGCCCACTGAAGGTGAAGATTGAGGAAGGTATAATCCAGCTATCTCTGCGTGGTTCCCTTTGATTAGTACTAATTAAATGCTAGAAATAATTATTATTTGTATCGCGTTTGTCATCGCTTTTCTGAGTTTGCAATTATTTTGTCAACGCGCTTTTTTGTCGCGCGTCTTTATTGGCTCGTATTTTTGGCCTAGAATCGACTAGCCTGAGAAATCGACGATATATTGGGAACCTTCATGTATAATTAGTCTGAGAGAAATAGAACCTTCTCCGGACCAGCCTCGTTGGGGCCAGTCCACTGGTGAATCTTCTGATATCTTGGCCACAGTATAATAACATCCAGTAGGTGCACTCTCGCAAATATTGTAAGCCGCCGTGTGTGTTCTTGTTGTATTCTCGAGCTATTGGCGGGTTACGGAACGACAGTTGGACGGTGTTTTACAACGTTCCTTGCGGTACCTTCCACAGCAAGCAACACATTTTTTTAAATATTTGCTGGCGACAGATGTTTTTGTTGCAATAATTTGACAAATATAAGTATTACTATAAATACATCAAGAGCAAATGTTTAAAATTTCATAAGAAATTTAATTTTCGGGTTATGTATATTAAAACAAGCTATAATTTGGTAGAGATTACTTTTATACACTAAGAAGCAAAATTTTGGACTGTGTAATTCAAAGATTTCAAAAAACAATTTTAACTTAACTTAATGTAATTTTTTTGATTGTCAATTTTTTTCTTGGAGATTTGTTGGTTTGTGTCAACGTTTCTCCTGGGCGCCATGTCCTGACTCCACTTGTGATAATCTTGAGAACTAGAAAAATGCTATTTATAATTTAATACTAAATAAATTTTTTCAGATGAAATTAGTAGTACTTCGACCAGAAAAAATCGAATATACAATAATAGACGTGGATCTAACAAAGAAACCCGGAAAAGGCTTAGGATTAAGTGTAATGGGAAAGAAATCTGGAAAAGGTGTCTATGTAATAGAAGTCGTAAGTATTTATAATTTTTCTTTACCTCTAGTACTTAACTATGTACTATTGATTTCATAATGACCTAGGACAGCAGACTAATATGATGTCTTTTATTCTTTTTTTTTTCAGTACAAATGTATAAGATATTATAAATGTATAGTTCATTATGAAATTAATAGTACATAATTAAATGTAATTAGTATAAAATTAAGATTAATTCGGAATAAAATCAAATGGAAAGATAATATAGAGAAAAATTTTACTTTTGAGATTGATTGATTAAAAGAGAAATAAGATATACTCATGCTTCTCCATTGGAACGTTGGCAAAAAAAAATTTGCGCAATTTTGTTATGAAGACATCAAAAATATATTATTTACATAGCTTTACAGATTTTCTTTACTTATAGTATGTTTAGATATAGTATAAAATTGAAATTAATTTGGAATTGTATCAAAAGATAATATAATGAAAAGCTGTGCTGAAAAGTAGTGATGGGATCTAGATACTACCCGAGTGTCGTGACACTTGTGAAGTGTCGACTCTTCACGATACTTTAACGACACTTCGATTTACATCATTCATGCGCTAATAAGAGCGATACTATTCGACACTCAAGTGTCGTGACACTTGAAGTGTCATGACCACGAATAGTATCATGACACCCGACACCCAAGTTCCCATCACTACTAAAAGGTTGTATTTAAGACTTTACCAGCTAGTCGTGCCTCGTGCATCTCTATTCATAGAGTACTTATATTGGTACTTATTTGACTACTAGTACAACTAAACTACTAATTAATTAAAGTAATACATTAAATTTTGAAATACCGCACAATTACTTAACCTACCTCAAAGTTCTTTAGATAATTTCTATTTTGATCTGCACAACCCCTCCCCCACCCAGACTAAAAACGCTGTTTAATGGTTTTAAAAAGTGATAATAGATAGTACACAACTAGCTTTGTTGTAAAACTGTGTGAGGGGCGAGTAACATTCTCTTTATAATTGTAACATTTTCAATTTACTTTGAAAAAAGATTATTTATCTAATAAAGTCTAAAAACAGTGTGATCCAAAATGAGTGGGGACGGTTTGAATTTCGCGCGATTGGTTTTAGTGTTTTTCACGTTGTTAGTATGGCACTATTGAAATATCTTGAAACTTGTCACTTTCTCGTTTATATCGTTGTACTTTGCCACGTTGTTCCGAGTTTTCATTGGATTTTTGCGTTTTTTCACTTGTTTAATTATAATGATTTTAATAAGATGATAGAATTAATATTTTTGTAACGTAATTTTGTAATATACCTATACCACTTATTTTTAGACGCCACTGTACAATAAAAGAAGGATAAAATGTCTGAAAATTATTCGTGTTGCCAACGTGACAATAATTTAACGTGACGTGTCGGTAAATTTAAACCATCCTCAATCATTTTGGATTACGCTGTATAAGCACTGTTACATGCTAGCTGAAGTTTACAAGCAAACATACGAGCCTTCGCAGTTATTGGTGCACTATTGCTATCTACGTTACTATTTGCAACTATGAAATTGGTTATTTAGCAAGTTGGTAGTATTTTTTTCTGCAGATTAACATGGCGAAGACAAAAAACAATTGAAGGGCGCGTTTTCGGGTTATTCAATGGATGAAAAATATGAACAGTATCCTATAACTTATTTATTTTCTATTTTAAGCAGGCAATGAACATAAACTTGTGTATTTATAATGCCGCTGTCTATCCATTTCTACAAAGACATACAGGGTGTCCCATTTAAAAAAAATGTTACTTTTGAAGATAACTCGAAAACGCGACGTTCAATTGTTTTTTGTCTTTGCCATGTTAATCAGCAGAAGAAATACTTCTAGTTTGCTAATTTAACCGACTACGTAGCTCCAATAATATCGAAGATACTATTACAATAACTGCGAAAGTCTGTATAATGTACAATTATGCACGTTACTGCAAATGTTCTTTCTATAAGTTAACCAAAAGTATTATTAATTTACTATTACACACATAAATAAAAAGGTCTTATTTCTAAATGTATTACAAATAATTTAATTCCTTTATTTAAAACAAACAAAAGATTAACAAAAGTACTTTTCATTAAAAGATTTTGAAAAAATGGAAAGAATCTAAAAGTGTGCACATCTTATTAAATAGTTTGCAATGAGATTTCTATTCTATGAAAAACTTTTGACTTGGAAATAGACCCAAAGTGAAAAAATGTAATAACGGAATCAAAGTTCATTTTTTTAAACAAAGTTGTTATGCTAATTACGACTTCTGAATCGCATCTTATACGCGATGTGATGGATAAACTGAACTAACAAGAAATGCTTCTGTAGTAAAAACTACAGACTGATCAAATTATTGTTAACTGTTTTTCTATAGTTGCCTTTTAGAGTCTTCTACTTGTTATTTTGAAAAACAAAATGCATATCTTATCTATTAGTAATTTATAAATAAGATAATTTATTATCTAATACACTTTAAGTACTTGAAGTAGTTCTAGTACTTAAGTACTTCAAGTATATTCAAAGAACTTCAGGTATTAAAACACTGCAATTAAGTACTTGACTATACTTCTTCAAGTACTTGATACTTGTAATTCAAGTAAATTTGTAAATTTACTTTTATTGGGATGTAGTGAGTAATTCCTGATGGAAATGATGAGATATTCTCGATAATTTTCGCTCTCCATTCTTTAGTTTTCAACTTTTTTCCTTGTTTTTACGAGTATAGCTCATTTTACCAGATAATTTTTTCATTTACACGCTGTATGCATCTGGGAAAACTACTAAAAGTGTTACAATATGTTTTCTAACTAACCCTTACTTTAGAACCAGGTAATAAAATAAAGTAAGCTGTGGCTCAGAAAAAAGTAGCGTGCTTTCAACTTTTAAAAACAAATCGTATAATGTAAACATATTTAGTTTTGTTTGAAATTTAAACATATATGGCAGGTAGTCAAGATTAAAAAGGATTTTCTGAAATTATAATCTATGCCAAAAATAAACATCAGCTTTGGTCATACTGTTTGCTGTCATATTGGTCATACTATCCTGCATTTTTCCACTTCTGTCGAAAGTCATTTATTTGATATACATCAATTTGGTGGGTTAGAATTCTTAGGAACAATGTTAATGTTGTTACTGGAATAAAACTCTTGCGCCAATCTTCCATAGTAACATGTAGCTAAATGTGACCAGAAGAAGACGGAATTATTGTGCGAATCTATAAATGGGAGCAATGTCTTTTTTTAAACATTCTTCAACATAAATGTTGCCATTAATGGATTCATTCGTAATGAATGTAACACTTTTTAGATCACACGAGCATATGGCCTGCATATCAAAAATTTCTTGATATATTTGCTAGCTTTTCTGCTCTTAAATTGTATAGCAACATTACCCCTTTGCGAAGCTACATAAAATTCCTGGCCTGGTATTTGACAGAAATTGGCTACACAATAAGTTTCGTCATCCATAACGCAACAATCAAACAACTTTACGAAAAAGTTGTTGTACATATTTCTTGCTTTAGTTTTTGCTCTTTTTTCCTTCTCCGAATCTATATCAGGCACGTTTTGGACTTCAAGCCAGCTTTTACTTTCGCTTAATGCTTGGTGGCCTTAGATGTACCAAATTTATTTGCCGTAAGTATGTTCTGACGCTTCATGCAAGTCCAATTTATAATCCTTTGAACATAGCTGTGCGGCTTTCTAATGTCCAAGATGCATAAAAAGTTGCACTTGCAGGTTAGCTATTGGCATGATATTTAGAGCCTCAAGGTGTATTTTTGGGATAGCAGACCTCAATTTAATATAAGCAGTTTTTGTGATGGGAATGTATAGTGGTACAAATAAACAGTATTTTGAATTTAATTTTTAACACTTTTGTACAAAACAACAAAAACATTGTGTAACTAACTGAGATAGGTAATATAAATACACAATATCATAAAGAATGCGTTAAAAGTTATTACTGTACTGTTTGTTTTTCTTTGTAAGTTCTAAAGCTTAATGTTTGTTTTAATTAATTAAAATGTGCCTTAAGGTCCAAGTGTACCCAAAAAAAATTTAACGGTACATTCAAAAATTCTAAACAAAATCACAGTGGATTTACTTATATTGTAAATAGCTATACCAAATTTTTAAAAAAATCATTACAAAGGGATCATTTAGACACCCCAATACGGTGAATAAATCTTAACCGCATGATCAATAATTGTTGTTTTATCCATACATATTATAATAATGTGATAACTTTGGTTTTAAATTAATACGCTAGGAATGTTAAAACTTGCTTACCTAACTTGCCTTGAAAAACGATGTTTATTAATTAAATTATTTCACATTTTTTTACGTGCAAAATTAATTTTAAAGAAACTGTACATTCAAAGTTAACCAAAAAAATACCACTTAAGTCTCATAGTATTTGAACTATTTTCCCAAAATTTTAAGAAAATCGTATGTATAATGACTCAATTATTGCTAAAAACTTGCTTTTTTGGCAAAAAACAGGTAATAATTTAGTCTCTAGACATACGGTTTTCTTAAAATTTTGGAAAATAGTTCAAACACTATGAAACTTAAGTGGTATTTTTTGATTAACTTTGTACAATTTCTCTAAAATTAATTTTTCACGTAAAAAATGTGTAATAATTTAATTAATAAACATCGTTTTTCAAGGCAAGTTAGGTAAGCAAGTTTTTAACATTCCTAGAGTACTAACTTAAAACCAAAGTGATCACATTATTAAATTATTTATGAAACAAGCAACACACGTTTTCTGGGTACACTTGTACCTTAAATATACTCAAAATAAGTACAAACAGTATAATATTAACGCGAAATGTAATGGTGAACGTGAAAGAACAATACGCAGACAACATAATAAACATTTTAAACATTATTTATTGGATAAAGACTTACTGTTTATATTTTTCGCAGCTAAATGGAGGAAGTGCGGATGTTGATGGACGAATTTCAAAAGGTGACCTATTGGTTTCAGTAAATGGACAAAATGTTGAAAATGTAAGTGCAGATGAAGCTGGAGCCATTTTAAAAACTGTGAGTGGGAAACCTACATTAAAATTTCACAGATACAAGCCAATAATAAGGTAGATAAATTAATATTGTAGAGTTAATCAGGTACATATTTTTAAATAAGGATTAATATTTATTTTTAACAAGTCAGTAATTTTATATTATCTACACTTGTTAGATTACATAATATGAGTCATTTAATAAATAGAATGTAATGCATTTTCGCTTTTCATTTAGATAAATTATTTCTTAAAATTTAATAATAATAGTAATAATAATAATTATATAATAAAGTTTAGTTATACCTAGTTGAAGTATTAACAATATATTTTAATTCTACTCTGTAAGATTATACCAATAAAAATCATAACAGTACTCAAACTTACGTTATTGTGTATTTTACAACATGATTGTATCTACTTCAGTTAGGTTGGCGTACTGTATAATTTTAACCAAAATATATGAGCAATCTTGATACATATATTTATAGTAATTACTTATACTATAAAGAAGTCTTTCTGTTAATAAAAGACAAAGCAATAACTGTTTACAGTAATTATTAATATTCGAGTTTTATAAACTACAATAAAATAGAACTAAAGTAGCAATCACTATAGAAAAGCCTTACGTCATCAAACACCGCCATACAGTTAGTCAAGATTAAAATTGTTAGTCAAATTTACAACGTATGTATATCGCATTTGGCGCCAGATTGAAAATCAGATTTTTTAACCTATATGTGTATTTTAGAAATAATTTTAAATACTTTTAATGTAAAATAAATTCTCTTATTATTAATTCAATATATGTTTAATTAAAATAACGCTTTTTCAACTTCAACAAGTATTAAAACCGATCGCATAAAAGTATAGGCAATTTATCTTAGCTAGAATCTTAGAAGATTTATATTTTAATCAACATATTAATAAAAATAGCAAAACACAGACTCCCAGGCAAATTCAAGAGTGCGCAATAGAACTGTTGAAGTAGTGATATCTGTGGGTATAAAATATTTAGGTATAAAATAAAATAGTACAGTGTCACTCACTACATTAAGTTACGTTGCGTTTCTTTCATTTTTGTTAGTATGCTGACTAATGTAAAGCACCTTCAAATTTTTTTATAATAAACCTCTTTTTTGTTACACACATATTCAAATTTTCTCTTATTTTACAATTAAAAAAGGTTGCTAATCGGAACCTTGCTAAAAATATATTACTGCAATTTTATTATTTATATTGATCAAAAATTTAAATTTTATTGACAAAAAACAAAATTATACCAACGGAATTCATATTGAATTTAGGTAATTCTACAACGATAAAACACAAATCACAGAAAAGACAGCATTCGTGGAGTGGGCCACCTATTTATCAGTGGTGCGATAGTTAATGTTTTAAATTGGAAATTTTGTAAATTTTTTATGTCATTTAATGGTAGTAACCTGATCCTTAATTGATTTTATAAAATTCTTGATTCTTCAAAAGTTATTTCCTGTAACATTTTTATCCAAAGTTTTAAGAAAAAATCGTTTTTTTAAGCTACTAAAACATTAAAATAAAAATTCCGCATAAAGAAATATATCGTAGAAGAAGTAAATATTTTTTATCAAACATGATATTTTTATAAACGCTCCCATTCCCAACAATGCGCTTATATAGATATATCAATGGATATTTCATCCAAGAAGCAAAATTTAAAAAAGGCCTTAATAAGACATTTTGTTTGATTCATTGGAAATTTTCTTGTCGGTTATAGTAGGCACCTAACTCTAAAAATAAAAGAGTTAACTCTATCGGACATTTTCCTCTCCAAATTTAAAAAATCTCGTGTCAAAGGAAAGTAATTAATTATTTAAAGAAGTTTATTATTTCCAAGACAAAGTTTTTTCCATGAACTTGTCAAAGAACACTTAAAAAATATTGTGTAAAACATTGAGGTTAATCAAAAGTAAAATAAAGAAGATATGCGATGTATGATGTAAAAAATAAAAATTAACAGGTAATTTTAAATTTTTTTATAAATTGGCGATTCGGCCGTTTTGGCAATTTCAAATCAATAGGCGAACTAAAACATCAAATCCAGCAGATCATTTTACATTAGATTACCTATTTTGTTGTATAGTATAAATTGTACGTAAATTCAGAGGGTCTGCTCTTCGACTAGAATTAACAGTAACAAACTTTGCCGTTAAATGCCGTGCTGTGATATCGGCAGCCCTTCTCGAGTATGCTATAAGCAATGCATAAGCTGCATTGAATTTGCCTGGCTGGGAGTTTGGTGTTTACTATACATAACGCGGAATTTAGACAGATCTCACTGAAGTGTTCTATCCAATACTAAAATATATCGGTTACCAATTATAATCTACTTAATTTCTTTAGGGTAAGGAAAAATAAATACCCTAACATTTGTATGTTTATACAATATCTAATATAGGGTTCTTCTCGACCTATTAAACATAATCAAATAAGCTACAAATTTAACAATTTTAAAAATAAATGATTAGTTTGCAATAAAGGGAATTACATTAATAACATATTATAATACTATAAACAATACATTATCTTTTTACAATACAACAGCAAACAATTTTAGAAATTTGTAAAATAAATATATAAAACGTTATTTTAGTTTATTAACTGTTATTATTAAAATAATTTATTGTACATATAAGTTTTTAATCATAAATATATATTATTAATAATGTTAGTCTATATCTTTTTTGTTGCTAATTCTATAAAGTTTGTTTTTAATGAATTAACCAAACATTCTCTATTTTTAGATTGCTTTGTATAATTTTAATTATAATAATAATTTAAAAAGCAATCATGTGATACAAGTAACAAACAAATTTATAACTAGTTTTTAATTTCCAACATTCATCGGCAATATTTATGTACAGTATTTATTATAATCTTAATACTATTCTTTATTAGATAACTTATTTATTTATTATAATTATTTAGTTTTTATGTTTGATATAACCATTTATTACTAATAGGTACCTAAATAATTATTTTGTGGGTATAACTAAACTGAAAGTTAATAAATAATTGTATAAAGTATTACTATAGCAATTGTATGTGTTTATATACTTCAACTCTATTTTTTAAGATCACTTTTACATTAACTATTATATGTTGAGAATTAATACAAACATTTTAGAAGTTTGTTATTTGTTAGCCAAGTTGTTTGTATATTGTACTAATAAAAAGATTATAGACTTAATATAAAAAAATGTGTTTGATTTATAGTAAAGATAACTTGATTTGATAAAGATCCCAAATAGTGAAGTACGTGGCCTCGTGGTAAAAAGTCCAACTCTTATCCAGGTTCGATCCCAGGGACCGACAAGAGGATTTTTCTCGTCAATGTCAAGTCTCAGTACACTTAGCCGTGCTGTCAGATGGGCATGTTAAGCAGTCCGTCTGGACACCTATATAAATATCTATATTCTATATACTATGTGATTGTCGTTAAGAATAATACCGCCCGATACCACGAACAAGTATGTATTTACTTCAGTGGTTTGGTAATGTTAATTACAAGTAACATTATATAGGTACTATAGTGCTGGAATATAAATTGATATGAAAATTATGTTCCTCTATTTATTTTCTTATACCACAATTAATATTCCAAAGTGAAAAATACATCCTTTTCATGTCAAAAATACATCCTTCGTCATTGCCATAACCTTTGTTGAGATGTGAATAATAAATTGAACAACACATTTAATTTATAAATTCCCTACACATAGTGTCACATAAGACGCTTGGTCTCATTTTTACTGTGATGGAAAGAGGTAGAAAACTTTCTACTTTCTGCCATTTAAAATGAATTCAGAAAAATGAAACTTTAATAATTTTAAATAAGCCAGCCCGTGTTCTAAAACGAAGGTGTTTCGGTGCGGCTGCCGAATGAAGTGATGTAATTAAAAGTATAATATATTTGTGTTAATGTTCTTTGTTATGCAGGAAGTTATGTTATGCGCATTTTATTTTTAACGTATTTTACTTCGTTTTGTAGTTGTAAGTAGAAATAAAGAAGACTTTTTCTTTTCGACTACACACTGTCACAGTTTTCTTTAAATTCATATTTCAGTATTGGGCGCGCTAATAAATACAGATGGCGCTGTACGACAACAAACTGAGGCAAAATGACGTCGATATGCGGTAGGTGATTATGCATGCAAACAATGAGATGCATGCTTCAGTTGTAACATAACCTTCAAACCTTCCAATATGACAATTATCCTACCGCATAATTAGATTTAATAAAATTCCGCTAGAATGCAGGTCCATCTTTGGTGCGTCCCAATAGTAAATACGTTTTTGTTAAATAAACTAATATTTGTACATTATTTTAAAACGAAATTCATACTTAGATCTTCAAGGACGATTTTTGCTATGTGTTGTTTTCATTCCAAAACAAAGAATTCACGTTAAATGACATGTAATAACTACATCATTTTCTGATCATCTTTGTACATCACTTTGACATGTAAAAATAATGCAAAAACGGGATATTTTCTCGTATCTTTTAAAATTGAAATAGGGAAGACGCACGTATTTTTTTTAATTTTTGTATTCGTTCATTTTGGTTAGAAAAATATTTCCAGATAAGCGGAATTTCTAAAAACCCTCAATTTATTTGAAAAAATTAAATTTAAAAATTCTCCTCATTTAAAACCGAATTTGGCCTTGAGCAACTTCCCTCAAAGCTATTTGATGTAAAAAAGTAGGTACCGCTGTGAATGTGAAGAAGCAATATTGACGATCTACTCAACGTTAGATGGCGCTGATGAAAACCAATAAACTGAATTTTGAATTAATATTACCAGAAATATTTAACACTACTTTAATTATGGCAGTTAATTACACAACAGCATAACGTACATTATTACATTAATTACTCGTTAATAAGTAGACGATATTTAAACTTGAAAATAAAAAATTGTTCAAACTGACGGGTAATACAGGACTCTTAACTGTTTCATTAGCACCAACAGTGGGTCGTCTTTGGAACTGTAAGAGGTAACAAAGTTTCATCCATTAGAGGACACCAGTATTGCAGTTTAAATTTATTTAAATTTTCAAGGTTTTCAAAAATTAATTACTTAAAATTGGTAATTGTTTAATGCATTTATAACTGATATTCTAACTAATTTAGTAACGACGTTTATGAAAATGCAAGAATCTCCTCAATTGACGACATATGCGTCTTCCCTATTCTGAGGACGTAATTTGTGGCATCCGAAATTTATGTAATTTTCATCCAATATTGCTTCTTTGATGAGAAGTTTTAAGTTCTGTCAGAGGCAACTTTGTTGCTATTTGTTACTCATCTTGTTGAAGCACATTTACAATCTTGAAGATCTAAGAAACTAAGGTACACTTAAGGCGAAATTCAGGTTATCTTTATCACTATAAATAAGCTTAAGGTTAGAACAAAGCTCCCATATCAAAATTCGGACCCCATAACTATTTTGTTATCCAGGCCCCACAAGTACAAAGTCTACAAAATAACACAAAAAACAGGAATGAGGCGCCATTAAGTCTTAAGTGTCATTCTCCTGGATCGCTTTTTTATAAATGTAAATTTATTATTTCCCATCAATTAACCATAGTATATTATATACCAAAGGACTAAAGTGTATTTTTTCCGGACATTTTACGAACGTTTTTGTACGACCATGATATTTCGGATTGTTTGCCATACTTGGTTTTAGAACAGTAGGTTATATTTACTGGTTGCTAAGCAAAAACGAGTCGGTAAGTAATTACTTACCGTTCTGTTTTTGACAGAACTGAACAGTAAGTAAATTATATGTAATTTATAAAATAAATGCATGATCTTTAGATGTTTCTTTAACGATCGCGAAAAAATCATTATTTTCTAAATATTAGACTATTAAAAAAATATGTTTTTTATTTAAATTTGCTCAAGCCTCTTCAATATCCGAATTATATTCGTTTTCAGATTCACTATTTCTCACAAATTTGACAAATACCGTAACATTCAAAAATATTAGTAATTACAAACCTATCCATGGTAACGATAAAAATATCGTGACATTCAAAAATAAAATTACAAAACGTATCCATGGTAACGACAAAACCTACTTAATGTTTGGTGGTTATACAGGGCAAAAATAAATTATCTTATAGTTATTTATGTATTAAGGGCATAAAGAAGCTTTTATGGCCAGAAGCGTTATTTCTAGCCCGAGGCGTTAGCCGAGGGTTAGGAAAAGGCTGTAGGGCCATAAAAGCAAGTTATGCCCGAAATACATACACTATTTTTTGCACAGATTAAGTTTTTAACTCAAATCTATTATTGTGTAAAAAATCTAATTAAATGAGTACGTAGCCGCTCAAGCCGCTGTGCGTATACTTATGTGCTTATACGAAGTACGTTACTATAGTTGCTATTCCAAAATATTTAATTTCAGCTTATTTTCATTGGTGATAAGTTTACAAATTATATTAAGAACCAATCAGTTCTACAAATACAGCTCTGACATTTAATTGACGTTTCTTTATTGCCCGTCGGATCATAAAGAGGCCCTTGGGTCATAAAGAGACGGTTATGTTTAGACGAGTCCAGCAATAATAGCCTAATTATAATGCATCTGTGCATAAAATCTATTTTTTACCATCTTCGGGATATTTCCTTAGTTAATACCTTTGTATTCATAGTGATCGTACAAAAAATAGTATAAGCATCTCAAACAGTAAGGAGTTTACCGATCTCCTCCAATATTGGCGACTTGGCTCAGTCGCCAAACATTGTCGTCGATCGGTAAACTGTCCTTACTGTTCTTGATACTTAATATACTATTATGATCGACTTGAGCAGTAAGCATCCCGCCGGGGAGATAACATCTTTCCTTACCTTACAAATTATAAATTTCCAAGTCAGCCTCGGTGGATTAGTGATTTGCATGTTTGCTTCATAATCCAAGGTTCGCAGGTTCGAGCCCCGGTCGAGTTGGTAATTTTTCATAGCATGCAGATTTACACTACCCGGCCGAGTCCAACCTCAATTGTGGCGGAATATCCTCTAGTATCTTGTCACCCTGGGCCTGTATTCTTGAGTCTGGCAGACGAGATGACGTAATTTTTATGTCATAAAATGCAACTTAGCCAATCAAATGTTAGAAGGTAATAGAGAATTACATCATCTCGTATGCGAAACTCAAGAATACGGGCCCTGGTCTACCATAATAAAGACTTGCTTTGCCCAGTCCAACTCTACTTGAAAGTAGAGACCCGGCCTATACCAATGTGAAGGTGGAGTTGTCTTAAATAAGTGTCGTATTCGCTCTGGATTCGTATGAATTCCTTTTATAAAGAGATCCCCCAAGGTAGTCTTCCTGGACATATCCTTCATTGATTTTTTTTAGAATGTGATTTTTCCATGTTAATTTTGTTTTGAGGTAGTAGTTTAGCTACACATTTGGTTTTCTTTAGTTTAAGGTTCTATTTTGGAAACATAGGACTCCGGTGCACATGAACTGCACCAAAACCCCATTAGTCCAGCAATTCTTAACCTGTGGGGTGCGCCCTCTTAGGAAGACGCAAAATACGAGTAACAAAGGGGGGGGAGGAGACATGAAAAAAAGAAAAAAATTTGAATAAGCTTATTATTGAAACCTAAATAAGAAAAGAATGTATCTTTAATGTTAATAAAAAGATAATGTCACCGTTAAAGGTAGGTAAATAGATGTAAGGTAAGTACTACGTTAAACGCAACTACATTTATAGTAGCAGGTGCATCTGTAGAATGCTTGAGACAGATGGGAACTTCTCGTGAATACGAGAGAAATACGGTGGGGGCGACAGTGTTGCCAAATCTTTCACCTCAACGATTTTTTATGAGGAAAAAGTCAAAACCGTCAGGGCGCGTGGTTTACCCTCATTATCTCTTTAGGCTCACCACCTACAGACGGTGGCGTAGGGGGTTATTTAACAGCTCACAAGAAAGGCCTATGCAAAAATCCTTACTCAACTTACTTACTTTATTTGACTTACCTCAACTTTCCGCAATTTTTTCTAACTTGACTGAGATATGTGTAATATTTTTCAACATTTATGTGACAATTAAATCCAATATTTCCACAATATTTCTATATTTATGCAATATTTAAAAAAAGTGCAATATTACTGCAATATTGCACGCTCAATTTATCAAAACATTACAAAATATTTCATTAACATACCTCAACAATGGGCGTGTAGAAGTTTTCTTTTTTCACAGTGCCACTTATTTTACTATTGTTACTCTCTCTTGATCTCCTCTTTCACATGCTCTACACGATGGCTGTTAAAGGCCCCCTTAAGTCATTGGGGTCTATTTGGGTTATTTATTATTTTATTTTATTTAGCAGGTTATTAATAGTCAGGAATAAAAGAAATTAGTTAGTTGAAAAAAAAACGGTTTATTTAAAATACATATCGTTACGAGAAAAACGCTTGACGTGGTTACTAGCGGCCAGCAATGCATTAGACACAGCATCGACACTCCGACGCCCCGGTTGTATTAGTAGAAACAACATTATAAAGATTTTTTAAATACTCATATCTCTCTTATTTTCATGATGAAAAGTGCGGTTTTTAATGCGAATTTATTGTTGCGTCCCAATTGTTTAGCCAGTCTCGATAGATTAATAGTTTGCATGCATAGGCGTAACTAGGGGGGTCCAGAATGGCCATGGCCCCCCCTAGGACAAAGCCAATTAACCGTTTAATACAAGCTAGACGTAAATAATTCTAATATCACTTTAAACGATTGTAGTCGTCATATTTTGTGTAGATATAGCTCAGTATAAGTAGTTAAAGTATAATTAATTATTTTAGAAAAAATAGTTACGTGTACATAGTGTGGAAAAAATGGGGAACCGATTCAACAGTACGAGTTTCCAAAGACCCTATAGTGATGAAACTCCAATAAAATTACGTGTGTCCACTGTACGGTGTTTTTATTTTAAACAACGTACATCAGTTTATGATTACAATGCACGTAATTACATGTAAACTTGAAATACGGTCCCTTCCTTAACTAACAGAGGCTTAATACTGGGTGGAAATAAATGATTTTCATCAAGTTACCATTGCATTCTCCATGTAAAAGCACGACGTGCCGCTCTACGAAAATAGAGAAGGCAGTACCATAACCTCAAAATATACAATTCTATGAATTTTTTGACAGATTGATTTCATTTATTGACAGAACTAATTTAGTACTAAATCAAAAAGAGTAGAGCGGTACAGAAAAATTTACATGTGAAAAAATTCCAAAGGGAACTTGATGAAAATCATTTATTTCCACGCTGTATTTAGTTTAATTAGGGCAATTTAAATTAATATTCAAATTTCTATTTCAAACAAACAATAGCAATACTGTAAGATGACAGAATGCACATATCAACAAAAAAATCCCAGGTAGCATGATCAAAGAATAAATTTCATTATCAAACTATTTCAACATTCTCTCCCCCGGTGACCTGATCAGGTTGCTTCCAATCAGGCTCACATATAGATTTAATGTCAAGCTTGGCCAATTTCACTGTAGGCCTAATGTATAAACTAGTAGCAGTCTTAACAAGGCGCTGCATACTTGCCCGTCTTTGCCTTTATTGACGCTTATCACTCGCCCACGTCGCCAGTAGTTTCTGTTGAATTCTGGTTCTACCATTAGTACCACATCACTTTCTCTTAACGGTTCCACTGGTGTATGCCACTTAGTACGCCGAGTGAGTTCCGGTAAGTATTCGTTCACCCACCTCTTCCAAAATCTTCGTGCATGTAATTGAGCCATAAGCCAGTTTGACCTCAACAATGCAGCATCGTCATTAAACGTTCCAATAGGTTTCAAACCTCCTGAAGTTCCTAACAAAAAATTATTTGGCGTTAACGCCTCACTTTCTTCACTTTCTAGTGGTAAATACGTAAGAGGACGATAGTTAATAATGTTTTCAATTTCCAAAAGTTAGCTTCGTAGTAGTGGATCATTTGGGGATCGGGTAGGCATAGATGCATAAAAGGCATTCTTAACCGATTTGACTAGCCTTTCCCAACTGCCACCCATATGGGGGCTTTCGAGTGGATTAAAATTCCACTTCATGGAAGGTTTTTTAAGTGCATCTGCAACTTCTTGCATATTACATTTATTCGTGTCTTCTCGCAACACTCGTTCCGCTTTAACAAAGTTGCTACCGTTGTCTGAGAACACTTCTCTTGGTTCTCCCCTCCGTGCTGCAAAACATCGGAAAGCTAATATGAACGGATCATGGCCCATACCACGTAATATTTCTAGATGAATGGCCCGCATAGTGAGACATGTAAACAACAAAATCCATCGTTTCTCACGTCTACGACCAACCACGACTTGAACAGGACCCATGCAATCTACACCAGTATAAGTAAACGGTAGGGTGTAGGGGGCTAGACGCGCTTGTGGTAAATTTCCCATTTCTGGTGGATTTGGCTTCGCAGTCATCAATTTACACTTGTGACAATTGCGACGCACTCTTTTGATTACTTGCCTCAATCTGGAAATGTAATATAGTTGCCGTACCTCATTAAATACAGTTTCATGATGAATATGCAAGTATTTTTCATGATACATCCTAACCAGTAATTCCGTTGCATAATGATCAGTCGGTAAAATAATTGGAGTTGTGACAGTTTCACTAATGTGTGGTTCAACTGCATAGTGATGATGGTGATCGTTTTAATACTGTACCAATTCTTCCTCGGATTCTCATGATTCCATTGATCAGCGTTGGTGACAAGTGATAAATATTACTATCACGATTTACTAAAGTGACCAGTCCATTTCTATTTGAAGATTGTAACGTGGCAACTTCATTTGGAAAACTTTCTTGCTGAATTAGCTTAATCAAGGTTTCTTGGGCAACATCTAATTCTTCCGAGGACAATGGATTTATTTTAATAGCTCCGGTTGTTGGATTTATTCTAGCCCTTAGTTTTGCGATGTAACGACGGAAGTTAGCTATCGCTCGTACTAACCGATACCATTTGGAAAAGTACCTATAATTAACTATCGGAGAGACACTTCTGTGAACTGAAACAAAAATATCTTGAGGTGGTTCGCTTAAAGTGCTATCTAGTAGCCATTGATCTTCATTATTATACAAAAATGCAGGTCCTTTAAACCAACGATCGTTCGAGTCGAGTTTCAGAGAATTAGTCCATTTAGTAGCATCATCCGCTACATTATATTTTGTAGGGACGTAACGCCAATTTGCCACAACAGTAGTATCTTGGATTTCTGCAATCCTAAACTGTATAAACTGACCTTTGAGTTTTCTTGCATTTGACCGTAGCCAATAAAGAACTGTTTTCGAGTCAGTCCAGTATAAGACTTTCATTGGTCGAATGGTCAGTGCCTCGATTATTGTCTTGCTAATTCAAGCTCCTATCACAGCGGCGACCAGTTCGAGTCTAGGTATCGTTAGTAGTTTAATTGGTGCTACGCGACTTTTCGCCATTACGATTGAGCATTCGACTGTTGATCTCGATTGTATACGTAAATACGCCGCTGCAGCGCTGCAATACTTACTTGCGTCAACGAATACATGGAGTTGTACGTTGGCATCCTTCCAATTATAAATTGACTTTAAATAGCAGCGGGGAATCTTAACCTCTTCAACTTGTTTTAATATGCCGATCCACAGCTGCCACCTTTCATAATGTTCATCTTCAATTTGGTCGTCCCATGATATTTTGGAACGCCAAATGTCTTGCAACAAGACTTTCAACAGACTCGTGTAGTGGGTAATAAGTCCTAAAGGATCGTATAGCGACATTAAAACTCGTAAAACTTCTCTCTTCGTAGGTCTGCGTTAGCCATTGAGAAATGCACCTTTTCCCTTATTGAATATTAGTGAGTACACGAAGTTCTCTGATCTTTGGTACCACCACATACCTAGTACCTTTTCAGCTTCGTCTTCGTTGCCGTTGTAGAAGTGCATATCGACCTTATCTTGGTCTCCATTTTCACCAAGGGATTCCATTACTTCCGAAGAATTTGACTTCCAACCCCGTATCTCGAATCCGGCTCGAGCATGAATGAATTTGATCTGTGAAGCTAGTTTTACTGCATCACCCACGCTATCTGTGCTGTCAAGCAAGTCGTCGACGTAATCATTGTTGATGATTGCATGTACTGCTCGTGGATGTGATACTTCAAATTTTTTTACATTTAAATTTTTGACGAATTGTGCACATGCTGGAGAGCAAGTAGCACCAAATGTCATAACCTGAAGCATATACGTGTCAGGTTTAGTTGTTTGGTTTTCTCGGTAAAGGAATAATTGGTTGAATTGATCTTCAGGCTTAATTCGTACTTGTAAAAACATTTCTCTTATGTCCCCAGTAATTCTCACCTTACCTTCTCGAAATCTCAATAATACGCCAATCAAGGACGAAGTTATGTCTGGGCCTGTAAGTAGCGTAGAATTAAGCGATGTGCCATTAACGGGTGCTGCTGCATCAAACACCATTCTTACTTTCCCTGGCCTATTTGGATTGAGTACAGGGAAAACAGGCAAATACCATTTGCGAGGGTGAAAAGCTACTACTTCTTCGGGAGACAATTTACGTACATAGCCTTTATCGATGAAACCTTGTACTTGCTGCGGAACCGCTAAAGCCAATTTTTCATCACGTCCAAAACGTGCTTCCCAACAATACATACGTCTGAGAGCCATCGGACGACTGTCAGGCAACCTTATGTCATCATGTTTCCATAATAACCCAATTTCGTATCTATCACCTTTACGTACAGTCGTGCTCTGCATAATATGGAGTGCTCGGCGTTCTTCCCTGGAAGCTATGTTATCAGGGGGAACCTTAATACCGAGACTTTCAATGGAGAAGAAATTCTTCATAATTTCATGGAGTCGATCATTTCGTTGAAGAGTAGGATCTTGATCAATATGATTGCAGTAATGAATGTTTTGATTTTTACTGTCTTGTGTGACAGCAAAAACCGTCCAACTTAAAGCACATTGTGCTGCTATTGGTTCACCTTTGTCGCGCATCCTAATATTTGTAGGTATGCAGATGTTCCAATTATTTAAGCCAATTAACTTGCGAGGTTTAACAAATTGGTAGTCCAGCGACTGTGAAGCGAGACTCAATGTTTTAACGGTTTGTACTCCTTCTAAATCGTATTCGCGAGCGTTATCATGAAGACCAGCTATCTTAAATGAAACTCGCATTGAATTCTCTTCCGTATAATGATTGTCATTGGTGTACCGTATGCAAAGCACTGATGTGGGACCAACTACTTCCAATTCACGTGCAAGACTCTCTTCTATAAACGTACCAGTCGATCCTTCATCAAGGAAAACACCAATTTGCATAGCTACTGCACCATTTCTTATTGTTACTACCATGTACCGAAAACGTAAATCATCTTGATTCGACTGATGAGTACTGGCAATTTCAATTGTGGTTTTTTTAGGGATACCCGATACCCCTTTGTTAATATGCATTAACGGGTAATGGCAGCCTTTACAGCCAACTTTACATCTTGGACCAGCTCTACATTTATATGGTGACTTCATAAAATGCTTCTTCAGGCACTTCTTACAAATACCATTACTCTTCAAAACGTCCCATTTCTGGTCATGGCTCATACCACTAAACTTCTGACAATCTTCTAGTGACTGGCATGATGAAGTACAGGCAACGCATTTAACATCAGTTTTAGTATTTGTTGCTGTATGAGTGTTCACGCGCACATTTTTCTTTTGATACTGACCAACATTCTTGAACGATTTGTCTGTTGCCTTGCTCGAATGAAAATCTGTTGAAGCTAGACTTAATGTTGGATTGACAAGACAAATCTTGTCCATTAACTGATCCAACCAATTGATGAATGTAGTCAGATCATATGCTGTATCGTAAATGTGCTCAGCCCATCTGAGTTTGATGGAGCGAGGGAGTTTGTTTACGAGTTCTTGCAATATTAAAGGATTGTTTAGATGAAAAGACATATCAGTAGATCTCAATACTGCCCATAAATTCTGTACGGAGGCTGCGTACTGCAATAGAGTTTCTGGTTTATCTTCTCGTGGCGTTGGATCGCTACGTATCTTTTCAAAGTATTTGTTAAGTAACTCTCCAGGTTGTGCAAACATACGTTTCAATGTTGCTATAATACGAGGTACGCATGTAGTAGTGTACATGAGACTTTCGACATACGTTCTGGCTGTACCCTTGATGCATTTTTGGAGCCTCATCAGGTTCTCCTGATCGCTAAACCCACATGCCTTAGTGGAATGTTTAAACGCAGCTATGAATGCCGGCCATTCCTCTGGCCTACCACTAAATACGGGTAGCTCCCAACCAATTGCGTGTCTAGCAGACCATTGATGTATATAACAGGATTTACAAACAACTGTGAGACATTATTGGTAGGCCGATCCTTTTTAGGCAATTCTTCATAGTTAACATGCAGTGGAGGTTCTTGTTCATAAAGGTATTCCCTTTCTTTCGGGTCGCCTTGTGAGCCTTGGCTTGGAGTTGCGTCAGTGAGCGTCATTTGAAGGGCATCGTTGATAAGTTTGCTTTCCTGTTGCAACAATTCACGCTGCTGTCGCAAGTTTTCTAGTCTTTCTCTCATTAACTGATTTACAGGGTTACATTTAAAAGAATTGGATTTAACTGAAGATGTTGATGAAGGTTTTCGAATCAGCGGAGGTGAAGGATATTTGGAGAGCTGGTTTAAAGACTTTCGTGTTAATTGCATCGTCTCGTCTTCTGCGGGTATTGATGTTGACGTGCCTTGAAAGCTAAGGACACCCTCCATTGATGAACTATTTAATGCGTGCATTCTCTGAGCCACAATGCATTTATTACAATACCATTGGCTTTCTCTAGCTTGTTCCTCGGTCAGGTTCACGCATTTGAGATGGCACCAAGCATTACATTTGCGATTATCACATTGTACCATTTCATCATTATTTAGCTCATTAGAAAGGATACAGTCATTTTTGAATTTGCTTGAATCAGACTTTCGTAACTTTTTCTGACTTTTCCTGCCCATATTCAAGTGTTAGATTACGACTATTACTTTTTAGATCGTATTTCAAGGATGTGAAAGAAATGGGGAACCGATTCAACAGTACGAGTTTCCAAAGACCCTATAGTGATGAAACTCCAATAAAATTACGTGTGTCCACTGTACGGTGTTTTTATTTTAAACAACGTACATCAGTTTATGATTACAATGCACGTAATTACATGTAAACTTGAAATACGGTCCCTTCCTTAACTAACACAGGCTTAATATTTAGTTTAATTAGCGCAATTTAAATTACTATTCAAATTTTTATTTCAAAATAACAATAGCAATACTGTAAGATGACAGAATGCACATATCAACAAAAAAAATCCCAGGTAGCATGATCAAAGAATAAATTTCATGATCAAACTATTTCAACACATAGTAAGCTCATCCGTGCAGACAAAAAAAAACAAAGTTTCTTTCTTAAGATTTAGTTTATTACACTAGTTAGATTATAATTATTAACAAAAAGATTTAAATAATGTAAAGAAATAGTATATTACATTTCGAGGGTTGTAAGTAGCAAATTACACTTTGAAATCTCATGCGTACATAATTTGCCTTACAACAATGCCGCCAACACAAATATGTGATAAACAAAAATGTTCTCACTAACTGTAGCATAATATACATATTACATAACAGTTTTCCTTTTCATTACATAATAGTGTTCACAATGACACCTTACTTAATCGTTGTACTTGACAACCACGTTGTATATGGAAGTAGAAAAAAGTAATTCATGATTTGTACTGGGTAGAAATAAATGATTTTCATCAAGTTACCATTGCATTCCCCATGTAAAAGCACGACGTGCCGCTCTACGAAAATAGAGAAGGCAGTACCATAACCTCAAAATATACGCTTATTAAATAAATTCTATGAATTGTTTGACAGATTGATTTCATTTATTGACAGAACTAATTTAGTACTAAATCAAAAAGAGTAGAGCGGTACAGAAAAATTTACATGTGAAAAAATTCCAAAGGGAACTTGATGAAAATCATTTATTTCCACGCTGTAGTAATGAAACCAATAAGATCAGCAGTGCCAGGGTTCTTGTGCACCTGGAAAACCTGGAGAACCTGGAATTGTCAGGGAAAATTCTTTGTCTGGAAAATTCAGGGAATTTACAAATTTTAAAAGTACAAGAGTGCTGTCATTAGTCATTAATAATTGAATATATAATATAGTTAGGTACATAAACAGATTTAAATTTCTACAGAAGTCAACTTGATTTGCTTTTTTCGAGATTTTTACAGAAAACCAAAGAACAAATTGTACCATTTTTCTCAGAAGCGGTCACATTTGGTACTGCTTTCAGTACGAACGCAACAAATATGTTCCTGTAATATACTTTTTTTGTTACAGTAGGTAGTATATTTTTTACGGGAACCAGCTGACTTCCCTTTCTGGTTAATTTTTTTGATGGATTTTTGATTTAATCCTTCGTACAAAGTCACCACTAGCTTCTGGTAGGTTTATTTTATTGGAAATGTGTACAAATAAATTGGCATATCCTTCACATTTTGAAGCAGAGTAGCAAACTTCAAAATACTCCATGCGGGAAATGCAAAACCTACTCCCTGAAAATTAAAAAAAGTGTCATGCAAATCCGTACGAAATCAACAGACTACAGTATTGGAACGTAGACACTTCAAACTTTTATTTAAGCTATATATGATCGTGACATATCGCGGCATACATACTTAGATTCTCACTTGTAATTACACGAGTGCTTCGAAATTATCGATTTGTAATACGAACGTTGATTAGCAACCACGAGTGTCATTTTTTGACGTTTTAATTTCCCGACGTGCAACGGAGGGAAATTTGTCAAAAAATGACACGAGTGTTGCGTTTTAATCAACTTGAGTATTACAACAGATAATTTCAGAAGCACGAGCATGTAATTCGGTAAGATTATTTCATGATACAGTTGTTTATTTAAGCATCTACTTATTAACATAAAGATTAGTATTTGACATGAAAGTAAAAATGGGACACATGTGACACTAGTTTTCAGCGTTGTCACGAAGATAAAAACAGTCGAAAAGGACAATAAAAAATTATCGAATTATCGCTGTAATCCAAAAAATAAAGCCTTGCGATTGCTCAAAAACGAAGTAGAATGAAATAATCGAAAATATTTCATCAACATGCATTTTATAAACACTGAGATATATCTTGGGTTTGGATTTTTTTAAAACAATATTACACAAGATACAAATTTTTAATTCAGCCAATAAAATAATACATACATTCACCTATATAGGACATTTTTATCAAACACTTAAGACAACTGTAAATTTCTAAAACACATATTCTTTGAGAACGCGTCAACTGCAAGTTCATAAAGTCGTCTGTTGCACTTTTCTTGTAAACCAACTTTGGGGTGTAATTACTCAATTGCAATTCGGGATACAGGATTGATAAATGCATTTTTGAGGTCAGTGGTTATCTGTGATCGATTTGAAATAAGGCTGGTAATGAAATTAAACTTTGACTTTTTTACGTTTAACTTGTATTAAACGGTCCAGTGGTCGCTTTATGGGGCCGTCCATACCCCTGAGGCCTGCCCCCCTAGAGAAATTTTTTAGTTACGCCCATGTTTGCATGATTACTTCATAACCCAAGGGTCGTAGGTTCGATCTCTCGATAGTCCTTCATAGCTATGAAAATTATTTTTTCTCGTCTTCTCTATTAATGGATGTTGTCGAAGACATATCTATCTTATAAGAATTGACGGTTATTACAAACTTATTGATGACTAACTATATCGTATTGTAACGGGAGAGAAAAGGAACGAACCTCTTTTCGAGCGACAGGTGGTGTGTTCTGCTGACTTCGAGAGAATGATGCATCGCACAAGCATGTAAATCAGACGCGGTTTATTCTGGTGTATTCTAGAAATACATGGTATGTTCGGGCGATTTCTGGAACGTTTAGGTATAGGATGGTATAAAGTCGACGCCGCGGAGAAAAAGAGTCAGTCAACAGCAAGTCATTAACTGTGTATTACAAAATAAATAGTGAATATAAATGTTGTATTAGAAATTCATAGTCTGTAAATAATAGTTTTTAATGGTTTATAATCATAGCGTTAATTTATAGTGTATTCATTAGTGTATAGAAATAAATATTTGTTTGTGAATAGACGATTTAAACCGCACTTGTATTATTATTTTTAGAAAGAACGTTACAGTGGTGTCAGGTGTGGGAATCTAAAATAAATAAAATCGCGTAATAATTAAATAAAGTGCTGTGAGAATAAATTTTTAGTGTTAAAATTAATTTCAACAAACGATTAAAATGGTGATGAAACTATTGAAAGATCTCTTAGTAATAGATTTAAAACGGGAATTGGACGAGAGGGACTTGGATAGTAATGGAAAGAAAGAAGTTTTGATAAATCGGCTAAGAGAATGGCTTTTAGAACAGAAGGAAGATCCTGAAAATTACCGCTTCGAAATACCTGGACCCGCAATTGATACTAGTTTGTTGTTAAGTAAAATGGAAGAAAGTTCTAGAAAAGCCGAAGAAAGTTCTAGAAAGTCCGAAGAGAATTCTAGAATTTTAAGAGAGGAATTACTGGAAAGTTCTAGGAAGGCCGAAGAGAATTCTAGAAAACTAATGGAAAACACTAAAGCATTGGAAGAAAAAGTTTTGGAAAATTCTAGAAAGTCCGAAGAAAATGTTAGAATGCTAAAGGAAGAAATACTGGAGAACTCCAGGAGATCTGAAGAAAATTCCAGAAGGCTTAAAGAAGAATTGCAGGACAATGTCAAAGCGTTAGAAGATAAAGTTTTCGAAGAATTTTTTGAGAATGCCAGTGCGTTAGGACTGTTGGAAGGTAGATTGGCGGAACAAGATAGGGTAATAAAGATGGTAGAAGAGAAAATAGCCCAAATGCAATTACCATCAACAGCTAAGAAATACGACATAACCGATATGTTGGAAGATAGAATGAGGCAACTACGGTTTCCCTCAACTTCTGAGTTTAATGAAGTAAAGAAGCAAATTAAAGAAGAAAAGGGTCCTGCTGTAGGGATAAAAGTAAAACCACCCACGTTCGATGGAAAGATACCTTGGTCCACCTACTACAAACAATTTGAGGCGGCCGCTGGGGCCAACGGATGGACAGGCAAGGAAAAGGCCGTTTCTTTAACTGTGGCTTTGCGTGGAGACGCGTTGAACGTCCTGCAAACAATCCCAGCAGGACAGGAAAATGATTATCAATTGTTAGTGTCTAGATTGGAGATGAGATATGGAGACGCGCATCTTCAACAAGTGTATCACGCGCAAGTGAAGAATCGTATCCAGAAGAATGGAGAAAGCCTGCAGGAGTTTGAAGCCGATGTTGCGCGGCTTGTCCGATTGGCGTACCCTACGGCACCCGATTCATTTCTGGGACAGCTCGCTGTGCAGACCTTCATTGATGGGTTAAGAGACGGGGAAACACAACAATCATTGAGGCTAGCACGACCAAGAACAACTGATGATGCGCTTGCTCACGCCTTAGAATTTGAAGCTGCAAAACAAGCGTCCCGAGGTCACGGGCGTGTTCGAGCCGTTGTGGAAGAAGAAGAAGGTTCTAAGGATCACCTAGAGGAGTTAGTACTGAGAGTTCTTCGGAAGGAAGAAAGCCGTAAGAAGAATCATCAAGAAGTTCGAGGGCCTCGTTGTTGGAATTGCGGCGAACAAGGACATGTAGAACGCCGTTGTCCCAAAATAAGAAAAGTACAACCGTCGGAAAAGTGAAAAGGGGTTGGCAAGAGGGGGCGAACGTTGACTGCGAGTGAAGATGCCCCGGAGATCACGATCCATGCCGTAACATCAAAGAATAGTAACGGCAGTTTGTTTGTAGATGGAAAGATTGCTAACCGAACTGTTCCACTACTTATTGATACGGGGGCGACAAAATCCATCGTACGCCCTGATGTTCTACAATCAAGTATTAAATTGTTACCGACAACTACTCAACTCCGTACAGCAACAGGTGAAGTGATACCAACACGCGGAGTGGTGAAGATGAAGATTGGCATTGGAAGTGAAGAACGTGAACATGAGGTGCTGGTAGCCGATATCACTGATGACTTCATCTTGGGAATGGACCTCCTGAGAAAATTTGGTTTTACGTTGGATTTGAAAGAGGGTGTTTTGAAGGTCGGTAACGAAGAACTTCCGTTGCACCCACGAGAAGATCCGGTTGTAAGGGTTTTGCTGACTGAAGATGTGATATTGCCGGGTCAAAGCGAGATGGTTGTCGAGGCAGGTTTGGATGGAGATCTTCGGGTAGGATGTGTGAGAATGATGGAGCCTGTTTGTGATAAGAAGATCCATAGTGGCATATTGGTGGGAAAAGCGCTGATCAAGGTTGGAAAGACTGTACCGGTGAGGCTTATGAACGTTAATGTGGATCCGGTGACATTGAAGAAGAGTACCCTTGTGGGACAGTGTGTGCCAGTATTCCGAGTAGCCAGGTGTATGGCTGATGTTCCAAAACCAGTGCCCAAAGACCATGGTGGAAGATTAGTGGGTATGGTTACTAGTTCGTGCGAAGACCTTAACAGAACGGAAGTGAAAGAGGTACAGGGTTTGGTTCACCGATACCAAGATATCTTCGCTCTTGACGATAGCCAGAAGGGACGAACAAATATAGTAAAACATAAAATCAATACAGGCAACTCTATGCCTGTCCGTCAGCAGCCGAGGCGTCTACCTCTAGCAAGGCGAGCAGAAGCCGAAAAGATTATTACTGATATGGAAGAACAAGGGGTCATCGAGCCATCCAGCAGTCCATGGGCATCACCGGTGGTCCTGGTCAGTAAGAAGGACGGGTCAACGAGATTTTGTGTGGACTATCGGCAGCTTAACGACGTGACCAAGAAAGACAGCTATCCCTTACCACGCATCGACGACACGTTAGATACCCTGTCTGGTTCACGATGGTTTTCGACTTTGGACTTGAAGAGTGGTTATTGGCAAGTTGAAATGGAACCTGAAGACCGGGAGAAGACCGCGTTCACTATTGGTTCCGGACTATGGCAGTTTACGGTTATGCCTTTTGGTTTATGTAACGCTCCGGCCACCTTTGAGCGTTTAATGGAGACCATCCTGAGAGGGCTGTCGTGGAAGACCTGCCTGGTATACCTAGATGATGTGATTGTAGTCGGAAAATCATTCAACGAACATTTGAAAAACCTAGAGGAAGTGTTCCGAAGACTACGTGGAGCCAATCTGAAACTGAGTCCGAAAAAGTGCCACATATTCAGGAAGGAAGTGAAATATCTCGGGCACGTCGTATCACAAAATGGAGTGGCAGCCGATCCCGATAAGATTCGTGCAGTTCAAGAGTGGTCAACACCGAAAGATAAACACCAAGTTCGTAGTTTTCTTGGGTTATGTAACTACTACAGGCGTTTCGTTCCTGGGTTTGCCAATATAGCGAAACCTCTGACAAGGTTAACTGAAGATGGGCGCGAGTATGTTTGGAGCGGAGAGTGTGAAACAGCTTTCCAACAGCTGAAGCGTGCCCTGACAACAGCACCAATATTGAGCTATCCACGGACAGAAGGGAAATTCATACTTGATACAGATGCAAGTAATCTGGCCATTGGGGGGGTACTTTCGCAGATACAGGATGGACAAGAAAAGGTCATCGGCTATTTTAGTAAGGTTTTGTCGAAAGCCGAAAGGAATTATTGTGTGACCAGAAAAGAACTATTGGCCGTCGTGAAGTCCGTTGAGCACTTCTATAAATACTTGTACGGACGGAAGTTTTTATTGAGGACGGACCATGCAGCGTTGAAATGGCTTCTACAATTCCGTAATCCTGAAGGCCAGGTCGCAAGGTGGATCGAACGATTACAAGGATACGACTTTGACACCGAACATCGAGCGGGCACTAGTCATCGAAATGCCGATGCTCTTTCAAGAAGACCCTGTCCAACGGATTGCCGTCATTGCTCTCGTTTGGAAGAGAGGGTTTGCCAAGTACTAAGGACTACCATCGTCAACGACAATTGGTTGCCGGAAGAATTGCAACGACAGCAGGAGGCTGATCCCGAACTAAAAATGGTACTGGAATGGAAGCGCGTGGGAGAAAGGCCTGCCTGGGGGGCCGTCAGCCCTTTCAACAGAGCGCTCAAAGCATATTGGGCCCAATGGGAGTCCTTGAAGGTGGAAGACGATCTCCTGAAGCGAGTACTGGAGAGTGAAGATGGCACCACCATTAGGTCTCAGTTCGTGGTTCCAAGAAGCCGAGTGGCTACAGTATTGCGACATCTCCATGACGGTGCCTCCGGAGGACACTTCGGTGTGAAAAAGACCTTGGAGAAAGTTAGGGAGCGTTTTTATTGGGTCAACTGTAAAGAAGACGTGAAGGAGTGGTGCCGGAAATGTGAACTATGTGCCACTGGCAACGGACCCTTGGGGAAACGAAGAGCACCTATGAGGCAGTACAATGTGGGTAGTCCTCTGGAGAGAATAGCTATAGACATTGCCGGACCATTTCCCGAAACTGACGATGGGAATAAATACATCTTAGTGGCAATGGACTATTTTACCAAATGGCCAGAAGCATATGCCCTACCAAACCAGGAAGCTGCGACTGTTGCTGACGTACTAGTCAAGGAGTTTTTCAGTCGCTTCGGAGTGCCCATGGAGCTGCATTCGGATCAAGGCCGCAATTTCGAGTCTGTACTCTTTGGAGAAGTCTGTCGATTGTTGGGCATTCGCAAGACTCGGACCACACCGTTACATCCGCAGTCCGATGGAATGGTAGAACGCATGAATCGAACAATGGGCAAATATTTGGCCAAGGTCGTCTCCGATCATCAACGAGACTGGGACCAATACCTGCATCTGTTCCTGATGGCTTATCGTGCATCGGTCCACGAAACAACCGGTCAGTCACCAGCGTCTGTGATGTTTGGACGCGAGTTACGGTTACCGTGTGATCTGGAATTTGGGTCTCCACCTATAGAGCAGGAGGTAGCCGGGAATGATTATGTCATCAACTTAAAGAAGAAGTTGGAGGATATTCACGACCGAACCCGAAATAATAGTCGAATCGCGAGTGACCAGATGAAGGCTACGTACGATGTGAGAGCCCAAGAAGGAGGGTTTCAACCTGGAGAGCTTGTCTGGTTATACAACCCGCAAAGGCGTCGTGGCTATTCTCCAAAGTTACAGCGAAATTGGGAGGGTCCATACCAGGTGAAGAAGCGAATAAATGACTTGATTTATCGCATCCAGAAATTGCCAAGAGGGAAACCAAAGGTGGTACACTCCAATCGTCTGGCGCACTATGAGGGAAATAATGACGCAGTTCCGGAAGATGAGGCTGAGGTGGCTATCAATACCGTAAGGCCTGGAGATGATCAGCCAACCTTTAGAGAATTTATGGCTGCGTTCTCTGGAACTAGAAAAGCGCGATTCGGAGTCACGACTGAGATGCAACAAGATCTCTTCCGGGTCCCTGGTGATTATTCCATTGCCCACTGTGTCTCCGAGGATCTCCGTATGTCTAGGGGGATCGCAGTGGTGTTTAGAAATAAATTTGGACGGCTGAATGAACTTCGAGAACAAAATCCCTCTGTTGGTAAATCCTTACGCTTGCCTGATCATGACCGATCCATTTACTACTTGGTAACCAAGCAGTTTTACTACCAGAAACCGAGTTACGCCGACTTGTGGAGGGCACTATGGAATTTGAGAATCGAGTTGCTTACCAGGGGAATTAACAAATTGGCAGTTCCCAAACTCGGCTGTGGGCGGGACCAGCTGGATTGGAGAATCGTTAGAAACATGCTGGAAGTTGTCTTTAGAGGTACGGACGTCAAGATCTTCGTCTGCAGTTTTGACCCACAGCCCGCATTAAGGCCAACGAAGAGTGTAGACTGTTATTTCTACCGTAATGGAACGTGTAGTCGAGGTGAAGACTGTCGATATCGTCATGACCCGTTCTACAGGAACCAGAGCATAAAACCTGTTCTGGGACAGAACAGACTTGAAGAGGGGGGCAGTGTAACGGGAGAGAAAAGGAACGAACCTCTTTTCGAGCGACAGGTGGTGTGTTCTGCTGACTTCGAGAGAATGACGCATCGCACAAGCATGTAAATCAGACGCGGTTTATTCTGGTGTATTCTAGAAATACATGGTATGTTCGGGCGATTTCTGGAACGTTTATAGGATGGTATAAAGTCGACGCCGCGGAGAAAAAGAGTCAGTCAACAGCAAGTCATTAACTGTGTATTACAAAATAAATAGTGAATATAAATGTTGTATTAGAAATTCATAGTCTGTAAATAATAGTTTTTAATGGTTTATAATCATAGCGTTAATTTATAGTGTATTCATTAGTGTATAGAAATAAATATTTGTTTGTGAATAGACGATTTAAACAGCACTTGTATTATTATTTTTAGAAAGAACGTTACAGTATCTTAATTAGCTGCTTCACGACTTCAGGAGGCCTTTAACTAACATTTAACCCTTCGATAAACCTTTTTTTCGGCAAATACTTATATTTACAGCTTGAAAACCGCATGCAATTATCACAGACATTTCACGACAAACCGTTTAATTACTGCCCCGTATCTAAATTCTTTAATTAGGTATACTACTTGCAATATAATTATGCTCATGCTTTTCGCTGAATTTAATTTTATTTGCATTATGTCAAACGTAAAATTTAAATGTCTATGATTTACTTGCGCCGCCATCCGACAGATGGCGCGTGCGTCACGCAAATCAGATGTGTCAATAGCGTATAGCACCGTATTACATATTTTATCAAAACAGGTAAATATTAACTGTTAAACATTTTAAGAATTTTTTTACTACCTTTCATGTTAAGTAATAGATACTACAGATACTGATAGATAATATATAGAATATTAAGACATATTTACAATAACACTTATTACTAAACTCACACAGAATCCGTTAAAATAACGTATTTCCCAAAAGTTTTCGAAAAAAGAATTAATGTAATATTTTCTCCCAAATTAATTTTATTATCAGTTTAATAACAAAAGCTTATACCTACACCAATGATTGATAAAACTGTATACTTTAATGACGGCCAGGGGTCAAAGCTGTTCAGTGGCACCTAAGTCGTTGGACCTGAATCACATTTGGAGAATTATCACCTTTGGGAACGACAGTGATGTGAGCAATTAACCAATCTGTCGTCCTTCTGGTATAATGACACGCTGCTAAATCAGACCACAATATTACTTGGTCCTTAAGAAGATGGGAATTTATTAATTGATAAAATTTTGTGGGACATCTTATGGTCATGCGGGAAACATATCTCCGGGATAATTCTCCCACTGACGTATTTACCTTGGTTTTTGCACTTTTAATCAATCTTCGTTTATTAGTTCAATGACAAATTTATGCAAGGTATAGCTTTTTCATAATTTCTAATTGGTAAATGGTGAAACCGAAATTCTGTGACGTGCATAAATTCTAACGATTTCTCGTTCAGGTCTTGTCCAACCAACTAATAAATACCTTGACAAACATCAAGCTTATACAACATCTTATTCACGCGTATTTATCAAAACTGACATGTCATCATGTCATATTCAACTTCAAATTCTTTGCCAAATTTTGTTTCCAATGACGATTAGATCGATCACTATTTGTTATAAATAAATTGCAACAGAAGTTTTTCCAGAGAATTTTGGTACATACGTTATTATGCACGCTATTATAACGATGTTTGGTGTGCTTTAACAACTTTATTGTAGACGCAAAATAGAAAAACATTATTATTTCCTTCGGCACTTCATAGTGCTATAGTAGATAGAAATCTCTTGAACTCGTCAAGATAAGTAGCTCATAATATCCATTCTTGTATGCTGTCTCAAACATAGATAAGTGCATACAATATAAATAATTCCGTCTCCCTCTGTTTTTAAGCAGTTTCAAATGTTGTCTCGTTTCATTTATAAAATAATTCATGGTATTGGTAAGATGGTAGTTATTTATACTATGTAGTTATATTACAAAATTTTATTTTATCTGAATTGCTGTTTGAGTGACAGTACTATGTAAATAAGCAAAAGTCGTGTAATCATTATAATATTATCTATGCATGGTTCATAAACACTCAATAAAAATAATTCTTAAAACTTTGATGGCATGCCGAAAAGAATACGTACAAATCTAATCTTCGACCTACAACCTTTACCCTTTGATAATTTTTTTGTATAATAACTGTAAGAATGAAAAAGCAAACATTGCAGAAATTGCTGGCGTGTAAACATGAAATTTCCAGTCATTTTCATTTGTACTTTAGTTTTGCTTGAGGTGCGTATAAATAAAATAAATACATAATTTGAAATTTAATTTCTTCTCCGTTTATAGTGTCAAGCACGTCATAAAAGAAGATACGAAGCAGAAGAGACATGTACTACGGAATTAAAGTTAAACAGAGCCAAAATGAAGACCCTCGTAAACGAAGATAATACTTCTGAAAACAATAAAGCTTACGGTGAATTTCTTGTGTGTGTGTTCAAAAAAAGAGGTGTTATGAATCAGAATGGTACAATAAATGAAAATGCGTTGTGGAATTTTCTTCATTTAGTGTTTACAGAAGATTTTGGTGTTATTGGAGAAACTAAAATATCGACAGTGCAGCATGTTCTTGAACAGTGCAAAACTAAGGAAGGAGATACTGTTGGAAAAACTGCTATAAAACTTAAAAACTGCATAGTAAAGTATATAAAGGAATTTGATTCTGGATTTTAGTTTTTATTTTATGATTACGCACTAAACCATATATTTGTACGCTCACACTCTGTTTGGAGTATTAAATATCTCGTAAATCTTAATCTGTATTTATTTTAGATTTGTATAGTTTCATTAAACCAATCTATTTAATGAAAAGAATATAACTACTGACATACTATACTGATTTATGAATAAGAATTATTAAAAAAATAAAAATGCTCGTGTAAAATGAAATGAATACGTAATATACACGGTGTCCCATTAAGACGTAGTCAGACTTTGCCAGTGGTTAGATTTAGTAGTTAGTTAAAAAAAGAAAATTCCTATATACCATTTTTCTCGTATCTCCATACTTTTGGAGAAAACGGCATCGAAGGTCAGCCTAATGTTTTCAAATTTAATAGTATGAATGCACATGACACATATTTTAAAGTTCAAGGTGATAAACAATACTACTTGTTTTCGAGAATATGCATGCTAGCATAATAAAGTAATAACCCGTCTTTATTTCGACCAAGTGTTTCGTGGAATAAGAGCAGATAAATAAGAAACGACCTCTCGTTTGATATCATGTTTCAAAAATGGTATTTTTGTTTTGTGATTTCTGATTTGCAAGACAATTTCATATTCTTTTAATAGGTACGTTAACCCTTATGTGTAATACAAGCAGGTCTGTGAATAAAAAAATATTTTGGTATTAATTTTGTTTAGAGTAAATCAAATAAGATATTTTCGAAAATTCGCTGTAGGTAATTTAGTATTCTATTAGTAGTAAAAGGGTCACGCTATATATTTTGAGATACAAGAAAACTAAAAGACTTTTTAGGAAAATGATTTTATTTATGTTCAAAGTAATCACCACCTACATCAATACACTTTTGTAACCGAAGCTTCCACAACTTAAACGCCAGTCATCTTTTGGAATGCTCTCATGCGTTTACCAATGCGTAATGGTATTGCGTAAACGCAAAAAAAAGATTCAAAACAACTGGCAAATCTCTCTTATACGTCCTGATGGTCAGTACCGACCAAACACTCCATGTGAAATGACACGAAAACGGGAAGTCGCGTATGAGTGCATTTTTTAATAGTCCAGTCAAACTGTACGAAAAACGGGCTTAACTTGGAAAATGGAAGTACATGGGATTTTTTTCTTCCAGCATGTAGGGGGGATCTAGAAAAGCTTAACTTGAAGTTTTCGACCTCAAATTCATATGAGCTTTTTCCGCCATTTTGAAAAGAAGTGAACTTGAAAGTTGATGAAAGTTTGAACTTTTTCATTTTTTATATTACGCGAAAAAGTTTCAAATAAAAGTTGTAGACAATCGTATTGCCGACAAAAATGCGTTTTACAAATTTTCTTGTCGGACCTACTGTTACAGAGATAATTTCAAAATAACACTTCACCGTTCTTTTCAAAATGGCGGAAAAAGCTCATATGAATTTGAGGTCGAAAACTTCAAGTTAAGCATTTCTAGACCCCCCCCCTGCATGCTGAAAGAAAAAATCTTTTCAAAGACCATAAATGTAATGTTTTCTCCAGGAAACCGGCGAAAGGTAAATCGGCCACCGCAATTTTTATTTTTGTTTTCCCTCACAACTTTTTCATTTTTTATATTACGCAAAAAAGTTTCAAATAAAAGTTGTAGACGATCGTATTGCCGACAAAAATGCTTTGTACAAATTTTTTGTCGGACCTAGTGTTACAGAGATAATTTAAAAACAACACTTCTCTTTAACACATCACTTCTCTTCTTTTTAAGATGGCGGAAAAAGCTCATATGAATTTGAGGTCGAAAACTTCAAGTTAAGCTTTTCTAGACCTCCCCTACATGCTGGAAGAAAAAAATCCCATGTACTTCCATTTTCCAAGTTAAATGTTTAGTTTCACTGGACTATAAGTACGAGCGACGAAGGAGCGAGTGATTCATTTGCGCGAATGCGTTGAAGATGACTTCGCGCATCGAGTTTTGCACAAAGTCTTTTGAAACGAACTTGAACAATGAAAAAACATAATTAACCAAAATCTGTAATACTGTTTCGAATTCAAAGTAAACATGAAAGAAAAGTAGGCAATAGCATTCTCTTCTTGCCAATAGAAGGCACTTGCACATTTGTCAGTGGAATTATTATCGATTACTAATCTTCTTTTTGTCATTTCTAATACCCAAATAGTTTCTAAATTAAATAGTAGGTATAATTAAAGAATTCCCTCCACCAAACTTTTTTTATCAAACTGATATCATTTTAACGGAGTTAAAATGATATGTTTTATACAAAACTTGTAGGAAATTTTATTTTCTACAACTTTGTAAATACCTACTTTTACTCTCAACTACCGCGGAGACAGGATATTCTAAAAAAAAACGATTTTGGCCGCCATTTCCCAAGATGGCGGCGCCTTCTTGTGTTTACAAATTGTAGGATTTCATTAGGGCCCCACAATTAACGAAATTGTCGAGTACAACCTTTCCCTCAACCTTTTGCAAGATTAACTGGACTATAAACATATAACAAAGGAATAAGGATAGAAACAGATAAAAACAAACTGAGACTAAAACATAATATGTTTAATGCATGTAAAGACATGGATACAAAGTTTATTTTCGAAATTAGCAGCATCTTGTTTTAGTGGAATATCATGTAAATGATAGATCATTATTTGTACACTAGATACCATAAAAAATCAATAGCTATATCCATTTACTTCGAATATTACTTTTTGTTTAGACTCTTTGGGTTTGATTTTTAATCAAAAGTATTGAGCGTTTTTCATAACGACTTTATTACAACTACGTGTACATTATGTGCATATGATTTGATCACACATATCTAAAGAGCTTTTCTACAGTACAAAGTGATAGATTTAGTAGTTGACTGTATTGAAGTTCAAGCAACAATGTTTAAATGCTATCTGACTTACAGTATGTTTATGTTGTAGCTTTGATCTTTGCGTTAAGCATCTTTCCAATATCGATTTTTAAAGCAATGTCCAACTTTATCTAAAACTGTTTGTGTTGACACTGTGTTTTACCCCGCTGCATCTCAGTTGTTGCAAAGCTGAATAGTAGAGATTGTGAAGATGAAAATAAGTGATTCTGATGAAATAGAAACATTACTCCTAAATAACGCCCTTAGTAAATGGTATGTCATTGTAAAAACTAAACGACATGAGCTTTGTGCACATCCTACAAACACTAAAAGGTATGAATTTGGTGAGTTGCATCATTTGTATGAAGACTCGTAAAAATTGTTTGAATTTATGAGAATGAGGACAACTATGAGTAAATGAACTAATAATTCATTTTTTATGCTCACAGCAACTTGTCCATTATGTCTTTGAACATAAGTACCTGCATTAAGATAAGGGCATGATGCATTCTGCATGATGCTGAATCAAGCATCAGTATTAGAAGGCTACTGTATTAAAATCTTTAAAGTGTTTCAATAAAAGTTCACAATATAATAATTGTGTGTGGAAGAGTTCTTTAATGAGTCTATAGATGTTTTGTTTTACTGATATCTATAGAGATGGTACTTGAAGATAACTAGAAACACAAGATGTTTGTTGAATGTACTTTTTTGACATGCTGAATGTATACCTACTGCAAGCTTTTAACAGATACTACTGCATTTTTAGTAGAGTTACATTAGGAGATATCGAAAAAATGATGTAACCTCAGAATGTCAGAACATGCATACACATTGTTGCTTAAACTATGGAATACAATTAGAGAATGTAAAGAAAGAATTAATGTAGCATATTTCAGATGTTTTACCCATCTGTTGATAATAAGGTTAGTACAGACTTTTAACTGTGACATACCAAAAAATATGAACCGTGCCTTGATGTCACATGCTAAATTTGCACACCACAGATGCAATCACAAGCTAGTCCTGGTTAAGTGGGTATTCCACATGATGTTTTGCCACATGGGAAGATGCTCAGTTTCCTCAGCAGGGAAGCAGCCGGGGAAGATATTTAATAAATTTGCTATTCCACATGCATTGTTTTAGCTACATTTTCATTTATTATTATTTTTTAAATATATTGTTTAGTAGAAGTATCCGCTTTAGTGAGTAGTAACAGCATGCACGATCATTTAATTTTTTATTTTTATAATTACCTACTACTCTTGACTTTCCATAAGCATAGACAACCTTTATACATTTCAATAACTTCAGTTAACAAAATTTCTAGAATAATAACGTAAATCAGACATCTTAATTATTATTATTTTATTTATCAACTCGATTAGAAACAACGATTAAAACCCTAGTAGCACACATATATTATATAAATATTCATTTTCAAATATTTAAAATATATCTTTTTCAACATCCGCCTAAATATTCAGCTAATATATTATTTAAAATATTTCTTCAATATTATTTTGATAATATTTATTTAACATTCTAGCTAGGATATATTATGAATGTTATATCCCCAATAGCACAGATATATTATATAAATATTAATTTTCAAATATTTAAAACATATCTTTTTCAACATCCACCTAAATATTTAGCTAATATATTATTTAAAATATTTCTTCAATATTATTTTAATAATATTTATTTAACATTCTATAGTATGAGTAAAAAGTAACTCCATCAAAGGTGCCTTTAGGATTTTGAAGCCATGTGTATTATAACACTAGAAAATTATACAAAATAATCAGAGTCCTTTGACAGTGACAGTTATTAATTTGATATAATTTTCTGGTGTTATAATACACATATGAGTTCAAAATACCAAAGGCACCTTTGATGGAGTTATTTTTTGTTCATACTATAGTTAGGATATCTTATGAATGTTATATTTCTGATTCATATAATATTCCTAGAATATTATTAAAATGTTTTTAAGAATATTTTTGTACAGCAAATTATGCTCTATAGCAACATGAATTTCAATTTTCTTTTCACCACTCATTTTCTTGTTGAAGGTCATTTAAACTTTTCAAATAAAATCCTATACATGTTGTTCTACTAAAAAGAGAATTTTGCTCTCTTTATGAAACCATATTCTCTAACAAGTGTAACATAAGAAAATTTTTGACAAAAATTGCATTTGAAGTTTATTTAGCATAAGAGTTGCACTTAGTAATAAAATACTTGGGTTTGAATTAAATACGTATATTCTTTTGGAATGGTAAAATGACCGTCAACAAGAAAATGGTTTTTTCTCTAATTGTAATTGTAGGTAGTATCACAAAAAGGATTATACGCCTGAGAAAAATATTCACTGCTCATTTTAATTCACGACAATCCAATAAAAAAATAACTACTCATCCATAAATAGCAGTTTATTCGTTGGTATATTAAGGATATAATTCCCACCTCATGGAATAGGACTGGAATAAAAGATATATTGTAGCAAAAATAATTTATTCAATCAGTAAAAATATATAAATACTCGATAATTATTCAATAGGAAGCTTGTCTTGGGACTCATAATTCTTCTTTCTGTAAGAATAAAAAAAAAGATTTAGGGTTATATATAGTCAAAGATGTTATGGTTATAGTCAATCTCTCGCAGCAACATATTTTAAGGAAATTTATATAATGAACATGGACTTTTTGAATCATCTGTACTTCTAGTCACCATATTAGTGTAGTCAAATTTTGCAACAAATTGAATTGTTTTATTATTTTAAGAAAAAATAATGCTTGTTAAGAAAATCTTAATTTGATGTAGTCAAGTCCAATACCATTATGTGGGGCGACCAATAATAGAAAATGTGATTAAGCAATATTAAGCCTTTTTTAAAATTAATCGAATATTTTCGAAACAGTATACAAGCATAAAACTCAGCAGACTTTTTATGAGTTACTTCAACCAAAAGAATTATAATTAAAAATCAAAAGTTAAGTAAGTAACTCGAGACGTTGAAATTTTATCAGCCACGCATTGCATATACTATTTTTTCTCCGAATTTTTAGTAAATTAATGCACTTTATAAAAAATTATGACATCTAAGTGACAAAACATGACATTAAAATGACATTTCTCTTGTCAGCAATTGAATGTCGAACAGTTTGAAATTCAAAATCCCAGTAGTCCGAAAATTCCAACCTCTAGTGGTTGAAATGCGATTTCAATCATCGTTATCAATTGCAAAATGAGTGATTTCAATGTCATGAGTAGAAAAAAGCACTTACTAGCTGATGACGTGCTCGGTTGTTTTGTATTTGGGCTTAGGGTTGCTGCTTCTGTAATATTTAATAACATAATAATAATCGTATCGGTAAAAACAATGAAGGTTTAACATACTTTTGATAGTCAGATACTATTAAGGAGGAAAACATTTTCTTTCTCTCCCAGTCATATAAGGAGGCAACAGAATCTGTGAAGTTTCTTTAAAATATTTTTTACAATAGTATTACTATCATGACTTCCAATTTGGGCAAGGAATGGTAACTGAAAATAATAAGATTTGTTATAAGGAAAGCAAGATGTGCATCCAAGTACCTACCATCTTTTTCTGTTCATCCTTTGTACATGGGCGTCTTTCCCATTTACCAGTGTCTTCTTCGCTCTTCATGGGTAGTTTTCCTTCAAAATCTTCGTGGAAATTCTGATCATCATCAGAAATTATCTGTGGTCGGCTTTGCTCCTTCAATATTTGCAAAAACCAACTTCAGCTGATGAAGCCACTTTCGGTTTTTCTTTTGAACTCTAGAAAATAAATTGACATCTCAGTTACTGTGAAATTTAAAACCTGTGTTTTATTACTGTTTTAGACATATAATAAATTAATGTAATTTATTTGATGTTCAAAAAATTATTGTTTTTGAGTAATACGACACATACGTTTTAAATTTCACAACTGAGATGTCGAGGGTTTATAATCACCCGTTAGAAAAAGTATAAATTTATTAAACATACGTGATTAATCATCATACCTTTTTGGTCAAAGTTGCAGCAATCTGTAGCTGGTTGAATAACCATGTTATTTGTAATATTATCACCATTTGATGATGAGCAGCTTTTCAGTGGATATGCAGACTCTCTTTTATTCGTAGGAGTAGAATAGTCACTTCTTAGGTAAATACTTTATGGTTTAATATCAATACATACCTACAAAAAACAGTTAAATCTGAAAAAAAACACAAAACTGATGACAAAACCCTTGACAAAACCATACAAATTCACAATGGCGTCGCGTCGTTGCATCGTGTCCTTCTGCCTGCCTTCTACGAACATACGCGACGACACACGATCGCGCACGATCATAAGCAAGATTTACAATTCATCAATGTTTACCAATAGATATCTATTGTAGTACATAATAAAAAGATTTGTTTAATATACGTTTCAAAATATTAAAAATTACACACAAATAACATATTTATTTAATATGTATATCAATATATTTCTAAATATTTCATTTTCAATATTTTATAAATACTTTCCTAATCTTTTAAATATTTAAAACACATATATTATCTTTATATTTTTTAAATATTAAAGAAATATGGTGTGCTACTGGGGAAGGATCTGTAAATGAATTTAAAAACCAATAACCTCTATATAAACTAATTAAACTGTAATATAACCAATAACTCGTTATGTATATTTACCAGCTTCAAATGAGCATGCGCATAAACATAGAACTTGGTGGAAAGATGTTCGTTGCTATTCCACATGAAAGTTTCGGGAAGTTGAGCGGTAAACAGCGCGTTATTATCGGTCACGACAGACTCGCACGAGGATCCCCATCCTTGCCTGATCCCTGGGGAGAACCATCAGTTTTTTACTATTCCACACGACAGTTTCCCCGACGCTTTGTCCTAAACTAGGAAGCTGCGCGGCAAAACATCGTGTAGAATACCCACATTACAGTCTGTACTTCTCTTTATGAGGGTATTCCACACGATGATTTGCCGCCCAGCTTTATCGTTTAGGACAAAACGGCTGGAAAACTGTCGTGTGGAATGGCAAAAAACTGATGGTTTTCCCCTGCATCAGGCAAGGATTGGGATCCCCATGTGAATCGATCGTAACCGATAATACCGCGCGGTTTACCGCTCAACTTCCCGAAACTTTCATGTAGAATAGCAACGAACATCTTCCCCACAAGTTTTATGTTTATGCGCATGCTCATTTGAAGCCGGCAAATATACATAACGAATTGTTGGTTATATTACAGTTTACATTAGTTTATATAGAGGTTATTGTTCTTTAAATACATTTACAGATCCTTTTAATCGAGTTGATAAATAAATAATAATAATTAAGATGTCTGATTCACGTTATTATTCTATAAAAATTTTATAACTGAAGTTATTAAAATGCATAAAGGTTGTACAAGAGGGCTTTTTATATTCGCGGAATGGGGGGTTGCTGAGGAGCGGGGCTTTATCGCCCCGGTTTTGATTAAAGCAATCGTAACGTCTAGCTTGTCTTATCTATCTAACGTCTTATTACTATAAATACCGAACTGGATTATTATTGAATTAGTGGTATTTGAGTTATTGTCATTTACACAAGTCAGAATGTGAAGAGATTTTCAATATGAGTGAAGTTGAACATCATGCCGTTATAAACTTCTTGACAAAACAAGGAAAACCAGTGTAAACCATTATAGAAGAGATGTCAGCGGTTTACCAGGGCTCTTGTCCTGGAAAAACCATGATATATAAGTGCCATAACCTGTTTAAGCAAGGCAGAGAATCACTGGAAGACGATCCACGCCCTGGACGTCCCATTGAGGTGACCACGCCAGAACTTGTGGAAAAAGTTGAAAATTTAATATTGGAAGATGCCCGTTTGAAAAAGAAACAACTTGCAGAAATGGTTGCAGTATCAGATACAACCATTTTTAAAGTTCTGCGCGCTCATCTCGGTATGACAAAGGTCTGTACAAGATGGGTCCCGAGAATGCTAACGCCACCTCAAAAACACGTACGAATGGCATGTTCACGGCCGTTTTTGAAGCTCTGCAGTGAAAACCAGAATGGAGTATTAAGTCTGATTGTTGCAGGAGATGAAACGTGGATTCACCACTATGAACCCGAATCCAAACAAGATTTAATGCAGTGGCATAAAAAAGGTACACCCCCGCCAAAGAAGTTTAAAGTGCAACAGTCAGCTGGAAAGCTCATGGCGACCATATTTTGGGATACTGAAAGAATCCTGCTTATTGACTACAAAGAAAAGGGTGTCTCTATAACGGGGAAATAATTATGGCACACTTTTAGAACAATTAAGGGACTCCATCAAAGAAAAGAGCAGAGTAAAATTTGCCAAAGGTGTGCTGCTTTTGCATGACAACGCGCCCGTTAATCGAAGTCGAGTTGCACAACCTGCCCTGTACAAGGCAGGCTTCCAGGAATTAAATCATCTACCATACAGTCCAGACCTGGCCCCCAGCGATTACTATTTGTTCCAAAATATGAAGAAAAAACTTCGAGGAAAAATTTTCGTCCAAAGATGAAGTAAAAGCTGCAGTTTCAGCATATTTTGACGACAAAAATGAATTATTTTTTCATTGGATAAATTAATTAATAGATCTAAGAATAGTTATTTGTTTCATTAGTACAAAAAATGCATGTTTTTGGGACGAATAAGAAAGTTGCCGGACGACGCGTTAGTGGAGTCTGGCAGCCTTATGAGTCCCAAAAACGCATTTTTTGTATGAATTAAACATACTATTTTTTCTCGAACTGCTTATTTTTAATTAGCAAACTCTGTGAGAGGATTGTTTAGAATAAACAACATGACATTAAACTACTTTTTATTTACTGCAATTCTAATATGTGTAAAAAGTGGCAATTTGAATATTAAGAATTAATATGATTAAGAAATGCTGACAAATGTATAATCTCACTCCCATTTCGTCGAAAATTCGAAGAAATTTCGACAGGCGTTGTCTAAGATATATGTGTTTACCGTTAAATAATTAGAGGTTAGGACTGGTTTTTGTTTTTGCGACGTCGTTTCGACGTTCCGAGCAGCAACTAAAAGTTTAATAGAAACGTCGAATTTTTTTTATGTCTTTAATTAATTTAATATTTTAATATTGTCATAGAAAAGATAAATGATTATTATTTAAATGAAAATTTCTACTTATTACTTCGTATTATTGCTATAAAAGAAAATCTTATAGAGCACCGCGGAAAATAGTTCATACATAATCTCAGACTACTTTTTGTATTGTACAAAAAGTGATTACTTTTTGTACAATTGCTATGGTAATGAGTAACAGTTCCTAAATGGTCTACTTTTTATACAAAATAATTTGATGTTATAATGTTATATTCGTGTGGTTGGAGAAAAATGTATTAGAGTTAAGGGAGAATATACAGTAGAAACTTGAATCCGAACCTATAAATGCAAGGCAAATTCGTATTAACGAGTAATTCAGATTACTGGATATTCGAATAAAAACATTGCTTTATGGCATGGTACCTTATCATAAAGAACTTAACTTATATAGCTTGCTAATTTTATTACAAAATTTTTATTTCTAATTAAAAAAAGGGAGTGTATTATGTTCCTACCGGTAGGTAATGATTTTCTGAAAAAAATTGTTCCTACCGGTAGGTGAATTCTTTTTAAATAATTTTAAGCCTACAGCTTTATCGATTTGTTATATAAAGTTTAAAGGAATTGTACTGTCTGATATAAAAAAACAAAACAGATATTTTTCTCAAAGATATGTAAATATATTTTGTATACTGTACTTATTACAAAAATAATATATTACGGAAATATTTTATAGTATAACCAAAATAAACGACTATTATAAGGTGACCAGACCTCCTGCTTTTGGCGGGACAGTCTCGCTTTTGTTTCACCTGTTCCGGTGCCCACAAAATCTTCAAAATGTCTTCAATCATTTTTCACCTACCAAAACTTAACCTAATTCAACAACAAAACCAAATCACGAATACATTTTTGTAACGTAACTACATACATGGGTCATTTTGACATGTGTTTAAATTAATCATTATACATGCTCATTTCAAAACTAGAAGAATGCAGTAAAATTTGTCAGACAAAATCAGCAAAATGTAACAGTTGCTTACTTTGTTTCCATTAACATGTGTTGTTATTGATCAGGCTTTATTCAAAAAAATGGTTGTGTTAATTGTAAATGCTAATAAGGTGGTCTAAGCGTCCAAGGTGGCCAGATTTCTTCAGAATCGATATGGCGGTACATTTGGGGAAGCCCTCCCTCATAAATAATTTATTAAACAAGCTTTTCGAACAATTTTTGAATGATTTTTAGATGTGCAATCCATTGACCGAAAACTCTGATTTTTATTAATAGTATAAAATTCAAACAGTCCTTCAGCTAACGCTAACTGCTTTTCTTTTCCGAAATTACTTTTACGGAAAAATGTTGTAACTTAGAAGAAGAGGCAGCAACATTTACATATAGTTTATGCTTATCGGTAGCAGATACTTTTACCCAAGTAGCGCTGGAATAGAAATTCATATAAAAATTAGTGCATCCAATTCTTCTTGCGTGCCACAATTAATATTCCAAAGTGATGCTTAATGGAATGTAATAGTTACGTGCCTCTCGGTATATTTTTGGCGCGTTAAAATTAATACTTAAAAAATACATTTTTTCCATGTCTTCATCATTGCCAAGAACAGCTGTTGTTAGTTGAGTGGGCTTCCCCTATTTTACAAATTTTAATTTTGTTTGATGATAAGTGTGATTGGCATTATATAGATGCAACTACGGTTATTTCTTGTAATTAATGTTAACGCAGCGTTTGTATTTAAACCCAAATAAAGTGTGCAATATTTATTTATAAAATTGGCACGGTCAAATTAAATTAAGATAAATGATATCTAGTTTTTGAAAAGAAATATAAATTCGTTGGATACCAATATTAAATATAGTTTACTGCAATTTAGAAGTTAGAAGAAAATTAATTAAAAAGTTTACATTTACGTTTATTGTTTTAACCAATAAACGTAATGTAACTGTTTTGCTGTCTATGTTCGTCAAATCATGATTATCCATGAAAAGCAGGACATTTTGAAGATTTTGTGGGCACCACAACAGGTGAAACAAAAGCGAGACTGTCCCGCCAAAAGCAGGACGTCTGGTCACCTTATAATAGTCGTTTATTTTGGTTATACTATAAAATATTTCCATAATATATTATTTTTGTAATAAGTACAGTATACAAAATATATTTACATATCTTTGAGAAAAAAAAAATCTGTTTTTTTATATCAGACAGTACACAATTTCTTTAAGCTTTATATAGATAGTTATATAACAAATCGATAAAGCGGTAGGTGAAAAATTATTTAAAAAGAATTCACCTACCGGTAGGTGAATTTTTAAAGAAACACAAAACGCCTACCGGTAGGAACAGTTTTTTCCAGAAATTTATTACCTACCGGTAGGAACATAATACACTCCCTTAAAAAAAAATCAGCAATTTTTGCTTTAAAAGCTTTCGTTTTCTTTTCTCCTCCATAGCGTGTGCTTGCATTTCTTGATCTTAATTCCAGTGTTTTTTTATTTTCGGTACCTTTGTCAGTAAACGAGACGTATTCTACGATTTTAGTTTTTCTTTATATCGGTGACTGTCAATTTACCAACATCACGTTTTAAATCAATTGCTAAAACACATTTTGACATTTTTTAAATAAGATATGGACATGGTATACAAATTGTGTATAATAACAAAACTGAAAAAAAGTTTTAAGGTAGATGACTTCATTACATAAGCAATTTCGGCAAAACTGCAACATCAAAACATTAAGGGTGCCTTTGTGATGATATCAGTTACTATATTCAGGATTTTTATTACTCTTTGTATTAAATAATAATAAAAGTGTTTGTTGCTCTTCGTGTAATTTTTCTACACCCGACGGGTTGTAACATCTCATTTATAATATTCACCTTCCCCATTCCCCAAGAATGCTACATATTCAATTTTAGTAAGGTACTGGTACCAAATAAGGCCAGTGTCCTAATAAGGCCAATTCCTAATATATTCATAAGTACAACGATAATATACTAGATGGTGATATCCACAATTTCTTAGACCGTTTGAAGTTACCACACATCAGTCGCCATCTTGATAGTATGTCGTTGGATAGTTGTTTTTATTTGGCTTCACTTTCGTTTCCCATCGTGCATATCCTGGCTTATAACAGGAGGTAAGGTTTGAAGTTATTATTTAAGTCTTAAAATCTTAAGCCGTAATTTTGATTTCACATTTAATCTTGTAAACGAACCTTTGTTTATAAGTAAATTATAGTATTTTGTGGTATTGGCTGATTCTAAATTTCTGAATTTTGAAACTAAAACATTTTCAGTATCCTAATAAGGCCACCTGACTGGGGTGCAAATTTTTCTGCAGCGATATTGGTTTACATGTCATGTAATGTCACCTGGAAAAGAGCCCAATGGTCTGAGGTCGATATGGTAGCTGCCATGGATGCCATGAGACATGGCATGCCGCCCTACAGAGCGTTGAAAATATTTAAAATTCTTAGGCCCACCTTGCGTAACAATTTAGCAAGTGGAAGTTTAAAGAAGAGGCTTGGGCACCCCCCGATATTATCGGAAGCTCAAGAGGCAGAGTTGATTAGGAGAATTGGACAATTATGTGATGTAGGGATGCCATTAACACCAAAGATTCTGAGAAAAAGTGGTTACACTTTTGCAAAAGAAAATGGAATGCAGCACAGTTTTCAGTTTCTAAAGAAACAGCTGGAAAAATGGTTAAGATTATTTTATTCCAAACATCCCGAGATAGCAAAACATTGTACACAAAAACTGAATTCGGCAAGGGCTCAAAAAATAAAACATGCAAAGACAAAGAATTATTTTACTGCCCAAGATGTAGCTAAATATGCAGTTTTAGTTTGTGTTCAGGAGTTACCAATGTTACGTTTACTTTTACAAAAACTAAACTAATTTTTCAGTTGTTTTCCTATTTAATTAACCGTTTATTATTCTGGAGGCTCAACCAATATTGGCTAAAGGGTGTTATAGCTTAAAATAAATGTACATGCGAAATGATCATGCGTTTAAAGTTTACAAAATTGTATTAGCCTTATTATGAGCTCAGATGCCAAATAAGGCCATTTTGCATATTTAAAAAATATATTTGTTTAAAAGATGTTTAAACATAAAATATTGGTAATTTATGCAGTAAAGCAAGCATGTTGCCAATATTGAATGATTTTTCTTCAAAATTTATAATAATTAAGCGAACCTTAATGTGGCCTTGTTTGACGCCTGTACCTTATGTACTATTGCAAAATAAATAATTGGTACGATTGAATTATAAAGTAGGCGGGCTTTTAGGAATTTTGGCATATTACGCCGATTTAAGAGAGTACTATGGAGAAAGTCCTATTTAAACAGGAAAAACCTACCGTGCCAATTAACTCGCAATAAAGAGGTTTGTTCGTATTATAGCTCGTAAATGTTGTTGTTCGGATTATTGGATGTTCGGAATACACTGAGTTCGGATTATGGATTTCTACTGTATTGAAAAAAAATTCTGTTTTTATTTACTTTCCTTACCCCCCATTCCGCGACCTCGTATGTGCTTATAGAAAATAAGGACTAGTGATTATAAAATTGAAAAATTAAATGATCGTCCATGCTGTTACTACTTACTAAAGCGGATACTCCTACTAATCAAAATATTAAAAAATAATAAGAGCTAGAGAAAAATGGGAGAAAAAATGCGACTAAAACAATTCATGTGGAACAGCAAATTTATTAAAAATCTTACCCGGCTGCTTCCCTGCTGAGGAAACTTAGCATCTTCCCACATGGCAAAACATCGTGTGGAGTACCCACTTTAGAAATAAAAAACAAAACCACCTACAAAATTATTTCTTTCCTCTTGTTTTCCTCATTTTCCAAAAAACTGGAAATATCAATCATTTTAAACTTTAATAGTAGTATTCTTTTGCTCTATAATGATTAATTGGATTGGTAGTTTTTTAGCACATCTCGTTCTTTTGAATACTTATTAACCTCTACCTAGTGAGATATTTTTAGCATGATTGGTAATCCCCTTACCCCTTTAAATCGTAGGGATTCTGTGATTGGCATGATTGAATCATGCCAATCGCAAATCGGGTTCGCAAATCATGCTAAAATGTTTATGATTGTTTGGATTAAATCACAATGTGCAAAAGAATACGTCTAATATTGAAAATTCTTATCAAAATATAAAACTTCACAAGAATGTAATATAATATTTAATTTTCGTTCCGTTACAATTATAAAAAAGTTTTAAAAATATATAAGCAGTTAACAATTTATATAATGTTACTTTAATCATTTATTATCATTTTTCTTAATTGGTACTAAATTCGACTATCAAGAATAATTCGTGGAAATTAATAAAATGCAGCACAGTAAATCTTTTTACTGTTATTTAGAATAATAATTATTATAAACACAAAAGACCATTTTATCAATTATGCAAAAAGTTAACAAAATAATTTTACAATGATTTGTACGTAATAAATAAAATTTACAATAATAGGACCATGGTTGCATTATCATATTGTCTAAAACAGGTTTGCATCATTCATACCATTCATGCGTCTTCATTGGGATGTAGTGGTATAACAAATTTCGAACCAAAAGGTGATTTATATTTTATACCGACTTCATGGAATAACTCAAGTGGAAAACCGAGATTACATAAATAAATTTTCCCATTTTCTGGAGAATGAGCAAGGGGCAAAACAGGTACAAGAGTAAATTTGGTGAAAATGCCAGGGGTCCCTTCCGATGGTGGATCTAAAGCTAATATAGGGGCTTTATTACTGTTTGCCCAATCACTGAGATCACAATGAATTCCACCATTTTCAGTCTGTTCACTTAATGAAGTGATGATGAGATCGGTTACTTGAGGCAATCTCGACACTGTTGTTATAATTTTATTTTTTGTAAGTTTATATAATGCTAATTCCTGTTTAACTTCTAACTTATCTGCAGATGGTATATATACTATGGAGTTGACGCCATGACTTGCTAGATGTCTTGCTGTGTTTATTCCCATGGCTCCTTGTCTGTAATTTGTTACAATTGTAAACCTGTTAAAAGATTAATTATTTATTAAAAATTACCTATCAGCACTACATAAGATTACAACAGTTGGACACTGATGACTGTTGTGTGGATTGAGACGATGACCACCACCCACTAACTGCAGTGCCATCTCAGCTGCTGCCCGACCCATTAATTCGATTCGCCTTTCCCAAGTTAACCCTAATCGATCAGCAGCCGCCCAAAGTCTATTTCTAAGAGTTTTAGATATACTGGGAATAATTAATCCTTCATCAGTTACGTATTCACAAAATTCTTGTTTAGGTACTGTGATCTGTCGATATGTAGTCGGTAGTGCAGTCAGAACATTCTCATCGTGTCTAAAATTAGTTAAAATTTCTTAGTAAGTCCCATACATATTTCATTAATAATGTTAACAGAACATTGTATAATTTGGCACAAATTAAAACCAGGTTTAAACGAACAACTATCAACAAAAATTGTACAAGATTTTGAACTTTCATTTTAGGTTTCAGAAAGTGCATAAAAACTTACCTATATTTGCTTGTTTGTCTTCTTCCATTATCAGTTTGCCTAACTACGTCAGGTTTTTGTGAATTAATTTCATCCCATATGGCTTGTTTATCAAATAATGCCAAATTTTTTTCAAAATCAAATTCTTTACTTAATATATGATCTAATGGGGATCCAAAACACTGTTCATCTTTCCAGCCTTTACTCCATTTCCCCTTTGATTTATCTTTTTTAGATTTGTACGAACTTGAACTTAGTTCATTATGTATTATTTGTGACTTAACATCTATGTCAATAGGTTTAGATTTATTAAAGCTGTGATTTCCATTGTAAATACCACTTTTGTTCGAACTAGCAATTTCAGAACAGCTAGATATACGTCCTGCCCTTTTTGGTATTGGCTTTGCCACGGTTACTGTGCTTTGACCAGAAGGACTTTCTTGTTTTTCTATTAATTGTAAAAATGTAATATTTTCGGCCCTGCAAATTAATATAAATTAGTTATGCTCAAACTCGTCTTAAGATCTAAACAGTTTTGCAGGTGCAAAATCATAGGGAATTTTTGTAATTTTGTACCAATGTACAAAATACCAGAAATGTACCAGAATGTCCATGTACGAGGTAAGCGCCATAAATTCCGGCCTGATAAAGAAAAAATAAACTTGGTAAAATATAATAATTTTTATTTTTCCAATATAATCTTCCCTAATGTCAATGCACTTATTAAAACGTGGAATTAATAATTCAATGCCCTTGTAAAAATAATCTGAAGTTTTTCCTTCAAAATGTTCTATTACAGCTGCTTGCAACTCGTTCTCGTCCTTAAAACAACGTCCCTTAAGGTCTTTCTTTAAATTGGAAAATAAATAATAGTCACTAGGAGCCATATCAGGACTGTAAGGTGGATGATCCAATGCTTCAAATCCGCATTCGCGAATGGCAGCTTGTAAAATTGCGACAGTATAAACGAGTGCATTGTCGTGTAATAATCGAACACCTCTTGTCAATTTTCCTCGACGTTTTTCACGATTATTGTTTCTCAATTTATGCAATAAAGACGCATAATATGTACTGTTAACAATTATATTGCGTTCTTTAAAATCAATCAGTAAAATGCCGTCACAATCCCAGAATATTGTTGCCATAACTTTCTTTGTCGATTGAACGACTTTCGCCTTTTTGGGACGAGGTTCATCGGATCGCCGCCATTCCATCGATTCCCTTTTGGATAGAGGATCATAATACAGAACCATTGTTTCATCTCCAGTAACAATGGACTCCAAAATTGGGTTTGGGTCGTCTCCACACAAGTTTAAAAACGAGCGCGCACATTCGACGCAACGTTGACATTGAACAGCACAAAGAAGACGCGGTACCCATTTTGCACTAATTTTATTCATACCCAAATGGTCACGAAGAAATCGGAAAACACTTGTTTCCGAAATGTCAGACATCACTGCTAACTCCTTAACTTTCAAACGGCGATCTTCTAATACCATTTCTTCAATGATTTGAAAAACTTTTTGAGGCGTTACCGCTTCAATTGGTCGACCGGTGCGCTCATCATCTTCAAGAGATTCTTGTCCCAAACGGAAACATTTTGACCACTTTTTTGACAGTGGAATATGAAGGAGATAAACCACCATAAACGCCGTCTAAACGTTGTTTGATTTGATTAGGCGTGTCCCTTCTTTTGTTAAAAATTTAATGACCGCGCGGTACTCAATTTTCGTTAGGTGCGACATTTTCATGCACTCGTCACGATGCTTGAGTGGCTACTAATAGTTATTTACGTGCCAAGCTTTGTAAATTAATCTTTACAGGCGAGCTGGAAAGTTTATGGGGCGAGCGACGAAGGAGCGAGCATACGACTTCACTTCACTTTGCAAAGGTGCTGCCATCTATCCATTATTTGTGCAACTCAAATCACATACAGTAGATGAGCCAAAATCAAATTTCGGCTTTCATAATTTCGTGGAGCACTTGCAACAAGCTCGCGGAGCACCAGTGTTCCGCGGAGCACCGGTTAAGAACCACTGCTTTAAACGGTTGCAGCTCAAGAACCACTTATGTAAAAATTATAATATTTTAGATTTTTACTTATCTTTAGGAGTATAACATTTGTGCCAAATTTGAGACAAATCAAAGGTGAGTTACAACTCATTGGATCACCTACATGGAGTTACCCCGGAAATTCTTTACAAATAAAATAAATTGTTTGTTAAGAAATAAAATTTTACCTGGCACATTTATTTATTTTGGCGTGATCCAAAAACATCTGCCAGCATATATAAAATAACAATACAATTTTCAGCAACTGATCATATTACTGAAAATGATATTACTCAAAATCAGACATTTCTATCAGATTAGCAGATTAACTTATCCCGGTTGTCCCTAAACATAAACAATTTTCGGTAATGCAACATACTCAAATATGTTTGACACGAGCCGCCACTGAATTGTTATTATTCTTGATAAAGAATAATAACAATTGGTTTTTATTTAAACACTTTTTATTTTTGTTCCAGTATCACATAAAATTTTGCAAAGATAATATAGAAAGTAACAAGCTGACAAAAATAGCAAACATTTAGTAGTTAATTAAGCCAAATAATTTTTGCAGCAAATATAAAAATACTACAATATACCTAGAAAGCTTCAGCACACAACTGATGACCCTGGTGCAAGCAGGGGATAAGTAACAATAAACACTTTTTAATTTTTTATTTAGAGTAGAGTTTTTATAACGTTCAGATGAAAAAGTGTATCATTTATTCCGACTTACAGTGAAATATTCATACTAATATTATTATTAGGGTCATTCCATGCCAAATCATCACAGTTCACAACCCGACCATCTCAGATTTTCGTGAAATTTGGTAGGATGGTAGAGGGCATAAAGTAACTTATGTATATAAAGTTATAGCTATCAGTGATACACAATATTCATATAGCAGGACTGCAAACATGATAAAAATGTAAAATTTACGCTTACAAGGTGAATGCAAACAATTTATAACTTCGCGTCGAATTATTGTAGAACTTTCATCATAGACTTGTTTTAAAGCTAATAGATCATAGTTTTCATAAAAAATTGTTTTATAATAAAATATTGAGCTTTTCATTTTTGATATGACCTTTGACCTTGAATATCTAAGAAAGTGTACCATTAATTTCTTTAGGAATACAATATGTTATACAACCAGTTACAGTCTATCTTTGGTGTAAGTTTCATTTTGGGAAGCCTTTGGGAAAAAGAGTAAAAAATTGTTATATGATGGTTACACGCTTTTTACACAAAACATGCATCTGGCAGTTCAGACAAGAGTATTATATCAGGCATTTAGTATATATCTGTGCAGAAACCTGCAAATCTTGTCTACTAAGCCAAGTATAGTTATGATGTTGTACCTGTACCAGCAGATACAGGTAGCTATGCAGGGTGTCCCAGCCAAGACTGATACATTATAACACCGAAAACTGACTTAACAAAATAAATTATGTGATTTTCACGATTAAGTTTTATTTTGTGATAATTTTTTTTATTTGTTTTAATTCTTTCCCACTTCTACAGGGTATTATAAAATAATTGCCTATTCTCAAAGTTGAACTCTTCTACTTTTAAAAATGTATACATTCTTAACTTGCTTTTTATGATTAGAGAAGTTATTAAAATTTATACGAAACGGTATATGTATGTATACTAAAATGAAAGAAAATGTAAAAAACACAACTTTAAGTTTTGTCAAACAAAATCTTTTGATAAAAGTTACTTTTTTTTAGGTTAAGTTAGGGAAGCAGTTAGTTAAATTAGAAGTTATGTTTAAAGTCAGATTAGAGGTAAAGTATGCCGTATATACATAAGTATATATGTACATATATAAGTATGTATGTACATATCGAGGGCATCAGATCAGAGGGGCGTGTCCGCCAAATGTGTGATCTTCAATTTATTAGGTCGTATTGATTTCTGGTATCGACCTGCGTGTTGTTACATACGGGCGTATGTTTTGTAAGGCATTAATCTGGCTTTAGAAAACATTCGGCCGTTTGTGACAACACGCAGGTCGATACCAGAAATCAATACGACATAAAAATTGAAGATAAAAATTTTGGCGGATACGCCCCTCTGATCTGATGCCCTCGATATATAAGTATATATGTACTTTAGCATTAAGCCTCATATAAGTACATACTATCCGTCCAGGGAAAGATGAGATTTGCGTCATCTTTACATGAAGTTATCACAGAAAGTTTTTTGTTATGCTTTACTTTCGTTATTTATGAGTACGACGAGGATAGCATTACATTAGTACTTCTCTGGGTGGTTGGAAGTTGATTTGACTAGTTCTGTAGAATACGGTGTGGCCAACCTTATACAAATAAATTCCTAGATCAAATTAAGCTATTGCCAGATTGCCACAAAATAGTAAAAATAACTACATATATTGGTAAAATTATTGTGGAAGAATTTAATGTCGTCACTACAGATAAAGTAGATCAATTTTAGGGATTCTGTAAAGTATTTCACAAATTTCTGGAAGAAAATGCCAAAATTATAGAACATCTGAATCTGACTTTATTGTAAAACATGTCACAGGTATCCTGATACCTGTAGATTTGATTGACGCAGGTGACATTTGCTAAATACTTTTCGAGCGTGATTTAGTATTTTAATAATAATAAGAAACAGTTCTTAGAACTTGTAAAAATCGCGATTTTATCTACATAATATTAATATTAAGTCAGTACAAGGGAAGACATTGCATTCGCAGTCTCAGCAGTTATTGCTGAATGTATTAAACTACTTCGAGAGGGAAAAAGAACACGGTAGAAATTTACTTCCTTTATCTTGTGTACAAGAAGTAAGACACGTTAATTATTTATGATCTTATTGTACAGTTGTTTGTTTATTGCAGCGGGCAGCTTATGCTTTAGGAATTAGTGTTTGGGCTGTTGGAAGGGTCAAGGCCCGTAGTAGAAACCAACCAGTTTTGTCTAGTCCTGGTAAAAAAGACTACGGAAAAAGTTGAAAACTGCAGACCTATCAGATTATTCTAAAATGGTCGTCAGAGAAACTGTATATAAGATGTATCTATAGTGAAAGTAAGGCGTAGTATGATATTTTTTGATTTTATAAAGTCTATGTTTTATATTATTTCAGAAAAACATGTTACTCTCAATTTTTTTAAATAATGAACTTCAAGAGTACCATATTTTAATAGCCAGAAGTAGTTTAAACACTGTTCTATATGACATTGGGTTTAAATTTATCAAAGACAACAATCGTAGAGCATTACTCGAAAAGTCAAATATTGACAGTATGCGTATTCAGTTTTTAAAACGTTATATGGCAAACCTAAACTTATCGTCACCAATGCAAGAAGTAGTTTATATGGATGAAACTTGGATCTATTCCAAAGGTAATCCAGCTAAATCATGACAAGACCCAAACATAGGCAGTATTAAGAAACCTGAAGGTTATGAAGGAATCAATAAAATGCTGTCCTGATAGTTTCGTCATTTGCGTGGATCTAACTATGAGAGAAGAACATTATTAAATTTCACGTATAGTATCAGTATTTCTACAGTATCAGCATTACACATGTATTGCTTGCATATGTAATTTTAATGAAATCAACTTGTAGTGTCTTGTTCAGTTGATCTATAAACTTTATAGAGGTAGTTTATATGGTTTGATGTAAGAGTACATTTATTTCGCGTCATTCACGTGGTTATCATAATTTCTTACTGGTGTTGAATTTAGAAAAGAGTTTTTCGTAAGTTGATACACTACTTGTGTTGTTTAATCATAGCTAGTATGAAGCCTCCAAAGAAAATACTCTAGGCGCTATGTTATATTAATGCTCTAATAGTCATTCGCATGGCATTTTCATTGCGTCATTTGCGTGGATTTATAATTCCACGTAAATGACAACTGCTAGATACATTGATGTTAATGAAACAAATGGAGAAGCTGAAATATGATGACTGTCATATCACATAAAATAAAAACTACTAATTTTTATTTTACTTATTAGCCATTACTAAGCCATTATTAAGCATTATCGTGTTAGAAGTAACTTTTTATTATAATATTAAAGTTCAGTTTTTTTATTAAATATAATAGTTTCTGTCATTTGCATGTTATTTGGATCATTTACGTGGATTTTAACACCGTAAAGGTCGAAAATGTCTAGATTAAGCTCTACTAATCAACAGTATGTGTTATATACAATCAATTAATCATACTATTTCTTAGAAAAACAGATTTCAACGTTTTTCTTCTCCGAGAATTTTTCACATACAAATTGTGAATTTCAGGAGAAACACCCATATAATAAATAAAAAAGAGAAGAGATAGATTAGCACCATTAACATTAATTCTATTTTAATTAAGTACTTGGTAGCATCGGTAAGTCGTTTGTGATAAACGCGATCACGGACGTTAACCATCTGTACCCAAGTGTAAACAACGAGTAGGGTCGGACTAAGGAATTTAAGTTTAACAGATCGAAATTTTTAAAAAATTGAAATTAAATTAATAATTGAATTATAAATTAAAAAATCAATAATTTATTAATTAAAAGAAAGTTTAATACTGATTCTAAAGGGGACAAGATAAAAGTAAGGAGAAAACTTAGGAAGAGTACGGAAAGAAGGGGCGACAACCTCCGAGGAGTAGATCTGGGTAGACCCCTATCGTATCGTGTCGTACAAAACAAAATGGAGGAAAATAAAGAAATTATGCTGGGAGACATTATGAATAAACTGATACAAGTAGAAGAAAAAGTCGATACGATAAACAAAAACATGAACAAACAAACTGTGCACATAAAGAAACTAGAGGAAACCATAAAATACCAGGAAAAGAAGATAGAAAAACTGGAAAACGAATTAAGAAAAAAAAAACATAATAATTTTTTGAATCCCAGAAAACATAGAGGAAGATTTAACAACCCTAAAAGGAAAAGTAATGGAGATTTTAAAGAAGAAAATGGAGATACAAATTCAAGAAAACGAAATTGATTTCATCAATAGAATTGGAGAACGTAAAGGAAACGTAAACAGACCAACAAAAGTGGGAATAACAACAATACTGAAAAAATGGGAAATAACGAGAAACACAAAGAAATTGGCAGGAACAAAAATAGGAATAACTGAAGATCTAGATAAGAAGACAAGAGAAATGAAGAAACAACTACTCCCATATATGATGGATGCCAGAAAAAAAGGACAAAGAGTGATAATAAAAAAAGATAAGCTAATAATAAATGGTGAAGAGTGGAAGATAGAAGACTTAACAGAAAAAGAGGAGGAAGGTGAGGAAGAAATAGGAAACAAGGAAACAGAGGAACAAAGGAAAAGAGGTAGAACCTCAGAAGAAATTAATGACAATAAAATCATCTATTTACTACTCATTGGGAACCCTAATAATGGGCATTTTGAATTAACTACACCAACGGTCAGTGAAAGTCAGCCAGTAACTCAAAATAAAAACAACAAATCATATGAACCATTGTCATCAATAACTTCTTTTACTAATGAAAATACAAAGTTAGAAGCTATATGTGATATTTGTGGGAAGGGATATAAAAATTCAAAAGGACTAGGAATACATTTAAGCAAAAGTCATCCTAAAGAATACCGTAAGCATCTTTTACTAAAGCAGCAATCCAAAAAGATCCAAAAGAATTGTAATTCTCTAGAATCTAAAGACATTAATGAAGATCTTAATAATTCCCATAGAAATGATTCTGATTCTATAAAAAAATATAAAAGTAAACTAAAGGAATGGATTTCTAATTTTGATAATAGCTTAGATGTCGATGATTTTTGCTGCAAAGTAGACAGTTTCTTACATTTTTTAGCAACAGCAATTGATTTTTTACCAGGACCAAAACACCCTGCTAGAAAATTTTACGAAAAACGTAAAAATAAAAATTTTATAACTGAATAGCGTAAATACGCTGATTCCTCAAATCCCATACGAACAAGAGAGATCGTGAAAAACGAAAAAATAAATATACTTACCAACTCGCACAGTACTTATATTACAATGTTAGAAGAAAAGCGATAAAACTCGTACTTGGGGATGATGCAGTTAAATGTAAAATAAGCAAAAACAATATACAAACATACTTTTCAAACATATATTCTAAATCAAATGATAATCAAAGATCTTCTTATCCCCCCCCGACAATAACAGAAAATGAAAGAATTAAATTAAATGAAACTTTCGATACTTCTATTTCCAAAGAAGAAGTAACAGCAGCGATTCGAAGAATGGCTGTTGATACATCCCCTGGTCCTGACCATGTTTTAGTAAGAGCTTTAAAAGACGATCTGGCATATCAAGCAATTGCTAAGATTGCTTCAAGAATTCTACAAACTGATATTGTACCCCCTTGCTTTAAACGTGCAACCACAGTTTTAATCTTTAAGAAAGGAGATGAGAAAGATCTTTCTAATTGGAGACCAATCACTATCTGTTCAGTAGTACGAAGGTTAATAGAACGTATTTTTGAGAAAAGACTTCGTAATTATGTGTCAATCAACAAAAACCAAAGAGGATTTACTTTCACTCCAGGTACTATCATTAATACTTCATTAGTTAAATCTGTGTTGGATAATTTAAGCAGAAGAAAGGTACAACAACACTAATGTTTATAGACATAACAAAAGCTTTTGACAATATTGGGCATGGGCATTTACACAAAACATTGCTTTCTTTAGGTATCCCTGATAAACTTTGTAGTGCCGTATTTAATCTTCAGATTAATAACTTTACACAAATTAAAGCAAATTTGGAAAGTACCACGTCAATAAAAATTACAAAAGGGGTAATGCAAGGTTCACCTCTCTCGCCGCTTTTCTACAATTTAGCAACTGATCATATCTTCGAAGAATTAAGTGAGGAATCAATTGCTAATCAATACGGTTATCAGTTAGACCCGAATCTTCCTCCTTTAACAATATTAGGATTTGCCGATGACATCGTCGTTATTGCAAATAATCGCAGCTCTGCAATACATCTCACTGACATCATAGCACAAAGATTTGAGGAGATTGGGCTTAATATAAATTATAATAAATGCGTAGAACTTACTATAGAAAACGGTTTTCTCAAGATATACACTCAAACTACAATATCCCCTGTCTAGCAAAAGATCAAACTGTGCGCTATCTTGGTGTATCTTTTAACAACGACATCGTATTTAATGCTAAGTCTACATTATCAGAACTGTATAACAAAATAGATCGTCTCACCTCCTCGCCATTACTAAATAGCTATCAGAAATTTACTATCTTACGTTCTTCAATATCACCAACCCTAATTTATGAGTTTTTAACCATTCCTCCAACAAAATACCCGATTTCCTTTATATCTGCAGCAAATAAAATGCTTAGGAGCGCAACCAAAGAAATTCTTCAGATAACAGCTGACACACCGGACAGTATGTTATATACAGATAACAAGTATAAAGGACTGGCATTATTTAATGTTCATTGGGAGATCTATCTGCAGCATATAAACTCTTGCAGAATTTGGATTACGCGAATAATGTTCACCTTATGCACAAACGTGATCTATTTAAAGAAGTTACTGATTGTTTGATACATTTAGATTTAAAAAACTTTACAGAAACAACTGCAAGTAATTTCCCTAAATCAGTAGTTATTAGACATTTACATCAAAACATTTACGTCAAAAAGAATTCGAAAAATGGTCACAGCTACCTCATAAAGGTAAAGGAGTGGCGATCTACCAAGAATACACTCCTGCTAATAAATGGATTCGCGACCATAAAGGGTTATCGGATAGTGAATGGAAAGAGGCATTAAAGATGACCGCAAATGTTTGCTGCGTAAAAGCTGTTCCTGGCAGATCCCTTGACACAAACCTCTGTAGGCATTGCCACAGAGAGACAGAAACACTTGCACATGTCTTGGGATCATGCTCATACAGCGATAATTTACGTAATGCACGTCATCATAATGTCAGAACAATGATTGCCGATGCTTTTCGAAAAAAGGGATACAATGTATTTGAAGGAGTACCTGGGATTTCATCAAATGGAAGTAACAAATGTATAGACATTATAGCATTTTCAAAAAATTTTTCGATTGGCTACATAATAGATCCCACAGTACGTTTTGAAAAGGCCGTTGGTCAACCTGAAGATGTAAATAATGAAAAGCAAGAAATTTATAATTCGACCATACCCTACTACAAACAGAAGTACAACCTCAAAAACATTGAAGTAATCGGTTTAATGATTGGTGCTCGCGGAACAATACCTATATTTCTTGTGGACTTTTGGAAAAAATTCAAATTAAACATTTCGGACTTAAAAAACATCGGATTGGTCACATTACAAAAATCAATTTATATATTTAGAAATCATTGTTATAAGACTTTTAATAATAATTGTAATATAAGTACATCTAGATGATTGTTATGTTAATTATGATTTAAGTTTTATAGTTACTTTAATGTTTATTTTGTTACACTTGTTCATCTTTGTTATTACGAAAAATTAATTTATTGTTAAACACTTTTGTATGTTATACTTTGTCATTTGGTAACCCTCTTAATAGTGGGAAGTTATTATGTGTTATGTGTAATACATAAATAAATAAAAAAAAAAAGTCCATCCCAAGGCGTAATACCAAAAAAGAAAAACTGGGAACAAACAATACTAGCACCCTTCCATTAAGGAACGTCAAGAACAAAAGAAGTAGACTTCAATAAAACACTTAGAAACATTATAAGGACGAACAGAAACCAGTATTTCCCAAAAAACTAACAGGAAATGAAAACCGGACAGAAATAAAAAAGACGACGACAAAAGGCAAAGGAAAAGGACAAACGAGAATAATAACGAAGAAGACAACAGAACAGGGAGAAAGTAAAGATAACAAAGTAGAAAAAATAGGAATAGGAACATGGAATACAAATACAATCAAAGGGAAAGAGATAGAAATTACACAAGAAATTTCGATTTAAAAAACGACAACAAAATACAAATAATGGGACTGAGTGAAACAAAGTGGAAAGGAAAAGGAAACAAAAGTTTAACAAACAAACATGTAATATACTATGCTGGAGTTGACATAGAAAAGAGAGCAAAAGAAGGGATGGGAATAATTATAACAGAAGAACTAAACAAACGAATAATAAAATGGAAAGCAGTACATTCAAGAATAATACTAATCACAATAAAGTTCCAACAAAATATAAACTTTATACAAATATATGGACCAATAGAAGGTACACCAAAAGAGGAAGTGGAGGATTTCTACAACAATCTGCAAGAAACACTGGATGAAGCAAGAGAGGAAACAGAACCAACCATAATAATGGGTGATTGGAATGCGAGAGTTATGAACGACCAAAACAGGGGAATGGGATGCATGGGAGAGTATGGAGAACAAACATTAAACCGAAATGGAGAGAAAATAATCGAGTTCTATCAGAAAAATGACCTGCTGATAGGAAATACAATATGGGAACAAGAACTGGAAGATAAATACACCTTTGTTGCAGAAGAACGCAATGCGAAAAGCTTGATAGACTATATAGTATTCACGCAAACCCAAAGAGGGACATTATTGGACATAGAAACGAGAAAAGAGGCAGAAATAGGAACAAACCATAGGCTAGTAGTAGCAAAACTAAGAGAAACAGTAAATAAGAGCGAAGAAGTAAGGTACAGCAGGATAGCATTATATAAATTAAAAGAACCAGAAAGGCAAAAAGAATACCAAGATAAGACTAATAAGCGATTTTGTAAACCAATAAACGAAAAAAAGAGAGTAGACCTGGAAACAAAATGGAGAAAATTTAAAGAAATAACTTTAGAGGTAGTGGAAGAGGTATGTGGAAGAAGAAACGTCAACAAAAACCTAAAAAAAACAAGATGGTGGACTAAAGAGATAAAAGAAATGGTGAAAGAAAAGAAACAGGCATTGGAAGAAATACATCCAAACAAAGGACCCAGAAGATAACGAAAAGTACAAAGAAAAAAGAAATAAGGTTAAACAAGAAATCAAAAAAGCGAAAAAGGATAGCTGGAAAGAGTTTGGACAAGAATTAAATGACAAACACAAAGTGGATACAAGAAAGTTCTGGACAATAGTGAAAAGAGTAAGAGGGACTAAAAGAAAAGAAATAAAAGCAATAAAAAATAAACAGCAAGAACTCAAAGTAGAAATAATAGAAATACTGGAAGCATGGAAGGAGTTTTACACAGAAAAATTTGAAGGACAATTAACTGATGAAAACGAAGAAGAAGAGAACGCAATAGAAATGTCGGAGATAACTAGGGAAGAACTACAGGAAGCGATTAAACAGATCAAAATAGGAAAAGCGAGCAGAGAGGACGAAATAGCACCAGAAATGCTTAAATACTTAGGGGAAGACGGGATAAAATGGCTACACGAAATGTTAAAAGAAGCATGGAAATCAAAGAAAATCCCCCGAGGCTGGGAAACAAATTTAATAATACCTATACATAAAAAGGAAGAGACAACAAACTGAGAACTACAGAGCGATATGTTTAGCACAAACCACACTAAAACTATACACAAGAATACTGGAAAAAAGGCTGAGAATATATGTAGGACACAAAATAGAAGAACAAATGGCACAAAGGAAACGAGAAAGAAGAAGAAGAAGAAAGTAGCATTTAATTTGAATAAAATACTAAATAGTTTTATTATTTTGAATGTAAAAATATGTATTTGAAAAGTAAGAATATACATAATACTTCTCTATATTGAAGGTACTACTATTACAATGGTTAGAAATGAGTTAATTTCTGAATTATAAGTAAAAGTGATTTATTGTTTTACAGTATTTGGTAATAATTCTATAGAACTAGAGAACGTGAAGAATTAGGCATTCGTGAAAATCTAATTCTGTTTCCTACTGAAAATGTTTTAAAAATTTCAAAAATAACAAGTATCAATGTTAAAATCTAAAAGAAGGCTTCAAACTTCAACATGACTTATCCCTAACCTCAGAAAATCACCTGCTATGACATTTTCGTAAACATCTATAATTGTCAAACTATGGATGCTGATTTGACTAGGAATTTTTTAATCTTATACCACACAGAGAGCATCGATGACCAGAGCTCATCTTTCGCTGGACGGATAGTTAATATCTTTAAGAATTATACAATAATAGTAAGTACTATTGGCTTCATAATGATCCACGTCAGCAAGGCTAATATGATGCTATTTTCTATTATTTTTCCTATGCATTTATAGGAAAAAAAAGAATAAAATAGCATCATATTAGCCTTGCTGTCTTAGATCATTGTGAAATCAATAGTATGTAAACTGAAAAGAATTAGTGCAAAGTAAAACTAAATAGTGAAAATCACATAATTCCATCTTATTTTGTTTAATCAGTAGTCGGTATTAAAATGTGTCACTTTTGGCTGGGACACCCTGTACAGCTACCTGTATCTGCAGGTACAGGTAGATCATACCTATACTTGCCTTAGTAGATAAGATTTACAGGTATCTGCACAGATATACACTAAATACCTGATACAGTACTCTGGTATGTACTGCCGGATGCATGTTTTGTACAAGAAGTGTGTAACTACCATTTTTTTATTCCTCTTCCCAAAGGTTTCCCAAAATTAAACTTACACCAAAGAGAGAGGCTGCATTCAACTGTATAGCATATTGTATTCCCAACAAATTGAAGGTACACTTTCTTAGATATTCAAGGTCAAAGGTCACATGGCCTTAAAATGAAAAACTACATATTTTATTATAAAATAATTTTTTATGAAAACTATGCTCCTTTAGCTTTAAAACAAGCCCAAGATGAAAGTTCTACAATAATTAGACACGCAGTTATGAATTGTTTGTGTTCACCTTGTACGCGTAAATTTTACATTTTTTATCATGCTTGCAACCCTGCTGTAATACCATGTATCACTAATAAGGGCTATAACTTTATATATGTAAGTTACTTTATGTAGTCTATGATTCTACCAAATTTTACAAAAATCTGAGATGGTTGGGTTGAAAAGTTCATTTTTTTGTGATGATTTGGCATGGAATGACCCATTAGTATGAAGCCTAAAATTCATTCAAGGTGCAAAAATATGATATGTTACTATGTTCTTTATTTATTTTTATGAAATTTATGTCAGCTGCAAGAAGTGGATAAGTAAGACAATGCTTTTTTGTATAGAACACTGAGTTGATTAGATAATACAATGCAGCAATTAATGTGAAAATAAAACGATTGCAGGAAGGAGAACAAGATATGCGGTTCAAAAATGGGATAAGTAACATGTATCCATATCCCATTATTGCAGCAGTCTAAAATTTTAAAACTTATATCTTGCAATCATCTCATTTTTCAAACTTTGCACGTATTATCCTCTTGCAGCAGGGTTCTCAATTATAAATTACTTACTTTATTGTAATTTCTGAGCATAAACATGGTATTCCATCACAAAATGGTTTTGTCAAAGTAATTTCTGTACCGGTAGCAACGGAAATTTCTCCTTGATATGTACCTTTATCATCGGTTTCAATAGATACCATACATCCTATCCATTGAGCCATTTTTTTTTCTTGGATTTATTCAACAAGTGTAAACAAATCAATATTACAATAATAACTTAACAATAGACTTTCAATAACGTTATTTTTACAAGCAATTTAATTACAAACAGCTGCTTATTCTGTCACGTACTTAATAAAGTTAGGTTATGTGATCACAGAACGTCTTCGAAGAGAAAGTTGTGAAAGATACCGGAATTATATGCACATCAGCATATTATCGAATTTCTGAACTTGCCGCGTCTTATACTATTAGAAGTTGCTGACAGCTATAGATTTACATGTAGTCCTAATATATTATGTATATGTATACATTAACTATACAGTGCAAGTATAAAGTCTGGAACTATCGAAATAAATCTTTTATCCAACACCTCTATATAAATACCATGTTTACTATAGTCATTTTAAATAAGGAAAGTGATTGTTTTCCTACTACGTATCTAGAAAGCTCCGTCTACTGTCTTAGCAACACACTAATAAACGAAAGTGAAACCTATCTAGCGTGTGGCTGCGTGGTTGCTAGCTTCGTAAGTACAATACTTACGCGACAAGGAGGATACTTACGGGACGAGGAGAACTTGTTTTATTTTGTGACAAACAGCAACACATTTTACAGTAGTTTAATTAGTCAAATACAATACATTCAAATACAACAAAGAAAAAAGAAATCTACTTATTCACATTTATTGTGATAGTAAAATTTGTACAATTTGAAAGTGCAACTGTTGGCTTATTTTCTTTTTCAGTCTCACATACTAAACCAGTTACAGTTTCAGTCAAATTAAAACTAGTGGTACTTTCATTTTGAATTTCATCACGAAACACTTGTTCCTTGGTACTGCGCTTGGTATCACTGTATCCATGTAAAATTTTATTCGCGACTTGAATTTTATTGGCGATCGATTCGGATATATAGCCTTCAGCAACCGTTCCACTCTTCCAGCCGCCGTGCCTCTTTAAGTCTAGAATGTCAGTACCTGATGCATTTGCCAACAATGTAGCAGAAGTTCGTCTGAATGAGTGCCCAGTGTACATAGTCGCTTCTTCTAGCTTTAAAAATCTAGCGATTTCATATGGGACCTAGAAAGAGCAGAACAGATAAGAATCATAATAATCATTCATCATGGGTGCCTACCTTAGCAATGGTATGTTTTCCAACTACCTGGTTGACACATCGGCCACGTTCATAGCGGTAAAACAGTCGTTCATCTTGTGCATTTCGGGGTCTGAGTTTTATGTAGTCACGTAATAGTTTTAAATAATCAACCTGGCTATCTGCACTATTCGACACTACAAAAGTTCTCGGCATGTTGTTCTTAGACTCTTTAATATTTACAACTGCTACATTTTCTTTATCATATTCTACATCCTTCAATTTCATTTTGTGAAGCTCATCACCACGACAGGCCCCTGCCACCCCCATAATAGTAACAACCTTCATCATTAGGTAGGTTTGATTAGGTGCTTCGACCAAAAATTTCTCTATTTCTTCTTTAGAAAAAATCTTCGACTTTTTCGGCACAAATCCCTGATTTTTCCTTTTCAAAAACATTTTCAGTTTCGTGAACTTTGAAATATCCTGATTCTTGTTCAATGAAAGTGTCATTTTCAACATTGAGTATTCTGACCATAAACTCGATGGCGATTTTAAAACTGTTGATCTCTCTTGAAAGTATGCCAACAAAACGTTTTCGGAAATATTGTCCTGAACACCTTTTTCTTCGCACCACTTTATGAATTGTTGGAAAGTTAGGTTATATCGCTCACTCGACTTTGCAGGCAACAATGAGCCTAACGCGATTCCAGCGGCTCTTTCAATTCCGTCACAGCCGTCACATTCCATAATTATTACGATACCAATAATCACAAAATAATAAACTATAATAAGTACCTATTGGGGATTACACACAATTAACACAATTCATGACGTTTGAGACGAAAAATGAAATGTTTGTAAAAAAACAAAAGCTGTTGCTCTGGTTGTTACTGCCAAGATCCAAGGCACGCTGGTGACAGGGCGTATTTACTATTCTTTTAAAATAATTATAAAACGTTGGTATTGTTGATGCTTCGTAGTAGGAAAAATTTAATACAATACACGATGCTTAAGTTTCTTTTTTAGCCTCGGAGGCTTCACGGACCTCGGCTTTCGCCTCGGCCCTTGAACTACCTCCTCGCCAAAAAAAGTTCACTTACGCATCTGGTAATGTAAATAACTATTACTCTTATGTTACATTATAACCTACGTTGCCCCAAGCAACGTGGGTTATTTTTAAAAAACTCACTCCTTCAAAGATAACAACCAATCACCAGCTTACATTGCATAATATTATTAAAATCCAGTCATCGTGTTAGAGTATTAAATTTATTACTGTCAAAACTTCAGACTAACTATAAATTGCAAATTCGATGTTTAAACTTAAATAAAGAGGCGTTGGATAAAATTTTGTATGGCACGCGTCAGTTAAGGATATTATCCACTCAGAAAAATTAACCCTCTCGGGCCTGCCGGCCCTCGAGGGTAAATTTTTCGTTCGTGGATAATATCTTACTTAACTCACTTGTACCATAAATAACTATTATTAAATGGTTTTGAAAGAAATCTTGAACACGTCGATTTTTATCTTAAATGAGACATATTTTAGTGTAATTGTTATTTGTCGATTGTCTTTTGTTTTTGAGTTATGGCTATAGCGAGAATTTTTCTAAATGGAAACCCTAATTTTTTTTATGATGGATTTGAAAAGGTAATGAAATTCTAAGACCAAATATGCAAAAAAGTATGATGCTGTATCAAGAAATTTTCGAGATAATTGCTTTTAAAGTTTTAAAACAAAGTTTGAAACAATTAAAGTTTGAATAACAATCAAGAGTTCTAAGTTTTAATTAAAAAAAATGTAAAAGTTCTATGAAAGACTGTCATAATTTTAATGCTAACTCAATTGTTACATGACTAATTGATTGTTTTATCAAAAAAATCTGAATTCTTGATTTGAACTTGAATAACAATCAAGAGTTCCAAGTGTGGTTAAGAGACACCATTAAATATAGTATTAATATAATGTATATTTAATAGAAAATAATAGTTAGATATTCTACCACATTTCATGTAAATTTTGATTTCTTATCCTTGAGAATGACTTATTTGCTAAAGTCGAAACTGCAGTTGGACATATGATATATTTTTTAATTTTAATAAATGTGGAGAAGACTGAGTTTTTCATTTTACTTTTCAATTTAACTCTACTATGAGACAAATGGAACAACATCAAGAATGCAAACGTAGTGTTTGCGCACTCGTGCTTCAGAAAGATGCAAAAAGCGCTGGCCCTTTTAGGCTCTTTAAAAATAATTTGACTTAAATAATAATAATAAAATTTGGAACAATTAAAGAAAACGCTATGCAAAAGCAAATTCTAGGTTTTTCAACCTAACCTAACTTAACTTAACCTAACCTAATCTAAGCCTAACCTAGCCTAATCTAAACCTAACCTAATCTAAACCTAACCCAACCTAGACTAACCAAATCTAACCTAACTAAATTGTGTAATTGTAAATTACACAATTTGGCAATCATAGAAACCTAATATAATTATTATTCAATTCCATGGAAATAAAGCATATTTTTACTTTTGATCTCCAAATTTGGGGCGTTCGCCCCAAAAATGATCTACATATTCAGAATCAGCATAAAATGTCTGTTAAAATGATACCAGTTTGGTAAAAAATATTTGGTGGGGGGTGGATTCTTTAATTATGCCTAAGATTTGATTTAGATTAGTAATCGATAATAATCCCACTGACAAATATACGAGCGCGATCTACTGCCAACAAGAGAATGCTCTTACCTACTTGGTTTCATGTTTACTTTGAATTCGAAATAGTATTACGTATTTTGGTTAATTATGTTTTTTTTATTGTTGTTGTTCAAGTTCGCTTCAAAAAATTTGGTACAAAACTGTATGCGCGAAGTCATCTTCGATGCATTCGCACAAATGTATTACTCGCTCCTTCGTCGCTCGTGCTTAAAAAATACTCTCATACGCGACTTCTCATTTTCATAAATACCTATAATGATACTCGATGATCCTATTGTAATATGTAATAATGTGTTGATAACAAATAATTTATTTAGAAGTTGTTTTAGGCCAAGTGCATTTTTGAACACGGTCCCGCAAAAGCTTACGCCGGCCCTGTTATAGCCAAAAATTACCAGTTGTCGGTAGTAAAGATGTGAAAAAGATTTGCAGCCATATAGGTACTTATAGAAAGATTACACGCGTGTAAAATAATATGTATTATTATGTTACACGCGTGTAATCTCTCTATAAGTACGGCTGTTGAAGTGTAATTAAGAACAATAGGTAGCACTACAGGTGCACATCAGTGCTCGTGTGTAGTTGGCACCCTTAATTCCTTGAAACCAACAAAATTTCAGAATTTTGAACAAATAGAGTTATAGAGTTCCTTACAATATTAACAATAGTTCTGGTACTTTAAGCATGGAAATCGAACAAAATGATTTTAGAGTGCTAACTTCCAGCACCCTTATTTTCACAAACATTTTGACACTTTTCGACATAATATTGTAAGAGTTCTAATAGAGTTCCTTATAATATTAACGATAGTTCTAGTATTTTAATGCTAGATGAATTTTAGGGTGCTAATAACTAAGTAAACGCGGCACCCACATTTTTGCAAAAAAGAGTTCTGATGACATTGTTCGGCATATAGATCATTCGGTCAAGCAGAGGTCTTACGTCATAATCTGTTACCAACGTAAATTGGCAACTCTTCCAATACTTTCACGCCTAATAAATGTATGTTTTTGTTGGTATTACGATTACTACGTTTATTTGCATCTTCCAAACGAAAACAATTGCCCATTGTTGTATCAATGCAAATATTTTGTCATCTTGGCAAGTAGAAACGTCAGAGAGCTTATTAGACAGCTAATATTTTATTTACATACAATACAATATTTTTTACCTTGTTCTTTTACCATGCCAAAGTCATTTAGTTTGCAATCGAAAAACTTGATGGCCTCTTTAATTAATTAGTTTCAAAAAGAGCGCGATAATTCTGGGTCTTTATTACGTTTAACTGCAGTACGAAAACTGAGTCTTAAAATAGAATATTTTTAAATTTACAATTCGTTTTATGATCTGTTTCTAAAAAGTAATATTTGTAAAGGGTAGCTAGACTTTGGGTATCGGCAAAAGTGCCGATTGCAAGGTATCTGCAACTATTAAAAGCGGTAACCTTGTTAGTGATCCGAAGATCCTGCTAGAAATAGAAAAAGGAGAATTACTGACTTAGACAACAACCAAAGATTCGCAATATATGACATGTTTGAAAAGTCAGTATCCTCCTTTTATACATGTAACAATATGTTACTGACCTTTACAAAATTTTTGCTTCTAGAAGTAACACTTCTGGTCATAAAAGCTTCATTATGCCCTTAATACATAAATAACTATTGTGGGGTGCCCTCCCCGCATAAGTTTGTAATAACCGTCAATTATTATAAGATAGTCTTTGACAACATCCATTAACGGAGAAGACAAGAAAAAACAATTTTCGTAGCTATGACGGACTATCAGGAGATCGAACATACGACCCTTGGGTTATGAAATAATCATGCAAACTATTAATCTATCGAGACTGGCTAAACAATTGGGATGCATTAAAAACCGCACTTCTCATTACACAAAATAAGAGAGATATGAGCATTTAAAAATTCTTCATAACGTCATTTTTACCAATATAACAACCAGGGGCTGGAATCCTTTACAAATATAGGTTCCGTTTCCAGTTCCGGTTCTTCGAAATTCAAAATAAGGGTTTCGGTTCCGGTTCCAATTTTAATTTTCTAAACATTAAGGTTCCGGTTACAGGATTTTTTAGATTCCGGTGAGATAAGGGTTCCGGAAGCAAAAGTAATGACGTCACATTTTATGTTGGTATATAGCTCCAAATATCTCCAAATAAATAGGACCTTGATAACTGACAGTCGATACATGTTAGGTTAAAGTATTGTTCATAACATGGGTGATAATTATTTGCTGGGTTTGGTATTTCAACTCTTTTTACTCTGAAAGCTCTATTGCTATAGTTACAATTATTTACAACAATAGATATCATAGAAACTGAGCTCTTGGAGCAAACAGATGTGAAACACCGAACGCGGCTATTGTAGACTTTTTTTCAAGATGAAATTTGTTTGGAAATATTCAAGGCTACCAATATAAAATGTGAGGTAACACTTTTCTAGTCAATTCACAGACTATTGGGGTCATTCCATGCCAAATCAACACAGCTCACAACCCGACCATCTCAGATTTTCGTGAGATTTGGTAGGATGGTAAAGGACATAAAGTAACTTACGTTTGTAAAGTTATAGCGCTCAGTGATACATAAATAGCAGGGCTGCAAATATGGTAAAAAATGTAAAATTTACGCTTACAAGGTGAACAAAAATAATTCATAACTCTGCTTCTAATTACTCTAGAACTTCCATCTTAGGCTTGTTTTAAAGCTAATAGAACATGGTTTTCATAAAAAATGTTTTAATATAAAATATTGAATTTTTAATTCTAAGGTCGCATGATGCGATCTTTGACCTTAAATATCTAAGAAAGTGTACCTTCAATTTTTTTAGGAATACTGCATGTTATACAGTTAGATGTAGTTTATCTTTGGTGTAAGTCTCATTCTCGGAAGCCTTTGGGAATAGGAGTAAAAAAATTGTTAAATATGGTAGTTACACTCTTCCTACACAAAACATACATCTCCGTTCAGGCAAGAGTATTGTATCAGGTATTTAGTTATATATCTATGCAGAAACCTGAAAATCTTATTGTAACGTTCTTTTTAAAATAATAACCAAAATGCTGTATAAATCATCTATTCATAAAGAGAAGATTATTTACAATGCACTTAATTAAAAACACTATAACTATAAACTATTTAACAAACTAGGTATTTACAAATTTATATGAGGACTATTTATATAAAAACTATTTATGTATTACAATAATTATTAACATTTATTTATTCAGAGTACATTTCACTATGCAGGTCAACCACTAACTGCCTCCTTCTACTCGAGATCTCAATTTATATCTTTCATACGATGACTCATACATCTAGAATGTTCGATGACGTGTTGATGAGTCATACACGCAGCTGCCGATAAGTCACGTCGATGAGGTGTGTTGATGAGTCATACTTGAACGTGTTATTGATGAGTCATACAGTTGATGACTCATACATCTAGAATGTTTGATGACGTCATATGTGGGTTTACTATTCGTTACACTGCCCCCCGCTTCAAGTCTGTTCTGTCCCAGAACAGATTTTATTCCCTGGTTTCTATAGAAAGGGTCGTGACGGTATCGACAGTCTTCACCTCGACTACATGTTCCATTACGGTAGAAATAACAGTCTACACTCTTTGTTGGCCTTGATGCGGGCTGGGGATCGAAGCTACAGACTAAGATCTTCACATCCGTATCTCTAAAAATAACTTCCAGCAGGTTTTGAACGATTCTCCAATCCAACTGGTCCCGCCCACAGCCGAGTTTGGGAACTGCCAATTTGTTAATACCCCTGGTAAGCAACTCGGTCCTCAAATCCCATAATGCCCTCCACAGGTCGGCGTAACTCGGTTTCTGGTAGTAAAACTGCTTGGTTACCAAGTAGTAAATGGAGCGGTCATGATCAGGCAAGTGTAAGGCTTTGCCAACAGAGGGATTCTGATCTCGAAGTTCATCCAGCCGTCCAAATTTATTCCTAAACACTACTGCGATCCCCCTGGACATGCAGAAATCCTCGGAGACACAGTGGGCAATGGAATAATCACCAGGGAGCCGGAAAAGGTCTTGTTGCATCTCGGTCGTGACGCCGAATCGGGCTTTTTTAGTTCCGGAAAACGCAGCCATAAATTCTCCAAAGGTTGGCTGATCATCTTCAGGCCTTACGGTATTGACAGCCACCTCAGCATCATCTTCTCGATCCGGGACTACGTTATTGTTTCCCTCATAGTGCGCCAAACGATTGGAGTGTACCACCTTTGGTTTCCCTCTTGGCAATTTCTGGATGCGATAAATCAAGTCATTTATTCGTTTCTTCACCTGGTATGGGCCCTCCCAATTTCGCTGTAACTTTCGAGAATAGCCACGACGTCTTTGTGGGTTGTATAACCAGACAAGCTCTCCAGGTTGCAACCCTCCTTCTTGGGCTCTCACATCGTACGTAACCTTCATCCGGTCACTCGCGATTCGACTATTGTTTCGGGTTCGGTCGTGAATATCCTCCAACTTCTTCTTTAAGTTGATGACATAATCATTCCCGGCTACCTCCTGCTCTATAGGTGGAGACCCAAATTCCAGATCACACGGTAACCGTGACTCACGTCCAAACATCAGAGACGCTGGTGACTGGCCGGTTGTTTCGTGGACCGATGCACGATCAGCCATCAGGAACAGATGCAGGTATTGGTCCCAGTCTCGTTGATGATCGGAGACGCCCTTAGCCAAATATTTGCCCATTGTCCGATTCATGCGTTCTACCATTCCATCGGACTGCGGATGTAACGGTGTTGTCCGAGTCTTGCGAATGCCCAACAAACGACAGACTTCTCCAAAGAGTGCAGACTCAAAATTGCGGCCTTGGTCCGAATGCAGCTCCATAGGCACTCCGAAACGACTGAAAAACTCCTTGACTAGTACGTCAGCAACAGTCGCGGCTTCCTGGTTTGGTAGGGCATATGCTTCTGACCATTTGGTAAAATAGTCCATTGCCACTAAGATGTATTTATTCCCATCGTCGGTCTCGGGAAATGGTCCGGCAATGTCTATAGCTATTCTTTCCAGAGGACTGCCCACATTGTACTGCCTCATAGGTGCTCTCCGTTTCCCCAAGGGTCCGTTACCAGTGGCACATACCGCATGTTCGCATGTTCGTGTTCGCATTTTCGGCACCACTCTTTCACGTCTTCTTTACAATTGACCCAATATAAACGCTCTCTAACTTTCTCCAAAGTCTTTTTGACACCGAAGTGTCCTCCTGAGGCACCGTCATAGAGATGTCGCAATACTGTAGCCACTCGGCTCCTTGGAACCACAAACTGAGACCTAATGGTGGTGCCATCTTCACTCTCCAGTACTCGCTTCAGGAGATCGTCTTCCACCTTCAAGGACTCCCATTGGGCCCAATATGCTTTGAGGGTTCTGTTGAAAGGGCTGACAGCTTCCCAGACAGGCCTTTCTCCCACACGCTTCCATTCCAGTACCATTTTTAATTCGGGATCAGCCTCCTGCTGTCGTTGCAATTCTTCCGGCAACCAGTTGTCGTTGACGATAGTAGTTCTTAATACTTGACAAACCTTTTCTTCCAAACGAGAACAATGACGGCAATCCGTTGGACAGGGTCTTCTTGAAAGAGCATCGGCATTTCGATGACTAGTGCCCGCTCGATGTTTCGTGTGAAAGTCGTATCCTTGTAATCGTTCGATCCACCTTGCGACCTGGCCTTCCGGATTACGGAATTGTAGGAGCCATTTCAACGCAGCATGGTCCGTTCTCAATAAAAACTTCCGTCCGTACAAGTATTTGTAGAAATGCTCAACAGACTTCACGACAAAACTTTACTAAAATAGCCGATGACCTTTTCTTGTCCATCCTGTATCTGAGAAAGTACACCCCCAATGGCCAGATTACTTGCATCTGTGTCAAGTATGAATTTCCCTTCTGTCCGTGGATAGCTCAATATTGGTGCTGTTGTCAAGGCACTCTTCAACTGTTGGAAAGCTGTTTCGCACTCTCCGCTCCAAACGTACTCGCGCCCGTTTTCAGTTAACCTTGTCAGGGGCTTCGCTATATTGGCAAACCCAGGGACGAAACACCTGTACATAACCCAAGAAAACTACGAACTTGGTGTTTATCTTTTGGTGTTGGCCACTCTTGGACTGTACGGATTTTATCGGGGTCGGCTGCCACTCCATTTTGTGATACGACATGCCCGAGATATTTCACCTCCTTTCGGAATATGTGGCACTTTTTCGGACTCAATTTCAGGTTGGCTGTACGCAGTCTCCGGAACACTTCCTCCAGATTTTTCAGATGTTCACTGAATGATCTTCCAACTACGATCACGTCATCCAGATAGACCAGGCAAGACTTCCACGACAGCCCCCTCAGGATGGTCTCCATTAGACGCTCAAAGGTGGCCGGAGCGTTACATAGACCGAAAGGCATAACTGTAAACTGCCATAGTCCGGAACCAATAGCGAACGCGGTCTTCTCCCGGTCTTTAGGTTCCATTTTAACTTGCCAATAACCACTCTTCAAGTCCAAAGTCGAAAACCATCGTGAACCAGACATGGTATCTAACGTGTCGTCGATGCGTGGTAAGGGATAGCTGTCTTTCTTGGTCGCGTTATTGAGCTGCCGATAGTCCACACAAAATCTCGTTGACCCGTCCTTCTTACTGACCAGGACCACCGGTGATGCCCATGGACTGCTGGATGGCTCGATGACCCCTTGTTCTTCCATATCGGTAATAATCTTCTCGGCTTCTTCTCGCCTTGCTAGAGGTAGACGCCTCGGCTGCTGACGGACAGGCATAGAGTTGCCTGAATTGATTTTATGTTTTACTATATCTGTTCGTCCCTTCTGGCTATCGTCAAGAGCGAAGATATCTTGGTATCGGTGAACCAAACCCTGTACCTCTTTCACTTCCGTTCTATTTAGGTCTTCGCACGAACTAACAACCATACCCACTAATTTTTCACCATGGTTTTTGGGCACTGGTTTTGGAACATTAGCCATACACCTGGCTACTCGGAATACTGGCACACACTGTCTCACAAGGGTACTCTTCTTCAATGTCACCGGATCCACATTAACGTTCATAAGCCTCACCGGTACTGTCTTTCCAACCTTGATCAGCGCTTTTCCCACCAGTATGCCACTATGGATCTTCTTATCACAAACAGGCTCCATCATTCGCACACATCCTACCCGAAGATCTCCATCCAAACCTGCCTCGACAACCATCTCGCTTGGACCCAGCAATATCACATCTTCTATCAGCAAAACCCTTACGACAGGATCTTCTCGTGGGTGCAACGGAAGTTCTTCGTTACCGACCTTCAAAACACCCTCTTTCAAATCCAACGTAAAACCAAATTTTCTCAGAAGGTCCATTCCCAAGATGAAGTTATCAGTGATATCGGCTACCAGCACCTCATGATCACGTTCTTCACTTCCAATGCCAATCTTCATCTTCACCACTCCGCGTGTTGGTATCACTTCACCTGTTGCTGTACGGAGTTGAGTAGTTGTCGGTAACAAATTAATACTTGATCGTAGAACATCAGGGCGTACGATGGATTTTGTCGCCCCCGTATCAATAAGTAGTGGAACAGTTCGGTTAGCAATCTTCCCATCTACAAACAAACTGCCGTTACTATTCTTTGATGTTACGGTATGGATGGTGATCTCTGGGGCATCTTTACTAACAGTCGACGTTCGCCCTCTCTTGCCAACCCCCTTTAACTTTTCCGACGGTTGTACTTTTCTTATTTTGGGACAACGGCGCTCTACATGTCCTTGTTGGCCGTAGTTCCAGCAACGGGGCCCTTGAACTTCTTGATGATTCTTCTTACGGCTTTCTTCCTTCCGAAGAACTCTCAGTACTAACTCCTCTAGGTGATCTTTAGAATCTTCTTCTTCTTCCACAACGGCCCGAATACGCCCGTGACTTCGGGACGCTTGTTTTGCAGCTTCAAATTCTAAGGCGTGAGCAAGCGCATCATCAGTTGTTCTTGGTCGTGCCAGCCTCAATGATTGTTGTGTTTCCCCGTCTCTTAACCCATCAATGAAGGTCTGCACAGCGAGTTGTCCCAGAAATGAATCGGGTGCCGTAGACGCCAATCGGACAAGCCGCGCAACATCGACTTCAAACTCCTGAAGGCTTTCTCCATTCTTCTGGACACGATTCTTCACTTGCGCGTGATAAACTTGCTGAAGGTGCGCACCTCCATATCTCATCTCCAATCTAGAAACTAACAACTGGTAATCATTTTCCTGTCCTGCTGGGATTGTTTGCAGGACGTTCAACGCGTTTCCACGCAAATCCACAGTTAAAGAAACAGCCTTTTCTTTGCCTGTCCTTCCATTGGCCCTAGCAGCCGCCTCAAACTTTTTGTAGTAGGTAGACCAAGGTATCTTTCCATCGAACGTTATAGTGCCTTCAATTTTGCAGTCTCTAGCTATTCCTTCCAGTGCTATATTAAATAGGGCTGCAGATAATCCATCGCCTTGTCTCACTCCTGAATCAAATTCAAACTCTTTCGACAATCCTGATTCTGTTATTACTGCTGCTTTTGACTTTCTTATCGTCATTTGTATTAATCTTATTAATTTGTTTGGTACTCCTATTCTTCTTGCATCTTTTATAATCATGTCACGTTTCAGGCTGTCAAAAGCTTGCTTGAAGTCCACAAAGATTATTTGCAAGTCGATATTATTTTCATAAGCTTTTTCTATTATCTGTGTTAGTATATAGATTGCATCTATCGTTGACCTGCCTTGTCGAAATCCTTGTTGGTATTCCCCTATTGCTTCCTCAACGTATGGCTTCATCTTCTTTAATATCATTGATGTTAATATTTTGTATGTAGTATTCAGCAAGCTTATTCCCCTATAGTTACTGCATATCATTGGGTTTCCTTTCTTCAATATTGTTATCACCAGTCCCATGGTCCATTCTTCAGGCATTCTCTCCTCTTTCCATATTTTCTCTATCAAATCAAATACTCTCTCTTTTAATTTCTCTCCTCTGTTTTGTATCAATTCATTACATATATTATCTGAACCTGCCGCCTTATTCCGTTTTAGATTTTTTATTATTTCATAGTATTCTTCTCTTTTTGGTTTTAGCTCTTCATTTATTTCTTCCTGGGTATATCTCTCCTCGTTCTTTTCATTAGATTTCTTTTCTTTCTCCGTTAATAAATTTTTGAAGTAATTTTCCCATACGTCACTGTCTATGTTTGCTATTGTCTTCTTTTTGTTCTCTTTCTTTATTATTTGGTATAACTTAGCATTGTTTTTGTTATTTTTTTTCTATATCATCCATCATTTCTTCAATCTATCGTGCTTTTTTCATTTTTAGTAATTTCGTGCCTTCTTTTCTTAATTCTTTATATACTTCATAATCATTCATTTCTGTTGTTCTTAACCATTTCAGTCTTGCCTCTTTCTTCTTTTCTAACATTATTTCGCAGTCTTTATCAAACCATTCATTTCTTCTTTCTTTTCTTCTTCTTCCTATTCCTTTTTCTGATGCATTAATAATGCTTCTTTTTATATTATACCAGTCTCCTTCAATATTTTCTTTCTCTTGTTTTTTGTTTAGTTCTTCATCTATTTCCATTTCGTATGTTTTTCTCCTTTATTCATCTTTTAAATTATCAATTTCCCACTTCTTTTCTATTGCCTTTCTTTTTTCTTTATTAATAGTTCTCAATATTGTTTCTATTATAACTACGTGATGATCCGAGTCAACATTTGCTCCTCTATATGATCGTACATCTTGTATCATTTTCTCATTCTTTTTGTTAATTAGTACATGATCTATTTGATTCCCGTATGTTTTCCCTGGTATTATCCATGTTTATGTTCTCTTTTATGTTTAAATTTCGTACTAACTATGAACATATTCATTTCTGCCGCTAAGTATCATATTCTTTCGCCATTTTCGTTGTTCTTTTCGTGTAGGGTATGTTTTCCTGCTACATTACCTATATTCTTCCTTTCCTATCTTTGTGTTCAGATCTCCTATAATTAGTAACGCATCGTGCTTCGGTGTTTTCCCACATACCTTTATTAGTGTTTCGTAGAACTCATCTTTTTCTTCATCTCTTGACTCTTATGTTGGGGCATATACATTAATTATTGTAATATTATATATACTGTTTTTTATTCTTAGATATGATATCCTTCCAGTGATTCGTTTGAACTCTATTATTCTCTCCTTATATTTCTTATCTACCATAAAACCAGTCCCATTTCTTCCTTGTTTATCTTCCCCTGCGTTATATAATATGAAATCATCTTTATCAATTCTCCCTTCCCCTTTCCATCTTATTTCCTGTAAGGCCATTATCTTAGTTTTATATCGTTTCATTTCTTTTGCTATTTCATTCATTTTTCCTGTTACTAACATTGTTTTAATATTCCATGTTGCTATCCTTATTTTATTCTTTTTGTTTCTTCTTTTTATTTGTTTCCTTCTTTTTATTTGGTTTATTAGTCTGTCCATTTTATTTTCCTTCGGCCGTCGGTGTCGTAACTTATATGCTTATCCATTTTCATTGCCGTTTCCTTCTTCTTATATTCGTCCAACAGTATATTATTTAGTTTTTTGAAACAGTCTTTTCATTATTGACTGTTTCTTCTAACATATTCTGTTCTGCATTCCATTTCTATTCTTTCCCGTTGATTATTAGTTTTTGGTATCCTATTTTAGTTACTTTTCCTTGTTTTCTTTCTTCTGCTGCTATTTCTCTAATCTTTTTTTTTCTATATTCCTTTCTTTAATTGTTAAGTCATTATTAATATATATTCGTTCGTCTCCTATATTCCTTAATTTTATTTTGTTTTTCATTATCTTCATTTTATCTTCGAAGTTTTCCAATTTAATTAAGCATGTTTTAGGTCCTATTTTGTATGCAGTTTTAGTTCTTATATCTACTTCTAATTTCTGCTGTATGAGATTACACAAGTAGTGGCAGATGGCCGGTTCTGGCACCTCACTTCCTCACCTCGGGTAGGCAACCATATATACACGCTAACATATGGGCTAATATACAGCTACCATTCTCATACAGGGGCGTACAAGAGAACATATGAAAGAGGGTTTGAATTAAACGTTATAAATCAGGTCAGGGGTAAATATCTCTTAATACTCACCCTGCTTCTACGTTTATGAATCATTTTCATTCCTTTTCTTTATTATTAACATATTACTTTTGATTAACTCTCATTAAATTGGAATGCATGTGTAGGATAGAGATACAAGATCCTTCTTAAATGACACAACATAGTACATTACAATACAATATGGTTTATTCAACTATTTTCACAATACATAGCATATACAATTTTAGATTTGGATAATTACACAGTGTACAGATTTATATCATATAATTATACATATCACATATACAATTTATAGACTAATTACTTTCAAAAAATAATTACATAGGTAGAGGCTTTATATGCAGACTTATATAATATAGTTGTACATGTAAACTTAACTAGTTGCTAAAGTATGTTATTATCATTAGAAACCCCATAATTTCCCCCAAGCTAAGGTATTTATACATATCACATATACAATTTATTATAGACTAATTACTTTAAAAGAATAATTACATAGGTAGAGGGTTTATATATAGACTTATATAATATAGTTGTACATGTAAACTTAACTAGTTTCTAAATTATCATAGTTAAAAATACAAGAAAGGGTTCTAGGGGAAAGAAATTCTAATCAATAGTTAGAAATCCTGTAATTTCCCCAAGCTAAGGTATCCCCGTTCCCGCCAGCAATAATGTATCGTTTATCATCTTTCCATGATAACGCTACTTTATTTTTTAATTCCGTATAAATAATTCCGTGTATGATCGGAAAGATTGAACATGTTTATAAATATTTACATTGTATAATACAACCTTCCTATAGTCTTCCAAAGTCAGTTCTTTTTTGATAACATCCTTCTGGATACCTTTAGCTGTTTTGGTAAGCTTGCCCTCTACATCTACAGCATATGCTTTTGCCCCTGTTCCCAGAAATTCCCAGAGAATTCTACCCGCATATTCGTCCTTCATTCTACCAATTATGGATTCATTCTTCGGAATTCCAAATTGATTACCATCCTTAAAGTTTGATGTGTCATACTTGTACAAATATTTCTTCATGTCTTCATAAAAATCATCTGTATACGTCAGCAGAATTAACGAATCGGTATCTGTGTACAGCAGCTGGAACTTGTTCCCATATATTTTTTTAATGGTGTTATAATAAAAGTCATACATTATATGCTTAGCTAGATCTAGCACACAGAAACCAATATATATCGGCTTATCGTAGTGAACTTGTAGTTTCTCCATATGAATGGCTACCAGATCCTCCGTAAAGATAGCACACTCTTTAAATTGCGGTTTTGAAATTAACTTCTCAGCTCCTAGTCGTCTTCCATTATTTTCCCAGTGTGTAATTAGTCGTATATCTGATCTATTTTCTGTATTTTCCATCGTTTTTCCGAAGACTGAATTATTTAATAGTTTATAAAACATTTTCCCGAACTCACTCTTATCAGCATTTCGCATATTTGTGTTTAGGTCAATATACCCTTTTAACCACGGAGATTGTTTAAAAGATAAAACACGGTGGATCTTTGTAACTTTCAATCCTGCAACTATACACTGTTGTAAATTACATACATGTTCTTGTCAAATAAGTTGGGAATTAGTTTTGACTGCTTCGAATTTTGCGGGATAATATTTTCCGGGCAGAATGGTAGCTGATCGTGATCATCGTGGAGATCTTTGGGGTAATGCAGGTCTACTTGTAAAATGTATCCAGTCTCAGATTTTTTCGGAATTTTTAAAACATTGAAATTTTCAACTTCGTTATCTGTCAACCATGTAAACCCTGAATGTGGTAAATATTCAGACATCGCAGCACCATAGAGATTGGTAGCATCTAAGTAATTTATAAACGTTGTCGGCTTTGTTCTATCGTATGTAGGTATAAATTTATTGTTGGCGTGCGCCTATCGCTTACTACACTGGCTAATACCCCCTCTAATTCCTTTCTTAATAAAATGTATCATATCGATGTCGGTCAGAAGCTCTAACTCCACCTTTGTATATTTAAGCATGGCAGACCACGATAAACCTGGTGCAGTGAAAAAATTGGCAGGATATAAATGATATACTTTTTGGCATATATATCTGAAGACTTCAAATATATCTGCCAGCAGTAGCACATCACTTTTCAAGTATATGTCTGAATAGTCACCAAGAGTTTTACATTGGAAAGTATCCCACACAACTGAAGCTCTATTATAATCCTCAACTGATACGTCTTCATTTCGTAATTTATCAAGAAATTCTTCTCGCGTCGGTAATTTGTTACAATTTAGCTTTTCGAATGAATCTACAAATGAATAAGGGAAAACACCTTTTTTCTCATGAGGCTAAACTTATGGTTTTCCGGAAAATACTTGTTGGTAATCTGGCATTCGTCATCTGTTAAGTTTTTTGTTAATTTCTCTAACCCCATAGGCATAAAGCGAAACGAGTCTAAAAATCTTAATTTCAAATATTTGTTTTCCATCGTTCCTAAAGTGTTAACTACCGTATCAACATGTACGTGTTTTGAAAAAGACATATATTTTTCTTTGTTTACTGCAATAACATCTATTTTAGAACCGCGGACACCTAATGATTTTATGAAGAGGTGAGCATCATAATTTGATAAATTGTGAAAGAATACCGGTATAAAACTCGGATTCTTAAAATGTAAGTTACATATAGGATGTGCAGGGGCTCGATATTTTCCTGTTAAATGGCAATGATCATGTACCCTTTCATCTTCCTGACGGAAGGGTTTCTCGCATATATGACAACATTGAGCGAGTGTATGAATCAATTTCTCGTTTTCAGTGAGTTCAATCATTGGGACAATAGGTTTCAGGTGATTGTTGTAAATACGTTTGATGTCGGCCTCTAACCTGCTACAGAAAACGTCAGCACAGTCTTGACCGCGATAAGTAACATATTTTGATAAAGAATCATCGTAGCTACACTTTATATAATACCCAAATGAGTAGGGTTGATGTATATTTGTCTTTTCTGTAAATGATTCATTATTATCGTTCTGACAATATTGGATAGGTTCAAGAATAGTCTCAAAATCGGCATATACTACAAAACGGTGTTTTAATTTATGTTCAACTGATTCAAATTTTAAAATGTTACCGGGAACTGTATTTCCAAACTTATCAATGCGCGGTTCTGTTGAAGGCAGTTTAGCACTAATATGCTTACAATCATGTTTTTGATGTTCGAATAATTTATGTTCAGTATTAAAATTAATTAAACAACCATCGCACAGAAACTTTTGATGATCCTTTTTTGATAATTGGGAGCTGATTAATCTACTTAAGCTTTTAATTAAGCAATAATGAGAATTACCCGCATTGTCGTCTATTACCAGTAAGTTTACATGCTGTTGACTTCTGTTTTCTGTAAAATGTAAAAGCCCAACAAGTTCAAAATCTACTTTAGAATTGTCATAAACTGTATTAAGCCCGTATACGTTTACTGATATATTATTTAATTTTTCAAATTTGTTAATATCCTTTAACTTAATAGGAAATTCCAACCCGCTAAAATTTAGGTCATTCTCATATATTTTGTATTTTATAACTCGTTGAGGGTTTTTTCCGTTGGGTGTATAGCAGCTAAAATGCTCCACATGAAACATTTTTGATCAGAATTTTGAATGTTTATTACAGCTTTCTTCTGCTGGATAGGGTCCGGAAGTGGTATATATGAAGAAGCTTTCAGGAGATTGTATTTGTTAATATTCAATTCGATAATCAGCAGGTTTTTTAATGTCCAACCCCTCTCTTTTTGTTGAAATTCACTTTGTTTATTATCTAGTTCATCCGGAAAATGGTTGTATGCAAGATCTAGGTCTCGTCTAGGTTGAACAGTCAAAGTTTTTAAATTTCGTATTAAAGGATTTCACCTCTTCCAAGTCCTTTGATGGTAATTCAAACAGACCGAAAAGTTCAATATTCACTTTAACAGCCGAATATTTATCTAATATAGCTCGCACACAATTCAACGCTTTTTGTTTTAACACCGACATGAATTCTTTCACGTTCAAATAAACCCGATCGTCTGCAGTAATACGATATGTTGCAATTCGATTTTTAAATGCCTGCTTTATTAATGCAACCCCTTCGTCTGTCACAATACGCGTTTTATTCTTGTGTTGTAGACTCCGGTAGTGTTGAGGTAAAAATCTTGTTGGTATGTCGATTTTGCAAACTTTACATCTCGATACAGCTTCTTTAGTTTCGGTTTTAGAGCTACTCGAAGCAATATGATTCTGAGCAATATGATTGAAAGCAATAATTATTAAGTGGTTAATATCAGGGTTTTAATGGAAATTTTACTCAGGCATCTAATGATGTTGTTAGTTGTACCGTGCGTTAATTTTTAAATTAATTTGAGTACTAACAGTCGATTATTAATGGGAAGATATGTTGATTGAGTGGGTCGCCTTAAAATGAATTACGGTATTGATAAAAAACATCCCTTTGTATGTACCTAAAACGATAGTAGTTTTTAAATATTTATATCTATTATATATTATATATCTTAAGAGTAAATATTTCGATTTTTAAAAGGTGAAACTATTATAACGCGAAGGATCTTTATCATTTATTATAATAGTAAGAATAAGGGATTTTTAAATTAATTTGAGTACTAAATTTTACATTTTATTTAAGCAAGTAAATGGAGGATTTTATTAGTATATAGGTTTGTTAGTAGTACGCTAATGACCTAGAGACACGATGGCGCGTGTTGATACGAGATCTGACCTGTCTGAACTAGGATATTTCTTATCGTATATAAAGGGATGAGTAATAGTGCATTATTTAGTTTGCAGCAGGTATCCGAGATCATCGGTGTTTGCATTTGATCTGGGTCGTGAATAGTCTCAGTTGGTTAAATTTAAACTATTTTTAACTGGGAATTAAACATTGTGTGTTATACAGAATACGTGCGCTTCATTGGTTAAATTACTTGTGTATAATTACAGTTACAAATGTATTAGAAATTGCCTTATAGTGGCTTGAATGATATTTTAATCAGTGTCTAAAATATGCAGTTTTCTGAATTAATTTAATAGTGTTTATAAAAATATTCCTACCTGGAGGTAAGTCTATTATTATATATTTTCTGAATAGCGCTTATTTGTTTAGTATTATTTCGAGCTAGTGATCATTTTCAGTTTGTCATAATGCAATAATCAGATATATCATTTTTTGATTAAAATTATATATAATTCCTTTTTATAAGACAAAGATATTTTTAATTTGATTAAAACTGGGGCTATCTATTGTTAAAATTTAATTAATTTAAAGCGGCAAATCATGTTGAATTTTTACAAATTTTTAAGATAGCGTTGGTGTAAACAGGTGTTGCTGCTGAAATGATTTGTTAGCAGTAATAAATAATTTAACGCTGTAAATTATAACCTGCCATCGAATATTTATTTGTGTAGTGGTCTGTTTGGTATGTTATAAAAGTACAGAGCGTGATTGTTTAATTATGATTTCATATATTGCGTTTCTTTTAATGTTGCTTTTAGGAATTACTTTTTATCCTGGCAGATTTGTATAAATTAAAATTTTATAATAAATTTTGAAGTTCAACTAGCCTAGTATCGAAGTCTTTAAATTTAGCATTTCTTACCATTACCGACCTAATAACAAATTTTTAAAAACCGTTGAGAGGTACTCATTCAGCTCGTCCTGAAACAGTGGCTTTAAAACCTAAACTGAAAGTACCATTACAATATTTCTGTTCTTTCTAAATCTTGTAAGTTAATTTAATTTTATTATAGCCTACTCATTACTGATATTTGTCATGAGTTAAGGTATTTTCAGAGTTATGTTTTTTCTTTTTATTTTATGTTATTTTCGGCTATACCTGCATTCTTCCGCCAACCGTCTGAAATCGCAACATTTAACGAAGGGTACATCTGATGTGGTGAATTGCCTGGTTGTCACTTGTTATAATTGAAGGTATTTCGGCGTATCTAAACATATTTTTAACGTCTGTACTTATTATTATGTTTACGATTTTTAGCGGGTCCCAACAGAAGGCTACTCTGAATCTTGGAAATCAGCATCATTACCTAATTAGCTTTAAAATCACGTGACCATCTTATGTGTATTACATCAAAACAGCTTTACGCATGCGCGGTATATGATTAACTATCGCAATGCATTATGGGTAATCGAAACAGTATATAAAGAACATCACCGAAGCAGTTCATCATTTCTATTCTTGCGGGTTGTATCAGTCAGTCGTGTCCTTATCAAGAGCTGAAAAATGATCGCGTGTGATCGGTGTAATAAGCAGTTTAGCAAAAAAGACAATCTGCTAAGACACCCATCGAAAAACATGGTCTGCGTAAAAGGAAATTATCGGGGGGCGAGGATGCATCAGCTAACAGTCCTAAAAAGAATCATATTGCTTCGAGTAGCTCTAAAACCGAAGCTAAAGAAGCTGTATCGAGATGTAAAGTTTGCAAAATCGACATACCAACAAGATTTTTACCTCACCACTACCGGAGTCTACAACACAAGAATAAAACGCGTATTGTGACAGACGAAGGGGTTGCATTAATAAAGCAGGCATTTAAAAATCGAATTGCAACATATCGTATTACTGCAGACGATCGGGTTTATTTGAACGTGAAAGAATTCATGTCGGTGTTAAAACAAAAAGCGTTGAATTGTGTGCGAGCTATATTAGATAAATATTCGGCTGTTAAAGTGAATATTGAACTTTTCGGTCTGTTTGAATTACCATCAAAGGACTTGGAAGAGGTGAAATCCTTTAATACGAAATTTAAAAACTTTGACTGTTCAACCTAGACGAGACCTAGATCTTGCATACAACCATTTTACGGATGAACTAGATAATAAACAAAGTGAATTTCAACAAAAAGAGAGGGGTTGGACATTAAAAAACCTGCTGATTATCGAATTGAATATTAACAAATACAATCTCCTGAAAGCTTCTTCATATATACCACTTCCGGACCCTATCCAGCAGAAGAAAGCTGTAATAAACATTCAAAATTCTGATCAAAAATGTTTCATGTGGAGCATTTTAGCTGCTATACACCCAACGGAAAAAACCCTCAACGAGTTCTAAAATACAAAATATATGAGAATGACCTAAATTTTAGCGGGTTGGAATTTCCTATTAAGTTAAAGGATATTAACAAATTTGAAAAATTAAATAATATATCAGTAAACGTATACGGGCTTAATACAGTTTATGACAATTCTAAAGTAGATTTTGAACTTGTTGGGCCTTTACATTTTACAGAAAACAGAAGTCAACAGCATGTAAACTTACTGGTAATAGACGACAATGCGGGTAATTCTCATTATTGCTTAATTAAAAGCTTAAGTAGATTAATCAGCTCCCAATTATCAAAAAAGGATCATCAAAAGTTTCTGTGCGATGGTTGTTTAATTAATTTTAATACTGAACATAAATTATTCGAACATCAAAAACATGATTGTAAGCATATTAGTGCTAAACTGCCTTCAACAGAACCGCGCATTGATAAGTTTGGAAATACAGTTCCCGGTAACATTTTAAAATTTGAATCAGTTGAACATAAATTAAAACACCGTTTTGTAGTATATGCCGATTTTGAGACTATTCTTGAACCTATCCAATATTGTCAGAACGATAATAATGAATCATTTACAGAAAAGACAAATATACATCAACCCTACTCATTTGGGTATTATATAAAGTGTAGCTACGATGATTCTTTATCAAAATATGTTACTTATCGCGGTCAAGACTGTGCTGACGTTTTCTGTAGCAGGTTAGAGGCCGACATCAAACGTATTTACAACAATCACCTGAAACCTATTGTCCCAATGATTGAACTCACTGAAAACGAGAAATTGATTCATACACTCGCTCAATGTTGTCATATATGCGAGAAACCCTTCCGTCAGGAAGATGAAAGGGTACATGATCATTGCCATTTAACAGGAAAATATCGAGCCCCTGCACATCCTATATGTAACTTACATTTTAAGAATCCGAGTTTTATACCGGTATTCTTTCACAATTTATCAAATTATGATGCTCACCTCTTCATAAAATCATTAGGTGTCCGCGGTTCTAAAATAGATGTTATTGCAGTAAACAAAGAAAAATATATGTCTTTTTCAAAACACGTACATGTTGATACGGTAGTTAACACTTTAGGAACGATGGAAAACAAATATTTGAAATTAAGATTTTTAGACTCGTTTCGCTTTATGCCTATGGGGTTAGAGAAATTAACAAAAAACTTAACAGATGACGAATGCCAGATTACCAACAAGTATTTTCCGGAAAACCATAAGTTTAGCCTCATGAGAAAAAAGGTGTTTTCCCTTATTCATTTGTAGATTCATTCGAAAAGCTAAATTGTAACAAATTACCGACGCGAGAAGAATTTCTTGATAAATTACGAAATGAAGACGTATCAGTTGAGGATTATAATAGAGCTTCAGTTGTGTGGGATACTTTCCAATGTAAAACTCTTGGTGACTATTCAGACATATACTTGAAAAGTGATGTGCTACTGCTGGCAGATATATTTGAAGTCTTCAGATATATATGCCAAAAAGTATATCATTTATATCCTGCCAATTTTTTCACTGCACCAGGTTTATCGTGGTCTGCCATGCTTAAATATACAAAGGTGGAGTTAGAGCTTCTGACCGACATCGATATGATACATTTTATTAAGAAAGGAATTAGAGGGGGTATTAGCCAGTGTAGTAAGCGATAGGCGCACGCCAACAATAAATTTATACCTACATACGATAGAACAAAGCCGACAACGTTTATAAATTACTTAGATGCTACCAATCTCTATGGTGCTGCGATGTCTGAATATTTACCACATTCAGGGTTTACATGGTTGACAGATAACGAAGTTGAAAATTTCAATGTTTTAAAAATTCCGAAAAAATCTGAGACTGGATACATTTTACAAGTAGACCTGCATTACCCCAAAGATCTCCACGATGATCACGATCAGCTACCATTCTGCCCGGAAAATATTATCCCTCAAAATTCGAAGCAGTCAAAACTAATTCCCAACTTATTTGACAAGAACATGTATGTAATTCACTACCGAAATTTACAACAGTGTATAGTAGCAGGATTGAAAGTTACAAAGATCCACCGTGTTTTATCTTTTAAACAATCTCCGTGGTTAAAAGGGTATATTGACCTAAACACAAATATGCGAAATGCTGATAAGAGTGAGTTCGGGAAAATGTTTTATAAACTATTAAATAATTCAGTCTTCGGAAAAACGATGGAAAATACAGAAAATAGATCAGATATACGACTAATTACACACTGGGAAAATAATGGAAGACGACTAGAAGCTGAGAAGTTAATTTCAAAACCGCAATTTAAAGAGTGTGCTATCTTTACGGAGGATCTGGTAGCCATTCATATGGAGAAACTACAAGTTCACTACGATAAGCCGATATATATTGGTTTCTGTGTGCTAGATCTAGCTAAGCATATAATGTATGACTTTTATTATAACACCATTAAAAAAATATATGGGAACAAGGTCCAGCTGCTGTACACAGATACCGATTCGTTAATTCTGCTGACGTATACAGATGATTTTTATGAAGACATGAAGAAATATTTGTACAAGTATGACACATCAAACTTTAAGGATGATAATCAATTTGGAATTCCGAAGAATGAATCCATAATTGGTAGAATGAAGGACGAATATGCGGGTAGAATTCTCTGGGAATTTCTGGGAACAGGGGCAAAAGCATATGCTGTAGATGTAGAGGGCAAGCTTACCAAAACAGCTAAAGGTATCCAGAAGGATGTTATCAAAAAAGAACTGACTTTGGAAGACTATAGGAAGGTTGTATTATACAATGTAAATATTTATAAACATGTTCAATCTTTCCGATCATACACGGAATTATTTATACGGAATTAAAAAATAAAGTAGCGTTATCATGGAAAGATGATAAACAATACATTATTGCTGGCGGGAACGGGGATACCTTAGCTTGGGGAAATTACAGGATTTCTAACTATTGATTAGAATTTCTTTCCCCTAGAACCCTTTCTTGTATTTTTAACTATGATAATTTAGAAACTAGTTAAGTTTACATGTACAACTATATTATATAAGTCTATATATAAACCCTCTACCTATGTAATTATTCTTTTAAAGTAATTAGTCTATAATAAATTGTATATGTGATATGTATAAATACCTTAGCTTGGGGGAAATTATGGGGTTTCTAATGATAATAACATACTTTAGCAACTACTTAAGTTTACATGTACTACTATATTATATAAGTCTGCATATAAAGCCTCTACCTATGTAATTATTTTTTGAAAGTAATTAGTCTATAAATTGTATATGTGATGTATAATTATATGATATAAATCTGTACACTGTGTAATTATCCAAATCTAAAATTGTATATGCTATGTATTGTGAAAATAGTTGAATAAACCATATTGTATTGTAATGTACTATGTTGTGTCATTTAAGAAGGATCTTGTATCTCTATCCTAGACATACATTCCAATTTAATGAGAGTTAATCAAAAGTAATATGTTAATAATAAAGAAAAGGAATGAAAATGATTCATAAACGTAGAAGCAGGGTGAGTATTAAGAGATATTTACCCCTGACCTGATTTATAGCGTTTAATTCAAACCCTCTTTCATATTTTCTTTTGTACGCCCCTGTATGAGAATGGTAGCTGTATATTAGCCCATATGTTAGCGTGTATATATGGTTGCCTACCCGAGGTGAGGAAGTGAGGTGCCAGAACCGGCCATCTACCACTACTTACTCATTTTTTCTTTCGTATTGAATGTATCATTTTGATCCATGTTTAGTCCTGTTACGATTACATTATTCCGTTTATTTTCTTTTACTAGCTTTTCTAGTCTTAGGTTCGTTTCTCTTAGTACCGTTTTTATTTTGATGTTTTCCTTTTTTATGTTTTAATTTTCTAATTCTAATTTTCTTACTTGATCTTGGTTTTTTTGTTGGTTGAGTTTTATTTGAGCTATATCTAACGTTAGATTTTGTAGCATTTCCAGTATCTTATCTATTTTTTGTTCTTTTTGCTTTGCTGGTGACCTAGTTGTCTTCTTACTCCTATTAAAAGCATCTGCTTCTTCATCGCTCGTTGCTTGTTGTTCTATTCGTTTCCTTTTCCCCTCCTCTGTTGAGCTCATATTGTAGTGTCTATTTAACTGTGCTGTTTGTTAGTATTATTTTATTATTAAATCTATTTGTAAGTATTAATATTCTAGCATGTAAACAATCAAAATAAACAAAACAAAAAAGAAAACAAAATGTAAACAAAGATGTGTTTATTTTATATCAATTTTATTCTTATCTGACCACACTGCGTAAAAAGCCACAGGCCGGTCGACCCGTCGAACCTTGGCTTTTATCTGTGTTTCTGACTTTTATTGAATTTTTATTGTAGTTTTATTGCATTATGTATTAAACTTAAAACTTAACTGTTCTTACTTATTATGTGATTGCTTCTTCTGTTATTTATCCCAAATGATTCCTTGTCCCTTTCTATATCTCTTTCACAACACAGCACTATTTAAAAACCTTTACTTCCTTTAATAAACAGATTTTTACTGAGCACATCTGCCTTCACTTCACACACAATCACCCACCATCTTTACCCGTCTTACTTACTTACTTACCGTCAGTTACTAATACTAGTGTAATTATAAGTGAAAAATTAACCAAATTGCTATTTATTAATTTAAGCTAATTTATTTACATTTATAAATTATGAATGTAGCCTTGATTGACGAGGAGCCACTGGTGCTGTGGGAGATGTAAACAAACATAAGTCAAATTTATAGGTTATGTTGACGACATCCGCTTCATACATAATGCCTCTTCTTATAATAAAACCAAAAAATGAAAAAGTAAACCGGTGTGAATCTAGCAGCCGCAGACTAGCAGTCGGAGTTGATTGTGAACGAGCCTTGCTCCCAAATGGTCAAGACAGTTTGGAATATAAAAATAGACATTGCAATCTGTCAAGGTTTTAAAAGGTTTTTCACAACTCCAATTGTTAATTATTAAACTACAATTAATAAATATTAATTGGAGTTGTGAAAAATCTTTTAAGCAGCAACTAATGTCGTGCACACTTTTGCTATCAGAAGGTTTATTTATTAATAGTAGTTTAATAAATAACAATTGGAGTTGTGAAAAACCTTTTAAAACTTTGACAGATTGCAATGTCTATTTTTGTATTTCAAACGCGAGATTTCTAAACCTAATGGACTTTCTTACGGACGTGTATTGTGGCGCCGTGATTGGTCAGCTTCTGTGGCGCACAAATATGAAATGAAAACTATCATAACAACTGACGTGTTTAGATAAATTCAATGTTGTTTTATAGTAGAGTGCATATTAATCCTTTTTGTGACTTAATAATAGTTTAATTAATAAGTCGTTTTAATTAATTAGAATTAATTATAACGATAGATGTTTAAAGGTTTAACTATTAAAAGAAGCTTTGATATTTTAAATAAATAATATAATCGATTTCGTGCTGTCGAATACTGTGTCACAATAATTTAAACAGCAGGGTCGACTAAACTTTTTGCAAGAATTATCAGAACCCGTCATCTCTTTCAAATGATTATGAAGATTGTGGTCATTCACATTTTTAGAAATTTATTATGTAAATAGGACTAATTCTAATATTAAATGTGACATAAATATCAATATTTTAAATAATTTTCGAAGTTACTCACCACTGCTTGCAAGGAAAAAGCCTTTAAACTTGCAGAATATATCAAAAAATATAAATGTCATCAGTACATTATTAAGGATTTTAAATTAAAAAAGAAGGAAATCTAATGTAAAGCTCTTTAAAATAAATTATAGTTCGTGTGTGAGATAATATGTACAGGAAACTATTAAATCTATCGAATTGTTTCAAACTAGTAACAAGTTTCTTAATTCAAATCTGACGATTAATTAAGTTGAATAAAAAATTAAATTAAAAAGAAATCATGATGCATATTTTCGGAGAATTGGAGAAAAACCATTTAAATGCATCTACAGATAAAGTAGTCATCTAATTACTCAATAAATACCCATTTAATCCAAAAAACTAATTATAATCCACAGAAATATATAAAGCACAAGCACTTGTTATAAGAAATATTAATAAGGGGTAGCATCTAGCAAAGCATAAAACTGGAAATCACGTACCATTATTATTACGTACGATTAACACTATCATTAACACACAACAATCATAGCGCAACAACACGACAGTATTTAATAAATACTAGACACCAATTATTGTGACTTTTATATTGTAAAGATGAAGGCAAGCAGGTTATGAAACTTCTCGAAGCGCCGAAGGCCGTCCACTGGTGGGAACGTAAACAGCCAATCACGGCGCTACAATGTAGATCCATAAGAAAGTCCATTAGGTTTAGAAATCTCGCATTTCAAACTGTCTAAATTTGACAATTTGGGAGCAAGGCTCGTTCACAATCAACTCCGACTGCTTGTCTGCGGCTGCTAGTTCACTCCGGTTTAGTTTCTTCATTTTTTGGTTTAGGTATAGTTAATAAGAGTTCAGTTGTGTAGACATCTGCAAAATATTGTAACTTTTGTTCAAGCTCTAAATTTGGTTTGACACTGTATAACTCTGTAATACGTTTCGGCAACAGCGTTTGAAGTAGATGTGTTTTTATAACTTGACGTTGCGGCGTTGCGGTTGTTTTTGATTGTCTTGTTAACAGTGACAGTTCAAGGGTATTATTAAAACCAAATGTTTGATAATTTTCTTAATTTAAAATTGCCAGTATTTTAATTACAAAAGTTTGAAATTGATCTTCAACACTTTTTAAGAAAACTAATTAAACATCTAGAAAACTGGTTGTAATATATCGTCAATAATTAATTGTTAGTAAGCATAACCTTAATAGGCAATCCATCATTAATATTCTAGATTGCTTTCATCCTCAAAATCTCAACACAACTGAATTCAACTTATCAAAATGGTGCTAGTAATTACTCAAGAAACATTTGATGATGCAGTTAAAGAAAATATTGATGAATTTGGAATGGCACCTGAAGAGGCAGTCGCAGATGCTGTCAAACAATTTGAATCTCAGGTATAGATCTTCAATATTAAGTTTTAAAATCAAGAAGTAGGCTATAAATTATTTACTTAGTTTATTAACAAAACAATCTTGTCAATTTATGGCAATCAATATTTTTATATGATTTTAAGAGAAAGGAATAATATTGAAATTTTATTTATTTAGGGTGTTGATTTAAGTAATATAATAAAGGACCTATTGGTATCTACGCCTGCCGATACTAATACCATAAGTAGCATAATTACAGAGCTTGCTACCTTTGCAAAGGATAAGAAAGCTTCAGAATCTGCATCATACAAAGAAAAATTGGAAATCTTAAAAGATCAATGCGATAAAGGACTTGAATATAGAGTTTATGCTGGTAAGTATTAATATAATGTTAAAATCTAGCTTTCAAAATAAAAATATTTTATTCTTAGGTAAACAAGGTGCCTATCAAGTGATTATGGATATTATGTTAACAAACGAGTCAGATGTAGAATTAGTTAAATATTGTTTAAAGGCTTTAATAGCTCTTATGACAAAACAACCTGATCTATTAGATGACAGGGGCTTGCAAACTATAATTAGTTTGCTTGATAAACAGAAGGATTTTGAAGTGCAAAGATTTATACTTAAATGGATAAAGGAGTGCTGCATTATGCACGAAATGAATAGGTTTGTAACCTGTTAAATTAAAAAACTAATTTAGAAATCCATAATTGACTTTTTGTAGACAAAATATATTTAATGCAGGCGTTTTGGATCACCTGAAGCCTTTATTAGAACATGCCGATTCATCCATGCTTCGGGATGTCTTGGGAGTGTTAAGAGCTTTGGTTTTAGATGATGATGTGAGAGTAGAATTTAGCAGATCGCATGAACATGCTCGGACTATTGCCTTTGATGCATTGTGTTCAATCACTGTACTTCTTTCAAGTAGGTATTGTATTAAATGCTCGATAATATGGAATGAGACTATGATTATGAAAGCTTGTCCTTTTTCGGTAGTGCTATAACCTCCAGACTTCTTGTAAATCCTCGATTTTAAAAAACTATAAATTTCAATTTTACCTGCAATAATATTAAGTTAATTATACTTTTTAAGTATTATTCATATATTTATTAATTTCATCTTTTTTTTATTGGCACTTGCTTGTCGACATTTCTAGCCTTTATTTTGCGTTGATTTTTCTCACTTGGTTTAAATATGTGTTTGCATAGTTTAGAAAGTTTATTAGTGTTTTATTCTTTCTATGATGGCTTTGCGTACAGTTAGTTCCAGAAGAGCATTCAGTTGGTTTCTCAAAGGGTTTTGTGTATTGAGAAATAATAAAGGTTTAATTAGAAAGCACTCAAAAAGGACTACTATGTCCCCCAAGGTGTTCAATCCCCATTGTTATGTATCTAGTATGACACAGCAACAATTCTAGCTTTAGAGAATAAGAAGCAGGAAGTTCCATATTTTTCAAATCTATTGTAATACCTTTTTTACATTTACCTCTTATATGGGATGGGACATATTCGATTGGATTAGCATTGGTGATTGTAATGGCTAAATAATAACAAGACAAAAATTAGAAAATGGTCAAAGAAAGTTGGTATATGCATAGATCTACATTCTAAACTATGTTTAAATTGGGAAAAGAATATTTAAACCCACTCGTTAAATCGCTAAAGACCAACAAAGTTCAAATAAGTAAATCTTTTAAAAACAATAATTATAAATGAATTTATCGATTTTGAAAGATTGAACTTCGACCATTTTTTAATTTTTTTTTCCCATTATGGTCAACATAGTCATAGATTTTGTACTTGTTGCATTCTGCAGCTAATTTTTTATATATAGACTACGAGTTACTATTATTAACTCTTGATGTACTTTTTGTCATTTTTTCGTGGGGTCAATTCCAAATTTGTCCTTGTAAGGGGTACCCACTTATAAACTGTATCACTATTTAAATCCGTAAGGCACTGTATGATTTCTAATATATAACAAAATAACCTATACGCTGTGTGTTAGCCGTTTCAGGGCACTATGAACACCTACTAATTTCATTGTTATTATTGATAACCGGTACTTTAAGTACTGTTTGCAAAGTTATTATTCATATTTTAATTTGATGACAGTTTTGACTTTCACGATGATCTAGTCTGGCCTAGAGTTCCTAAATATGAACTGAGCTCTGTGTTATTTAAAGTTAAGTCACGCATGTCAAACTTTCCTAGTGACATTTCATATTTTGAAACTATTTATTAGAAGGTTGGTAATCATGAAAAATAAACTGTCAATATGACGTTTATATAAATCTGAAATTTGGTACAATTAATACTTTATTAAAAGCTGTTGTAAATTATTAGATATAAAATTGATATATGTACTATAGTAGTTTTAAAAATCTATACAAACAGTAAATAAATGATAGTGTGCACATTAAAAATTTTTACATGCATAAAAATAAACATGACAACATAACCTAAAATTTATAACTGACAGCTGCTGAATGTTGTCACTAAAGTAAAAGAGAAAAAAGTATATTCATTTCAGACAGCTTAGTTTTGGCCTAGAGATAGATTTTGACATCAGTGTCCTAATTCTTAAATAACACAGTTTAAGTTTTCATTCAGGAACTCTCTCTGGCCTACTTTACTACATCTATAATAATAATTATATCTAAACTATACTTTTGTTAGTTGTTTCAGATTTACCTTTGATTTTCTTCATTTTGTGATAATTTTAACCAGACTGTGATGTAATCCCTGTCAATGAATGGCATCCCGCTCATTCTCATGACATCAGAGAAATAAGTGACAAACAAGGCTTGTTTCTTCAACATTAGCTCTCAATACTAGGAAATCTCAAATCAACTTATCAAAGACTAGCATTATTTGAATTAAATTTCATCGTTAAAAGCATTTTTATCAGAGACGCTTAACAATTTTCTTCCACTCAAGAGTTTGGTGCAAAGATGTCCATAAATCATATACCTTGCCTTTATCGTTTGTGTATTTCAAGAGATTGCCCGAGATTCATTGAATTATTTCTGACTTACACTTTTATGACATTGTTCTAATTGAGCTCCCTGTAGCATGGATTTTTCTTCCATGTCATTCTCCAGGTACTCAACTACTTTGGTATAAGATTTTTTCTTAATACTTAAGATTTTACTTGTTTAACAGGGTTTCATTTCTAAACTTCCAATTATCCTGAGATTCTAGTTTAACTGACATACATAGTGATGGTTTTCCTACATTTTTATAAATATATGTGAATATGATAATGAAACAAACGTTTTTATATTCGCGGAATGGGGGGGGGGTTGCTGAGGGGCGGGATTTGGTAAACGTCGTTGTAATGTCTAGCTTGATGTGTTATTACTATAAATACCGAACTGAATTATTATTGAATTAGTGGTATTTGAGTTATTGTCATTTACACATGTCAGAACGTGAAGAGATTTTCAATATGAGTAAAGTTGAACATCGTGCCATTATAAAGTTCTTGATAAAACAAGGAAAACCAGTGCAAACCATTAGAAGAGATGTCAGCGGTTTACCAGGACTCTTGTCCTGGAAAAACCATGATATAGAAGTGACATAACCTGTTTAAACAAGGCAGAGAATCACTGGAAGACAATCCGCGCCCTGGACGTCCCATCAAGATGACCACGCCAGAACTTGTGGAAAAGTTAAAGTTTTGCACGCTCATCACGGTATGACAAAGGTCTGTGCAAGATGGGTCCCAAGAATGCTAACGCCATCTCAAAAACACGAACGAATGGCATGTTCACAGGCATTTTTGAAGCTCTGCAGTGAAGACCAGGATGGAGTATTAAGTCGGATTGTTACAGGAGATGAAACATGGGTTCACCACTATGAATCTGAATCCAAACAAGATTCAATGCAGTGACATAAAAAAAGGTACACCCTTGCCAAAGAAGTTTAAAGTGCAACAGTCAGCTGGAAAGCTCATGGCGACTATATTTTGGGACACTGAAGGAATCCTGCTCATCGACTACAAAGAAATGGGTATCTCTATAATGGGAGAATATTATGCCACACTTTTAGAACGATTAAGGGACTCCATCAAAGAAAAGAGAAGATCAAAACTTGCCAATACCTAAGGCAGCATCCTCATCATCATGCTAATACTACTATGTATTCTAATCCTATTTAAAATTTTTATTTTTATTTTCTCTACTGTCAAAATTGATATCTGACATTTTGGTTGTTGACAGTTCGTAAATTAGTCGTCTAATGTCACTTGTCAGCGCTTCAAGCGCTTTATATGTATGATGTATAAAGCGGTGATTTATTTAAAACGATTTTAAATCTTAAGACGGCTGTGAAATCTGCCGCAGCACTGCATTTCCAGCACATGTGTTGGACGCACCGATTGCAACAGGTGATGCATACTTTTGACAGATACCGTATTTCTCAACAAAATGGAAAATAAAATAGTAGGCAGTAGTAGTCTAAATACGAGGTAAGCGCCATAAATCCTCGGCCCGGCAGGCTTCTACAGGTGCCAACATGTTTAAACTCGGTTGCGTCATAGTTGAAGATGTAAGAGGCCTATACTGTATATATGTTACGGCTAGAAGTATAATAGATTTTAGTAGCCACTCAAGCATCGTGACGAGTGCATGAAAATGTCGCAGCTAACAAAAATTGAGTACTGCACGGTCATTAAATTTTTAACAAAAGAAGGACACACGCCTAATCAAATCAAACAACGTTTAGATGGCGTTTATGGTGATTTATCTCCTTCATATTCCACTGTAAAAAAGTGGTCAAAATGGTTCCGTTTGGCGCAAGAATCTCTTGAAGATGATGACCGGTCGGCCAATTGAAGCGGTAACGCCTCAAAAAGTTGCAATCATTGAAGAAATGGTATTAGAAGATCGCCGTTTGAAAGTTAAAAAGTTAGCAGTGATGTCTGACATTTTGGAAACAAGTGTTCGCCGAATTCTTCATGACCATTTGGGTATGAATAAGATTAGTGCAAGATGGGTACCGCGACTTCTTTCTGTTGTTCAACTTCAACGTCGCGTCGAATGTGCGGGTGTGGGCGCTCGCTTTTAAACTTTTGTGGAGACGACTCAAAGCCGATTTTGGAGTACATTGTCACTGGAGATTAAAGAATGGTTCTGTATTATGATTCTCTATCCAAAATGGAATCGATGGAATGGCGGCGACCCGATGAACGTTTCATTTCTAAACTTCCAATTATCCTGAGATTCTAGTTTAACTGACATACATAGTGATGGTTTTCCTACATTTTTATAAATATATGTGAATATGATAATGAAACAAACGTTTTTATATTCGCGGAATGGGGGGGGGTTGCTGAGGGGCGGGATTTGGTAAACGTCGTTGTAATGTCTAGCTTGATGTGTTATTACTATAAATACCGAACTGAATTATTATTGAATTAGTGGTATTTGAGTTATTGTCATTTACACATGTCAGAACGTGAAGAGATTTTCAATATGAGTAAAGTTGAACATCGTGCCATTATAAAGTTCTTGATAAAACAAGGAAAACCAGTGCAAACCATTAGAAGAGATGTCAGCGGTTTACCAGGACTCTTGTCCTGGAAAAACCATGATATAGAAGTGACATAACCTGTTTAAACAAGGCAGAGAATCACTGGAAGACAATCCGCGCCCTGGACGTCCCATCAAGATGACCACGCCAGAACTTGTGGAAAAGTTAAAGTTTTGCACGCTCATCACGGTATGACAAAGGTCTGTGCAAGATGGGTCCCAAGAATGCTAACGCCATCTCAAAAACACGAACGAATGGCATGTTCACTGTCATTTTTGAAGCTCTGCAGTGAAGACCAGGATGGAGTATTAAGTCGGATTGTTACAGGAGATGAAACATGGGTTCACCACTATGAATCTGAATCATGGCGACCATATTTTGGGACACTGAAGGAATCCTGCTCATCGACTACAAAGAAATGGGTATCTCTATAATGGGAGAATATTATGCCACACTTTTAGAACGATTAAGGGACTCCATCAAAGAAAAGAGAAGATCAAAACTTGCCAATACCTAAGGCAGCATCCTCATCATCATGCTAATACTACTATGTATTCTAATCCTATTTAAAATTTTTATTTTTATTTTCTCTACTGTCAAAATTGATATCTGACATTTTGGTTGTTGACAGTTCGTAAATTAGTCGTCTAATGTCACTTGTCAGCGCTTCAAGCGCTTTATATGTATGATGTATAAAGCGGTGATTTATTTAAAACGATTTTAAATCTTAAGACGGCTGTGAAATCTGCCGCAGCACTGCATTTCCAGCACATGTGTTGGACGCACCGATTGCAACAGGTGATGCATACTTTTGACAGATACCGTATTTCTCAACAAAATGGAAAATAAAATAGTAGGCAGTAGTAGTCTAAATACGAGGTAAGCGCCATAAATCCTCGGCCCGGCAGGCTTCTACAGGTGCCAACATGTTTAAACTCGGTTGCGTCATAGTTGAAGATGTAAGAGGCCTATACTGTATATATGTTACGGCTAGAAGTATAATAGATTTTAGTAGCCACTCAAGCATCGTGACGAGTGCATGAAAATGTCGCAGCTAACAAAAATTGAGTACTGCACGGTCATTAAATTTTTAACAAAAGAAGGACACACGCCTAATCAAATCAAACAACGTTTAGATGGCGTTTATGGTGATTTATCTCCTTCATATTCCACTGTAAAAAAGTGGTCAAAATGGTTCCGTTTGGCGCAAGAATCTCTTGAAGATGATGACCGGTCGGCCAATTGAAGCGGTAACGCCTCAAAAAGTTGCAATCATTGAAGAAATGGTATTAGAAGATCGCCGTTTGAAAGTTAAAAAGTTAGCAGTGATGTCTGACATTTTGGAAACAAGTGTTCGCCGAATTCTTCATGACCATTTGGGTATGAATAAGATTAGTGCAAGATGGGTACCGCGACTTCTTTCTGTTGTTCAACTTCAACGTCGCGTCGAATGTGCGGGTGTGGGCGCTCGCTTTTAAACTTTTGTGGAGACGACTCAAAGCCGATTTTGGAGTACATTGTCACTGGAGATTAAAGAATGGTTCTGTATTATGATTCTCTATCCAAAATGGAATCGATGGAATGGCGGCGACCCGATGAACCTCGTCCCAAAAAGGCAAAAGTCGTTCAATCGACAAAGAAAGTTATGGCAACAATATTCTGGGATTATGACGGCATTTTACCGATTGATTTAAAAGAACGCAATACAACTGTTAACAGTACATATTACACGTCTTTATTGCAGAAATTGAAAAACGTCGAGGAAAATTGACAAGAGGTGTTCGATTATTATACGACAATGCACCCGTTCATACTGCCGCAATTTCACAAGCGTCTTTGAAGCATTGGATCATCCACCGCACAGTCCGGATATGGCTCCTAGTGACTATTATTTTTACAAGGGCATTGAATTATTCATTCCACGTTGTAATAAGTATATTGAAATTAGGGGAGATTATAGAGCTGAGAGTTTATGGCGCTTACCTCATATATTGCAGGACGGCCAACAATAGACTTAATAAAGTGAGAACATTACCAACCATTACCTGGAAAGATTAGAACAATATATAGTGCTTGTACTTGCTGCCCTCAGATCCTTGCATCAAAATCAAATAGCTTTTTAGTATATTCCTTTCCCATTATTACTGAAGAGGCATAGTTATTGTTGGGTTGACATTTTGTCGCAGTCATAGCATGACATTTTGCTGAGGTGCTTTTGCCACAATGAAATTTCGAAGCAGGACAATGTTTTACATGAAAGACAATTTGACACAATGGATATTTCTGAATCAGGATATCGCACTATGAAAATCTTAGTAGTAGTTATGAAATCCACATTTGGATGTGTAATAAAGCAATTTTCTCGTTGTATTTGAATAAGAAATATTGTAGACACTTTCAATTCTGACAACATAATTGAGTATCCCGCTGCAGATGTGTCTTCTATATCAATTGCATACCCACCAAAATTTTGTCTGCATTGTATTTTTTCTACTCTAAGGAAACAGTATCTAAAATAATATTCTTGCATGGTGAACGTTTTCTGTAATCTATTGCCTTCAAATTATGATCTGATGAATTGTCTACTACAAAACCATGGCACAGCACATATGTTCTGCGGTAAAATGTCTTTGGATAGAATTCACATAACAGCATGTTCATCAGTCATACATTATCCACTCATGTGCCATCAAGCCAAATCAGATTTAATTCTTCTGCATACTAAAGAAACATGTTTTGTAATATTTCAAGTTCAGTTCAATTCAAAATTAACAGTGTTTTTTTTTAAATCTAAGTTAATGTGATATTGGATTTTAGAGTTTAAAACTGATGAGCCTTTAATGAGCGAACTGATGTTAACGTTGACCTCATTACTGGTGAGAAATGAATTTTGCAAAAACGTAGAAGATGCTGGTGGACTTGAAATGATAAAGGATGTAATGATTACTTTTCATGAAAACGAAGTAAGTTTTTAAACTTTTTATTAATTAAAAGACATTCAGTGCATATATCTTATGTGCAATCGATTCATGAGTTGTTGAACATCATTAAGGTTTATGTTCCTAGATTATTCTTAACAAAGGAACCTTTTAAGAAGTCGTCACCAAATTTAACAAATATTAGCACATTTGATCGAGTTTGTCTTGCTGAGTATTTTAAGTCTATTTGTGAATCCTGGTTCCAAGAACTGGGAGATATTCACTTTCAAAGTAAAGATCTCTAAAGATCTCATCTTGTCTGACCTAACATAAAGGCTTATCACTATTATATTAGGTATTTAATAGTTGTAAATTAATTTTGTTAAGCTCTGACCTTTATTTTTTGAAAGATTTAATATTGAGATCTTTGTCTCTGACCATGAATACCTCTCAGTTTTAGGAACCAGGGTCTACAAATCAGCTTAGAATACTATAGCAATATGAGCTCTATCAAATGCAGTGCTTATTTATTACAGATAACACCGCTGATGGGTAATCTTATCAATTGTAGTATTCTATTTTTTAGGAGTTCTTTCAAAATGATTGATATGGATATATGCATTGAATTCCCCTTTTCAGTCGAGGTTAGTTAGTGTAAATATGTTTGTTGAAATTATTGTATTCACAATCCATACCCCAAGTTAAACACTAACCAGAGGTATCAAACTGACCCTCGGATATATATTTTTTATACTTAACAATACAGATTTTTACCTCAGCCTCAAACCCAAGTCAGAAATTCAGTTAATGTAATATTTCAGAACAATTGTTTAGCTTTGGAATTGTGAAAAGGGATTTCAGTTTCATGGTAGTTAAAGTGCATCTGAAATAACCTGTCGCAAGGACGTAAACAACCATAAGCAATGCTATTGGTGGCGCGCACATGTTCTCTTTAACGCTTAAGCTACTTTACCTGCATGCGGAAACACGTATATGCAATCAGTTCTCGTTAACGTTTATTTTGTTAAATTTATTTTTTAATTGCCCTTTTTAGGGCAAACACCTCTTTTAAACTAGGTTTTGTTATGTTTAAATACCGAGTGTCGAGTCAGATTTAATTGTGGCGTATTTAATTTTCATCAGTATCATTTTCCATTCCATATTACGCTGAAACCTTAAGAGCGAGTTAAGCGTACAGCCGTACATGGTACGCAAACGCACATCATCGTAAATGAAGCTTCAAGGGTCAGCTAACTTTCAAGTTTATTTACGTCTTGCAACAGCTTATTTCAGATGCACCTTAGGTGCATGATCCAGTGTGAGTCAGAAACACATGACAAGAGCTAGTGCTACTACTAATTAAAAAACCACATAGTCTTTTCATTTGCATGAATGGATTCATTTGTTCTAATAGAAATGATCACATACTGGATATATACTTTAATTTGGCCTTTAAAAATATGACATTAACTAGGTTTGTGACTTACGATCATGTTTATTAGTCGAGGTGTTGCATATTGCAAATTATTATGAAGTTTTTTTTTTAAATTATCCTTATTTAACTGAAATAAAAAACTAGAATGTGTCTATGTTTTTAGAAACTCATCAAACAGTGTTTTAAACTTCTCAAGGCTTTAGCTGGCAATGATGAAGTGAAGGCTCATATAATTCAAAAAGAGTGTGCGCCTGTAATTACTTCTACTTTAAACAGACATAAAGTAAGTATACTCTTCTACGAGAAATATTTGATGTACCTGAAGAAATTAACAGAAGGTATAATTTTTCCTATATCTAAGTGTTTCATTTCACAGCTTGACACCTATCTTTGTTATTTATAGTCAAATTAATTTCAAATGTTTATCAGGTATAGAACCTCTTAAAAAAGATTTGTGTGTAATTAGAAACCGAGTTTATTATAATCCAACAGCCTACTATGATCAAAAATGAATGCAAATAATTAAAAAACATGGTAGGCCTTGTTTAATTGTAAAAGTCGTTATGGAAATAGGTTGTGGACCTCCTGTTAACTCCAAAACCAAATTTTAGTTAGAAAATTTTGAATAATAATTCTTTAAATGTATTATTAGATTATTATGTATTATTAAAAGAGTGCCATGAAAATTGACAATAAAATTTTATCTACCCTTAAAAGTATTTTATGTAACAAAATGGCTGAAATTATTGATTGGTGAAAAGGGAGAAATGGTTCTTTTGGTTGGGTATACATAAACAGTTCCAAATGAATTGTTTCTCCCTTTCAGCAACCAATAATTTGGTTTTATGATTTTCAGGTGGCCCAGAACAAATTTCTGCAACTATTCAGATTAAACAAGGCCTACTGTGTTTCGTCAATTATTTGCATTTATCTTTGATTGTAGTGGGCTGTTGGTTTATAATAAATGGGGTTTCTAATTACATACAAACCTCTTTTAAGGAGTTCTTCTATACCGGATAAAAATTCAGAATTGATTCGATTATATACAGTGAAGTCTCGCTAATTCGGACTAATTAAAACAGGGGCAATCCGAATCATCGCGATTTCCGGATTACTGCGTCTGCAGAGTTACAGTGTTATATTTGTACATAAATGCAATTAAAACATTGTGCAAAAACATTTATTTAATAATAAAACTACAAAAATATTTACGCAAAAACTGCTTTTAAAAACACAAAAAATAATATTCCGCATTATTATGTCATTAACCAAAAATTGGCGGTGATTTTTGCTTGTTCCGTATTTTTTGAACTTAATACGTTAGTTATAATTTTTGTTATCTTCCGGCATCACAATTGTTTCAAATTTTCCACCACCCATTGCAAAGCCACCGCTTTGCAACTGTTTCTTAAAGGGCTTCACTGCGTGCGAATCATTGAACAGCTTTTCTCCCCTGATTTTTAACACACGCAAATTGTGCTATGTGCTATCAGGCTCGTACGCTATGTGTACGAGCGTGATAGCACATACGTCGTAACGCGACTGCTTCCACTGTTTTGTATGCACCGCACAGTGCTGGATAGCTGCTTTGCCTTTTCGACCAAAATTTCGGAGGATATTGGTGACATATTTAAAACCATGCAAACAACTTTTCTTCCATCTCCGACTTTGAGTTTAACTTTGTAACTAATATTAATTATAAAGTTGCAATGTAACCACTTTTAAAAAATACGTGACTTTTTATAATAAGAATTTGCCCGACATAAATATAACGTAAACATAAATAAAACAAAATCTTATTTATCTTATCTATAACGGTAGTTTTGTATCAAATTACACATCTGAATACTCATTGCATTCGTTACTGTAAACAAAACTTGATGAATAAAAACAATTAATTCTAAAGTTTGAATTATCAAAACCTTAAATCCGGATTACAATGTAATCAATGTAAATAAATTGCTGGTCCGGATTATAGTGTATTCGGATTAACGTAGATTCGGATCAACGAGACTTCACTGTATAATGAAAAATATAGGAGTGTCAAATTGTAAAGTGAAACTCACTGTATATACAGTGCTCCAGAGAAAAAGACATCTATTATAGGTAGGCTATGCAATTAAACCTCATACTTATGGTAACTTTCGATAGTAGTAATTAGTTATTTTATGTACAGTTATGGCCAAAAAACTTTCAACAGTACTTTATCAAGTTAGCACATTTTTCTGATATTTACATCGACTGAATCTGGCTTGTATGCTGTTTATGACATTTCGGATGAATAAAAGTGACATCTCTTATGAGACTTGAAAAGTTGAAATTATGCAGTCGCAATAGACCGTTGAAAGTTTTTCGGCCGCAACTGTACAAATCTGTTAAGCAGAAAAAGAATACTCAGACCATCTCAAAAAGCATTCATTTTCGAGAGGAAATTCAAATTGATCTACTCCATAAATAACATTCGGCATTAAGTTGTTCTTTAATTATTCCATAGCCTATTGAAGATGAGTTATTTTGTTTGGGTCAGTGATACTATTATTGATTTTGTATTCTATTTGAAATAGACAAATGTTTGACCATTATCATATTTTTAGAATTCTGCTCAAACTGCTATAGCAGGATTGGCTTGTGTATCAGCATTGACTCTACGATCTCCAAACAATAGTAAAGCATTATTTGAAGCTGGTATTCCGGAAGTTATTGCAGATTGCATGAAATTACACCAGGAAGATGCTAGTATTCAGGTATATTACAATTTATGATAAGTGCTGTCATTCCAAACATTTCGTCTTTTGATGAACAGAATGCAATTTTTGTTTATCCTAAATAGCTCATTTGGTAAATCACACAAATAATGTATTGGAAAGGCTGACGACAAATATGAAAATAATAAATAAAAAAAAAAGATAAATCATTCAAACATGTCATGTAATCATTAAACCATGTTCACGGAGAAAGATCAGCAAACATAATTAAACACCTGCGTGATTATCACATGCCTCATGCAATTCCACCTGCTCATTCACTGCAACATATTGTCAGTGTTGCTTGCTTTATGCAGAAACGACTACGGTGGAAGTATACAGTTGACGCATTGCAACAATTAAAAAGGAATGTATAAGAATTTATTTATGACAATGTATGATTTTTTTACAACATTTTTTTAAAACTTGCTTGTGTAAAACTCTGCAAAATCACTTTCATGTGATTGTGATTTTACATTATATTATGTATGATATATTGAATTTGTTCACAGAAAAATTCAAGCTGGGCAATTAGAAACATGGTATCAAGAAGTCGTTACCAAAACGACAAATTCCTTTCTCTCGGAATAGAAAAGATTCTTCAAAACGATTTAACGAAATTTAAAAATTTTGAATATGATATAAAGTCTGCTTTACGTGATCTTGGCTGTGATGTTAAATTGAAAGAAGAATGGACTGGTAAAGGTGGAAGGATTACTACTCAAACAAAAGCTTAGAAAAGAAGTTGATTTATAGTTGATGAGTTGATAGATAAGTTGATGATCATCTAATGCAATTTCTTACTTTACTACTTTTATACACCCACCCTTTTATAAAACATATTAATTTATTACTAATGGTTATTAATTTATTAATCCATTTTTAACAATTTATTATTGTCTTTTTTAATAAAGTAATTTTACTGCACAGTCAATTTATTTTCTATTCCTTCAAATTACTGGTACGTGTTTAAAACAAGTAATATAAATTGATGTTAATGTATTTATTGTCCATCAAAGCTTTAAAGAAGATACGTAGATCAGCAATACATCATAGTAGTTGCACTTGAATGTATTACTTATGTTAATTAACTATGTTTGCTTTAAGGGAGTTGTGGTTGTAGAAAAATATGATGAAACTGTATAAAAAATTAGTGCAGTTGATAGATTTTACTGTACAAAATTATTTTGTGAAAAATCTTTAATGTTTAGGAAGTTTGTTTATGCATAAAACGCATTTAAAAATAACACGTGATTTTATGCAAAATGGTAAATTGTTGATACATTTATTATGATAACTTTATAAAAATGATGAAAGAAATTTAACACCAAAACATTTCACGTAAAAACTTTGCAAGATTATGCTGTTAAAGTTTCAAATTTGTTACGAAGGTAGTTTTGCAAAAAAAAATTAATTCAAAGAATTTGTCGATTGATGTGATATAGCTCGCAAAGTAACAACTTTGCATTGCGACAAACGAGCGGGAAACGTAAATGCTTTATATAGTTACATGCAGCACCACTGGCCGCTCGTAAATTACATCTTGAAAACCAAATCAGTCATATTAAATAAAAAGATTCATAACTCGGAAATTTCTTTCTACGTTCTGCTACGTTTTAAAATGAATCTGAATAAATAGTGTTTCATCTATCATTTTATATACATATATTTGAAAAGTTGAGCGAAAGTCATTTACTGCATTAATTTGTTTTCATCAGAACATCAAACGAAATCCTGGTGCCAACTTAAGGCAACATTGTCACTTTTTCACTACTCTAAAAGCATATAATTTATTTATATTCTAGAGAGATTTCTTTATTTGTTAGTGTTTACATAGTAATATTATTTTATTTTTACTAATAAAAAAGTAAACTTGAATGAAATTTCTGATTAGAAGAATTGTTTTTCGTTATTTTTTCACGTTCTTAAGTTTGAACTAGACAGTCAAAAGTCAATCTCTGGCTTTAAAAAGACTAATAATTAATTAAAAACATATAAATATTAACTAAACTGCTTTCACATGCATTCTAATACAACTAGTATCGTTTGAGCCATTATTTGAAGCAAAACTATGTAATTATTTCTATTTGTCAAAATAGCAAAGCTCCGTAACTTTTGGCTCAGACTCTCACCACAACTTCCTTAACTCAGGAACTTCATGTAGCAGGATACGCAAGTGGATAATACGCAAAAAGGTGTCAATTGGGTAATATGGTAAAACAGTCCTGAACTGAAACTTTTATTTTTATTGCATTTAAAGCTTTTGTCATATTACAGTTATGCCTAAATATTCACTTGATTGCCTTAATAGATTTTATTCAAATAATTGAGTAGTGTAGAGAATTTGTAGCACATTTAAAAAATGAAAAGTATATTTATAATTTTATAATATCACTCTCTCAAAAGAAAAATACCTTTAGTTTTAACTTAAGTACGTTTTGTTCAAAGTTATAAATACACTCACGGACAAAAATATTGAATATTTTCTTAGGTGTTTTTTTTTAAATTTTTTTATAACGTATTTATTGTTAAAGTGTCCTTCATACAGGGTGTCTCAAAAGTCGATGTCATCCCTTGGAGGGCTGATAGGGCAACTCGTGAGTGTCCAGAATATCGAAATATGACCTTAGTCATGGCAGACTTTAGTGTACCAGGCAGGAGCTGTAAAAAAGCAACACTGCAATTTTACCCATATTCTCAAGGAGCACTAGATTGTATTTATTTCAAAACCATACAAAACAGAAGTTGACATTTCTAATCTTGGTTAGAATAATGTCAAACAACTGTCACAGGTTATCTTCTTAAGAAGTAATAGTAGATAGATAGATTAGTAGACTGCTGTGCAAATTAAAAATATCTCTGGATTAGTGTTTTCCTTGAAAATTTTAAAAATTGTATAAATAAAAATGCTAATTTATATTTAAGAGATTTTATTAATAAGAATGAATAAGAAAAAGTTTATTATGAAACTAACCCTGTTTACATAGTAGGTATATAAATCAGTGTTAATTTCCGAACTAACCTCAGCTGATTTTGAAATTTCAAACGAAGATCTCTCAGTGACCATATATGTTGTTGGAGAATTTTACACCTTTCAAAATTTGTAGTAAAACCAACTGCAATACTTGTTTAAGTTTTTTTAGAAGTGAATGACAATAACTATTTTAGCCAAATTAACAGGGGAAGGTTAACTAATCCGTCCAATTTAGTCATATTGTTTAAATAACGTAAGAATGTTTACGAATATGATTTATATACCTATTGTAGGTTATGTTTATTTTGTGAATTTTAGTTTAAGCTAATATGTAATTAAAAATGTCCATCAGCCATTAATAACCTGTTGTTTTCTAGACCACAACTCAAACCTTCTTCGACTTAGGTGGACTGAGAAATATTAAACTTACACTGATTTATACCTACTATATAAATAGGTTAGTTTCATAATAAACTTATTCATTCTTATTAATAAAATCTCTTAAATATAAATTTGCATTTTTTATTTATACAATTTTTAAAATTTTACAAGGAATAAACAATAATCCAGAGATATTCTTAATTTGCACAGGCACAGGTCTATTAGCTACTAATACTTCTTAAGAAGATAGCACGGTGACAGTTGTTTGACATTATTCTAACCAAGATTTGAAATGTCAACTTCTGTTTGTATGTTTTTGAAATAAATACAATCTAGTGCTCCTTGAGAATATGGGTAAAATTGCAGTGTTGCTTTTTTACAGCTCCTGCCTGGTACACCATATGCCTTAGTAAAAAACTGTTAGTTTTTGAAATATTATTTTATGAATTTCTTGAAAATCGACATCTTAGATCAGTTTTTCAAGTGCTACAGCTACAAAAATCCATATTTTAAGATTCTAATTTTTGGTATGCAACCCTGAATACCCTGCTATTGCTCACAGTCCAAAATAAAATTAATAGTGCCATAACTTTAGAAAAAAACATTTTTGCTCGATTCATGTGTTAATTTTTTTTTTATTACCTAACTTCGACTCTTCATACTGTAAAAAAAATTACCACGCTAACCTGGCAAGTTGTTTTAAAAAATTGCTCATTTAGTGTAGTTTTTAAAATGGTATAACATTTTCTGTTTTACTTTAGAAAAAAAAAGATATTGCTATTTTACTGCAAAATGAGCTAATTGTGAAATTATTTCAATAATCGGGAATTCAAATGAAAACACTTGTTAAATTCAAGTGAGAGGTATTTATTAAAACCTAACACAAACACAAATAAAAATTAAAGAATATGTTCAAATTGCCTGCCACCAAGTCGAATGCAAGTGCGGCATCTTTTTAAAAAAGATCTTTGTATCCGTCTTGAACTTCCTTTGGCATTTGTTTGTTGTGAGGTTTCATTAATACAGTGTCTCAATTTATTTACATTATTTATTGGTTTTGTAGAGCTCCTTTATGCAAAAGGATCTCATTGTGGAATTATTTCAATAATTAGTCTCGAGTAGCTGGCAGCGAAGCTATTCGACGTGCGTTTAAGGTTTCGCGTAGTGTAAACTGATTTTAGACTAAGATAGATAGTGACGCCATTTGATGTATTAGAGTGAGACGGGTAGTGACGCTGTTTAACATGGGCTACATAGCTCTGTCATTGTGTTTGGCAGTATGTTACTTGTATGTTCTTGTTACTCATACTAACAGTTATGCGGAAGGCAGAATACCTTACAATCGCGCTAAGACAGGAAGACCACGTATGGATTACAATGAAGAGAAGTCTTACAAGAGATTGAAAATGATCCGACTTCTTTGATACAAGCAATTGAAAGCCATACAGGAATACCGAAATCCACTGTAAACAGAATTACAGGACGGTATCAGTGCCACCCATATCACGTTCAACGTGTACAAACGTTGCTTCCTCGTGACTACGCAAAACGTATCCAATTGTGCCAAAGAATGCTGCAGAAACATAGGGAAGATCCAGAGTTCATAGATACAATTTTATGGACAGATGAAACCACATTCAAAAAAGATGGCTTCAGGAACATGCAGAATCTTCATAGTTATGCTCTTGAAAACTCACATTTAAAGCGAGAACAAAAGTCACAGTATCGCTTCAAAGTAAATCTGTGGACCAGCATCTTGAACGGTCAAATAATTGGCCCCTTTGAATTACCTGAAAATCTAAACGGGGAAATTTATCATGATTTTTTAGAAGATGAACGTTGACTTTTGGGACACCCTGTATATTAGTATAGCTTTATAATAAAATAATCCACGTAGGATAGCTTTAGAACTGATTCATAAACGATTGAATAAAATAACGTAATTTTATACTTACGGAATAGTAATATTTATTTATTTATTTTTTTTGACGCCTACACTACGGGGGAACCAACATCTAAGGTCATCTGTCCCCCATCTAACATACAACACGAATACACACATCCATAGTTGAGGTGACGGAATTTTCCAATTAGAAAAATCCCGCCGCCCCAAGTGAGATTCGAACCCACGACCCTTGGAACACGAGTGATGCACTAACACCACTCGTCCACCGCCGGCCCTTATTTATTTATTATTTCTTAACAGACAAAATGCCTAAAATAAATAAATAATAACATATATAATATAACATATATATAATAACATATAACGAGTGTGAGCACAATATGCCTAAGTGAGAAAGTTGAGTTAATATTAATGCAGTTAGTGGTTGCTCATAAACGCTAATTATTTTAGATCTGATACTTGAAAATTTTAATGAGGGCTGGCAGTTGTGGCAAACAGTTTTGGGTGTGCTACATCCCTCAAAATGTTTTTGTTTTGCTTGTTTATTTTGCCAAAAAAACCTAATCATATTTTATTGCTGATATGCATTTTATTAGAGTTTTGTGTTTTTTTGATTGTTTAACTTAAATGTACCAGATCTCTGTTTCCGTCTAAATTTTTTCGCCGCGGTTTTCAGAAAATAACTCGTGGGAAACAAAACAAAGCATTTAATTCAATTAAAACAATGAGTTGAACGAAGCGAAACAGCACCAAAAAAAACGAAACTCGTATCTTCTACTGGGAAAGTGATGGCAGCGATTTTTTGGTATGCAATAGGAATTCTTTTGCTTAACTATCTTCAGAAAGGAAAAAGGAGATATTGCGCCGCACTTTTGAAGAGGTTAAAGATAGCAATATTGGAAAGCGTCCTTGAATGGCAAAAAAGTGCTCATCACCATAATAATGCACTTTTTGTTGCTTGACAAAAATTGGCTGACAAGATCGGGATAAGAAAACTAGAGAAATCAGGAAACGACTAATACCACACATGATAGAAGCCAGGAACAGGGGAATGAGGGCAACGATTATAGGAGATAAGTTGATAATAAATGGAGATGAATTGAGCAAGGAAGAACTAGAAGAAAGTGTTTGGGAAGAAAATTAAATGGGAAAAGATACGGAATCAGGGGGCAGCAAGGAGGGAGCGAGAAAAAGAGACAGGTCCACCGATGAAGAAGAGGCGAAATCTCCCAAGGGAGCAATACATAAAAAGAAAAACTGGGCGCAAACTATACTAGTGCACCACAGGAAAGTAAAGCCAACGATAGAGGAGGAACAGAATAGAATCTCCAGGAACATCCCGAAAGCAACACAGAATCAAAATAATTCAAAAAACTAAGAAAAAATAAAAACCGGACGGAACAAACTACAACGAAGGGCAATGGAAATGGACAAACGAGAAGTAAAATAACAGAAGAAATAAAAGACGAGGAAGAAGAAAGTCAGTTAAAAATAGCTACATGGAACATAACAACAATAAAGGGGAAGGAAGAGGAACTAATAGAAGAATTGAAGACGAGGAAAATACAAATATTAGGAGTAAGTGAAACCAAGAAAAACGGACAAGGACACACACAACTTAATGAAGGGTACACATTATACTACTCGGGAAATGAAGAAGGACAGAAAGCCAAAGAAGGTGTCGGAATAATAATAACAGAAGAAATTAACCAAAGAATAAGGAGTTGGAACCCAATAAACTCAAGAATAATAGTAGCGGAAATAGAAGTAGGAAGCAAAATAATAATAATACAAACATACGCCCCAATACAAGAAACAGAGGAAAGAATGATGGAAATATACTACAATAAACTACAAGAAACATTAGAAAATTATAGAGAAACGAATGAAAATATAATATTAATGGGTGATTACAATGCAAGAGTTGGAAACGACAAAAATAGGGGACTAGGAAGTATAGGAGGAAAAGGAGAGGTGGAAAGAAATAGCAATGGAGAGAAACTATTACAATTTACCATAGCAAATGACCTCAAAATAGGCAACATGTTCTATGAACAAGAAATCAAATATACATTCGAAGCAATAGAAAGAAATGCGAGAAGTTTAATAGATTACATAATATATACCAAACAAATGGGTCAACTAGTACAAGGAGTCCAAATAAATAAAAATGCAGAACTAAACACACAACACAAGTTGGTAACAACAGAGATTAACATTACCCTCCCAGGAAAAGAAAACACGAAAAATTACAAGGTAACAAAGATAGAAAAGTTAAATGAGAGGGAAATAAGAGAAGAATACCAAAGAAGACTAGAAGAGGAACTTAACAAATTCAGTGAGACAAAGAAAGAGATGACAATAGAGGAACAATGGGTAACACTCAAAAAAATATTACAAACAGAGGCAAGGAAAGTATGTGGAGAAAAGAAAGTGACACAAAATACAAAAAGAACTAGATGGTGGAATGAAGAGGTAAGAGAAAAAGTAAGGAACAAAAAGCAAGCATGGAAGAAATACTTACGGACAAATAAAGAAGAAGACAAGGAAGAATATGTGAAAAGGAGAAAAGAAGCAAAAGAGGAATTAAAGAAAGCGAAAAGAAGTTGGGAAGAATTTGGAGAAGAAATACAAAACTCCTTCCAGGAAAACAATAGAAAATTTTGGAACACGGTAACATCCCTAAGAACAAAAAGAAGCAAAACCATCAAATTTGTCAAAGATCATAAAAGACAAATAAGTCAAAACGAACAAGAAAATATAGAAACATGGAGAAAACATTATCGAGAAAAATTTAAAAATAGCAAACAAATACAAGAAGAAGTAGGCATAGAGGAAGAGCAAGAAGGAATGGGAAGAATAACCCAAGAAGAAGTAACCATAGCGATAAAAGAAATCCGAGTTGGTAAAGCAGGAGGACCAGACGGGATAGCACCCGAAATGATTAAATGGGGAGGAAACATAGTAATAGAATGGATGACAGAAATAATCAACAAAGCATGGGTACAAAAACAAATACCAGAGGACTGGGAAAGGAATATACTGATACCAATACACAAGAAAGGAAATGAAACCGACTGTGAAAACTACAGAGCAATATGCCTAGCACCGGTTGCACTAAAGATCTATAGCAAGATATTAGAAAAGAGACTAAGAGCAGAGATAGGGAGAAAGATAGGAGATGAGCAAGGAGAATTTAGACCAGCAAGGCAAACCACGGATCATATAAGTGTACTAAGAAAAATAATAGAAGACAAAATCGCATCAAACGCAAACTTATATATGACATTTATAGACTTAAAAGCAGCATTTGACACAGTCAACAGAGATAAAATATGGAACTGCCTAAAACTAATTCAAACAACAGAACTAATAAGCAGAATAAAGAGCATATATAGAAGGGTACAAGGCATAGTGCAGATAAATGGGACAAAATCAGAACCTTTCCCAATCTAAATAGGTCTTAAACAGGGAGATTCAATAAGCCCTCTGTTATTTATCGTATACATGGACAGAATAATGAAGAACTGCACCGAGAAGAAGACGCCCAAAACAACAGTAGGGTTCAAAGATCTGCAACCAATAAAAATAGAAGCACTAACATACGTAGACGATATAGTCCTTATAGCAGACAAGGCAAAGAAGATGCAAAAACTAATAGACATCTGGACAGTGGAAGTGGAAGCGATGGGAATGACAATAAACGAGAACAAAACCAAGACTATGCAAATACAAAGGAAACAGGGAAATAACACACAAGTTTTCAGATGTAAGGGAAAGAAGTTAGAATCAGTAACGAATTTTGAATACCTAGGAACAATCATAAGTAGCGATGGAAGGATAGAATCAGAAATAGCCAATAGAATAAAGAAAGCAACAAATATATACTATGCGATTAACCGGACGCTCTTAGGGAAAAAGGAAATGGAAAAGAAGACTAAGCTTCAAATATACAATACAGTAGTAATCCCATCAATGACATATGCAATAGAAGTACTGCCTACACTCACAGAACACAAAAGGAAAATAACCGCAATAGAAATGAAGTACTTGAGAAAGATTCAAGGAGTAACAAAACTAGATAGATGGAGAAATGAAGCAATATACAAGGAAATCAAACAAGAGCCAGTCTCAATAAAGATAGAGAAAAAACAATTAGCATGGTTCGGACACGTAAACAGAATGAATCCAGATAGGAAAACCAAACAATTTTTATGGGCTAAACCAATAAGAAAGAAAACAGCAGGGAGACTGAGGAAAACTGGTTTGCACTGGTTTTTTATTCTTTATTCGCCTGATCAACTCCCTCTGAATTCCACTTGCTCACAAAACTTAAAACTTATCTAGCTGGTAAGGACCAAGTTAGTCTTCAAACCACCCTCGTATTAACTATGTTGATGAGGGCTCGGCCTTCATTAAATTATTTTAATGAGGGCCACAGCCTTCGAGCCACCACGTAGTCGGCGCCTATGCTGGTACCTCTCGATGTGAAAACATCCTTAAATATATCAAATCTGTTACTAGGTAAACAATTGTATAATTTAAGAATAGTTAACATGGGACTATTATAATGGTGATAAGTGTTTGGTATTCTATAATAAAACACCATTGTTGATCGTGTAGTAGCTCTAGGTACATTAAAGTAAATTTGATTAAGAAGACTAGAACACTATACGACCATTAATAATTTTTTATAAGAATACAAGACTAGCATATGCGCCCGGAAGGGGGGCAAGGAGGAGCGCTTGCCCCCTTGAAAGTTGAACAATTTGAATTTTATTGAAAATTTTGTATATGCCGTTTTTTTCTAGGCTTGCCCCCCCCCCCTAGCATGCCGTTTATTCTAATCTTGCCCCCCTAACATACCGTTCATTCTAGGCTTGCCCCCCCCCGGACCAATTTCTGCGGGTGCCTATGAAGACTAGCAAGATTTTTGCATGATAGGAGGGAAGTTTCATTAACAATATTAAGCAAAATCTGCTGATTACAATGCCTTACAGGATAGGTATCATATGTTTTGTAGTAATAATATTTACACAAAACATTTTCAAGAAGACAAATATATATTTGCTGGTGCGGAACCAAATCAGGCTGCAATATTCCAATTTTGATCTTGCCAATGTATAAAACAGTAATTTAATACAATAGATGTCCTGTGCTTCCTTGGTATTTCTAATAATAAAACCCAATGTTTTTAAAGCTGCATTACTGACCCTTACTGTTTGAGGAACGAACGTTAGCTTTGAGTCTATGGTTACACCTAAATCAATAAACTCAACAACATTAGAGTACTGTGCCATCCACATAATGAAAGTTGGTATTACTGTTTTTCTAGAAAATGACAGTATTTACATTTATTAATGTTGAGACTAAGTTGGTTTAACTGACACCATTTAGTAAAATCAATGTCATTTTGTAATCCAAGACAATCTGAAAGAGACCTTATAACCCTTGCTATTTTCAAATCGTCTGCAAATATATATTTGTCAAAGTTAATACATTCAACTACATTATTAAAAAATGATAAATAACAATGGTCCTAAGTTTGAACCTTGTGCCACTCCACTAACAGCATAAAAAACATATCCACTAGGTTCAACATACTGTGATCGACCCAAGACAATAGATTTTAACAATAATATTAATTTATAACAATCCAAATGATTTCAGTTTATGAAGGAGTATGCATTGATTAACTTTATCAAAGCCTTTTGACACATCAGTGTAGATAAAATCCACCTGCAGACAATTATCTAAAGCTTCAGGCACAAATTGGGTGAATTGACATAAATTTATTGCAGTCGATTGGCCTATGACAAATCCATGCTGTTCAGAAGAAATTCTCTATACAACATGAGAGTAAATATGGTTGGATAAAACCACTTCAAACAGTTTAGCAAAGTTAGACAAAATGGCTATTGACCTCTGTAATTGCTAGCATTACTTTTATCACCTGATTTAAAAACTGGGGAATTCTAGATTTTTTCCAAACCATAGGATAGTGTGATGTTTTTATAATCAAGTTAAACAAATGTAAAGGGAGTACTCAAAATGTTAATACAATCAACTACAAAAAATGCAGGTACATTATCAGGGCCACTAACAAAGTTGCTCTTAAGTTTTTTCACTGCTTTCAAAATATCGCTTTCTTCAACATGAAACACTTGCAATGTTGGATAATTGTTATCTGTAACATTCATTTTTAGAGATACACATCAATATTTATCACAAAAAGCACATTTGGTATTATCACTGTTCATATTACAAAGATGGTTATTGCTGTCAACACAAAAGATGCTAACAAATTAATCAGCAAATGCATTAACAATCTCTTGGGGCGAAATTAATGTGTTGGCACCATGAATCATTTTCCCAGGGATGTTGGAAGATTTATTCTTATCGTAAATAAATGACCAAGAATTTATTGGATTCTGTTTGATGAAGTTTTCTGCTGTTTTAGTATAATTAAAGTAGTCTTTCCTTATCATATACTTGATTTCATTTCGCAGTTGCTTCATTTTGTCAAGATTATAATGTGATTGTGTCTTTATATAACGATTACAGTGTTTCCTCTTTTCCTTTATTAGTTGAATAATTATAACATTATTTTTAACAAACATAAAAATTAGTAACTGGTATTTCCTCCTCTAGCTCTAATTACAGGTTACATCCTTCTGGACGTGCTTCACAGATCACTAATGTGTTTTCATGCAGAATTTTCCATTTTTCCTTAGCTGTGATTTGTCACAGGATTTGTAATACTGCAATTGAATTAAGGGCTGGATTTCAAGCTCGTATACATTATTTTAGGTTGTTTTATAGCTGTTCTATGGGATTTAAATTGGGACTTAATGGTTCGCCAAGCTAACGACGTAATGCCAACTTTTTCAAGGTACTGGAGTACTCTTCCAGCAACATGTGCACTAGGGTGCCCGTTATTTTGCAAAAGTTAAAATTTTTTAGATCCCCCCCCTAGATCTCTTTAAAATGTCAAAAAAACGAGCTGTGCAAAATTTCAACCGATTTGGTCAATATTAACCATATGCCACCGAGGAGTTAAAGTTTAAATGGGGTTTAACATGCGTTTGGTGCATTTCTAGAGACTTTGTGGCGTAACTTTTTATCTTTCTATGTTTTACTTGAAAATTTATATACTTATGTTGTTGAAGCTGCTGAACACGAATATGATAAAATTCAAATTGGCAGAAAAACTTTTGACAGTTTACAGCTGTCAGAAAATCGGTCAATTTCACTAAAATTATCATTTTCGGGGAACTGCCAGAGTTTTTTTGGCTTCAGATTCGTGTTAAGCAACTTCAACAATATAAGTATACAATATTTCACGTTACAACATAGAAAAATAAAAAAGTTATGCTACAAAGTTTCTAGCAGTACACCAAACCCATGTTAAATCCCTTTTAAAACTTTAACCTCTCGGTGGCATGGGTTAATATTGACCAAATGGACTGAAATTTTGCACAGCTCGTTTTTTTGACATTTTAAAGGGATCTAGAGGGGGGGACCTAAAAAATTCAAACTTTTGCAAAATAACGGCCACCCTAATGTGCACGGGCATTATCTTGCATAAACACAAATATATCGTACCTAATAAAGCCACCTCATGGTAGAACATGTTCTTAAAAGATGTTGCGGATATACCAATCTGCATTGATTCTCAAATTCACCTCAACAAGTACGCACTTCGTACAACTTTCTCAACTGATGCCACCCCCATAACATAATGGAACCTCTGCTAAAGTTAATGGTTTCAATGAGATTGCAGGCAGCATACCTCTCCGCAACTCTTCTATAGACTCGACCATATCCATCTGGTTTCCACAATTATATTCTTGTCTCAACTGTGAAGAGAATTTTGTTCCATTCATGTTCATCCCAATCAGCATGAGCTCTTACAAACAATGTGGGAGAAGCCGATGGACTTTGACAGTACATCTTGGGTTTAAACTGGCTTCCTTTAGCTTTCCCCTTACTGTTTTTGTACTTGCATTGACTCCCCTTGTATTCAATAATTAATCTCTTAGATGCAGAGCTGTAAATGTGCGATTTTGCAAACCTTGAAGTTGCAAATAACAGGCATCCTTTTGCAACGTGCGCTGGGTATATATTTTATTCTAATCGCTATTAACATGGACGAAGTATTTTATGCAAGAAGCCATAAAAAAAATTAAGGTTACAATTCTATAAGAGAAATTTAAGAATATGACAATCACGCAGAGGTGAATCATATTCCAAGCAAAATGTATTTTTACAAGCTTTAATAGGAATCTGTTTTCAAAGTTGATAATGTAACAGCTTATGGAGTATTACATCAGATTTGCCTTACAATTTTTGTCTAGTTTTTAATGTTTTTAAACAATTTTTATTTCAAATAGAGGTCAACATTGTTACACATTTTATCTGAAGAAGTAGAAGTAATAATATAAAAACCAGGCAAAAAAATCTTTGACCCATATCATCTCTTGTACCACAGTGTTATGTCTCTTACTATATGACTGGATTGGTCTTAGGGCTCCCGTCCCTTAGTTTGGGGAAGAACCCTAGAACAAAGCTGAACTCCAGGATGCGAGAAGCTAGTAAGGTTTATACCAGCAGTGACCTGATACTGATCACTTTCTTTGAGGAAATAATTTTGCCAAGTGCTTTCCCCGGTGTAATCATGACTGTGGATCAATTATTGTGGAGTCGATCCATCTCTTGACGGTTGAGCTCAGGTAAGCTATCCCAGGAGATCTCCTTTTAGGGGAGTTGATGCGAATACATGTCTTAAGACACTTAGCCTCTCACACACAAGATATGGTATAAGCCGGGCCTCTGCTTTCATGTAGAGCCGGATGGGTCCCTGTTGAAGGCCTCACCAAGCCTTTATTATAGTAGGCCAGGGTGGCAAATTCCTAGACAGACCTAGGACGAAGCCCAGCCACAAGGTGGGTAGCAACCTCACTCCTACCAGTGTGAACTGGTAGCACTCACACAAGTAAGTGACATGCTAATTGAGTATATTTCAATTTGTTGTCCCTAGGGGGTCGTATCTATAAGTTCAAGGCAAGTGAGCCACACAAAGCAAAATTTGACAATCTTCAACCACAGTGTGAAGAGGAAGCTCATACAAAGTGGTAAACGTACATATTTGCATCATTACAATGATACATAGATTGAAGTACTCTTCTACTCTCTCCTCTTTACAATGATAACGCTGCACTCCTAAAGTAACTCTCCTCCCCCCAGCTTAACTTTTGAAACACATATATGAGGCGGACTAACATACTGTGGTGGCAAGCAAACAAAATAGACAATTAACATCATCAGAAATCTATGCCCACATCAACAATATCATACACCGCTCTTGACAGTGAAGAGACGTTTAAGAAATGCTGGTTAAAAAGGCTGTGCTACAGTCAAAAACCTTTACTATGGTCGATAAATAAAAAGAAACGTCTGCAATGGGCTCTTCAGCATTAGGACTGGTCACGGGAACAGTAGACGAATGTACTTTGGACTGACGAGTCCAAGTACGAAGTGTTTGGACTCATTGGTGGCTCTATTATGGCGTGGAGTTGCTTTTCTGGCTGAAGTACTGGAGTCTTTATTAAAATAGACGGGATCGTGAGTAGTGATGGTCGACGGGAATATTCCCAGCAGGGAATTTATAAAAATCACAGATAAATTCCCGAAAAATGGAAATTAATTTTTGTTTACTTCCAGTATGTGAAACGCAAGTAAACGCGCGTCAAAGCGCACACCGCCTAATACAATTTTGCAAGCTAAGACCTGTTACCAACTCTAGTGGCCGATTCTAGCGTTAAGTTAACGCATTGACGTGTAGTGAATTGACCTTTTTTCGAACAATTTCTCTATGATGAACTTTTTTTAAAGGAAAAATATAAATTCCCGATAAAGTGGGGAGTTCGGGAATATCATCCGATATATTTCCAGGTCTTTTTTAGGAGACCGTAAAGTATTACAAGGCTGTAGTTGTAACCTTGTAACTACTCATTTACTTAGTTACCATAAATACCTATAAAGTGTTATTTATCTACGTCATTTATCTGATTTTCGTGTAAAAGGTTAACGTTTATTGAACTAGTGTTATCAAATTTTTAGTACACGCTAATGTCAACAAGAGATCTATGATATAGTTATTTATGTATTAAGGGCATAAAGAAGCTTTTATGGTCAGAAGCGTTATTTCTAGCCCGAGACGTCAGCCGAGGGTTAGGAAAAGGCTGTAGGGCCATAAAAGCAAGTTATGCCCGCTATACATACACTATTTTATGCACAGATTAAGTTTTTATCTCAAATGTATTATTGTGTAAAAAATATAATTAAATGAGTACGTAGGTACATCAAGCCGCTGTGCGTATACTTATGTGCTTATACGAAGTACGTTACTAAAGTTACTATTCCAAAATATTTAATTTCAGCTTATTTTCATTGGTGATAAGTTTAGAAATTATATTAAGAACCAATCAAGTTCTACAAAAAACCTCTAACATTTAATTGACGTTTCGTTATTGCCCGTCTGACCATAAAGAGGCCCTTGAGCAATAAAGAGACGGTTATGTTTAGATGAGTGTAGCAATAATAGTCTAATTATAATGTATCTGTGCATAAAATGATTTATGAACGTTTTTGTACGACCATGCTATTTCGAATTGTTGACCATACTTGGTTTTAGAACAGTAGGTTATATTTACTGGTTGCTAAGCAAAAACGCGTCGGTAAGTAATTACTTACCGTTCAGTTCTGTCAAAAACAGATCGGTAAGTAAATTATATGTAATTTATAAAATAAATGCATGATCTTTAGATGTCTCTTTCGCGAGAAATCATTTATTTTCTAAATAATTGGACTATTTAAAAAAAATGTATGTTGTTTATTTAAATTTGCTCAGGCCTCTTCAATATCCCAATTATATTCGTTTTCAGATTTGCTGTGTATTTAATAGCAACAGCTGATGAAGTTTTAATTAAATAAAACAAACTTTACTGAATGATGCACACTACGTTTATTTATTTCTTTTTAAGATACAGGTGTTCATTCTGCTACTTGTACAGTCAACGTGAGTTTATCATATTATTACCAACTTAGGTATATCACTAAAATGAATGTTACTAAATACATAACATTCCTTGGGGGCTTAATTTGCCTTATACCACAAAAACTTACAAATTGTGTACAAAATACTATCTTAACTAACAAAACATTCCAATGAACAAGAAGGAATAAAACAAAAATTATATACTTTGAACTGAACAAATCTTACTAATTGGTTTTTCTTTTTTATATAGTTTAATTGCACTTATAACTTATTGACTAAAAATACATATAATGGTTACAAGTTCAATCGATCAGGTACTTTAATAATACGTGAGGACTTTCTTAAGGGAACGGGTTCTAGTGAAGAACTTGTAGGAACAGGTGCAGTATCAGTACTTGAAGCTGGAATTGTCTGATACGTTTCCTTTGATTCATCTGGCAATATAGTTAAATTACTTGGTGTACCTTTATCTACTTCTGCTACTACAGTGGTTGTATTATCAGAAAATGGTTTATTATTTTCAAATAAATTTTCCGTAACAGGTACTGTAACAACTGGTTTAGGATCGAACTCACGATGCTTGAGTTGATCAATATGTAAATATCTTATTTTAATTTGATCGTCTACTTCTACTAAGTATGTAGATTTACTAATTACTTTCAAAATTTTACCACAAGTCCAAATGTACTTATTATTTCGGTAAATTAACGCTAACACTTTCTCTCCCTCACTAAAAGATCTAATTTTAGTACATGAATGCTTAGATTTTGAGTTTTTGTTTGGATTTAATAATGATAATTTTGTTCGTGGTAGTTGCTTAAATATTAATGAAGCAGGGCTAACGCCAGTACTAGTTTGCGGGGTATTCCGATATTTGAACAAAAAATTCGATACTTGTCTTTGTAAGCTTTTTTCGTTATTTCCATTTAGTGTTTTGATTAAGTTCTGCTTTATGGTATGTACTTGTTTTTCTGCCATGCCGTTTGACTTAGGGTGGTAAGGTGGTGTACATGTGTACTGAATTCCATTGCTTTGCAAGAACGTTTTAAACTCTGTACTGGAAAATGGTGGACCGTTATCGGACACAAGTGTTTCTGGAAAACCAGTAAAGGAAAAAGTTTGACATAATTTTTCTATTGTTTGTTCTGCATTCGTACCATGTTTCATGATATGAACATCTAACCATTTCGAGTACGAATCCACAACAACCAAGAAATAATGGTTAAATTTTTGAAGAAAATCTATATGTACACGTTCAAAATTTCTATTTGCTTTTGACCAATGTAGGGTAACACTAGCAGGTTTATTTTGGTGTATTTGACATTGTTCACAATTTTTCAGATAATGTTCAATATCACAGTCAATCTGTGGCCACCATACTTCTGATCGCGCTAATATTTTCATACGAACTATTCCAATATGCTGATCGTGCAAGAGTTCCAAAATTTGTTCGCGTAAATTAAAAGGTATAACTACTCTATTTCCTCTTAATAGGCAATTACCTTCTATAGTAAATTCATCCTTTTTACTATAATAGGGTTTTAAATTATACTCATCTAATTTATTTGGCCATCCATGTCTAAGATATTGCATTACTCTAGAAATTGTGGAATCTTTGGCAGAGTTACTAGCTATGTCTAAATAAGTAAGTGGTAAGTTGTATGTATGTTCAAAACTAAAAACAACTTCTTCTCTTTTGTCGGGTACGGGTAACCTAGACAAACAATCAACATGAGGTATTAGACTACCTTTTTTGTATTCTATAGAGTACTGGTACGCTGATAGAATAATAGACCAACGTTGTAGTCTTAATGACGCTACGGTAGGTAAATGAGCTTTTGGATCAAAAATATACTTTAAGGGTTTACTGTCACATAGTAAGGTAAATTTTCTACCATAAATGTACTTGTGAAACTTTTTCACGGCCACCACAACAGCTAATGCCTCCTTTTGAATGTGCGCATAATTTTGCTCGCTTTTGTTGAACGTGCTGGACATGCACATTACAATTCTTTCTTTACCCTTTTTGATTTGACTCATGATAGCGCCAATACCATAAGGTGATGCATCTGTAGTAATATAAATAGGACTATTAGGACAAAAATGAGCTAATATAGGTGAGTTTATCAACAAGTCTTTACTTTTATCAAATGCAGCTTGACATTCCTCATTCCAGTTGAATGGGACATCTTTATTTTCTAAATTATATAGAGGTTTCAAAACGCTACTGATCATAGGTAAAAATTTGTGATAATAATTTACAAGTCCTAAATATGCTCTTAATTGTTTCAAATTTAAAGGTCTAGGAGCATTTTGAATTGCTTCTAGTTTTTCAGGCTGTGGAGCTATTCCATTTTGATTAATTATATGGCCTAAGAAAGACACACTTTCTTCAAAAAATTTACATTTCTTAAAATTGACCCTAATATTATATAACTCTAACCTTTTTAGTACTTTTTCAACATTAACCTTACATTCCTCCATATCCTTGCCTGAGATGATCACATCATCTAGATAACAAGCTGTTTGATCTAAGCCTTTGAGGACTTGATCCATTACTGATTGAAATTGTGATGGTGCTGAACTTAGTCCAAATGGGAGTCTGGTATACTGATATAATCCCTTATGTGTATTTATAGTTAAGAATTTCTGCGATCCCGGATGCACCTTTAACTGTAAATACGCATTTGACAGATCTAAAATAGTAAAAACTTTACCTTTTGATACTGAGTGAAATACATCCTCCACTAGAGGTAGTGGGTAATGGTCCGTTTTTACGCATTTATTAAGGGTAACCTTGAAGTCTACACATATACGTATCTTAGATGTGTCTTTTTTTGGTACAATTACAATTGGACTTGCCCATTCGCTAGTACGTACTGGTATCAGTATTTTATCTTTCACCATACTATCAAGTTCTGATTCTACAGCTTCCTTTAACGCATAAGGTACAGGATAAGCTTTGTGGAAGATAGGAACGACATCCTCTTTTAACACTATTGACACTTCATAGTGGTTAATACAACTATTTGTATTTCCTTTGAATACTTTGTTGAACTCCTGAAAAATACATTTTTCATTAACATGTTTAACATTACAAAATTTTCCACGCCAATCTGGTATGATCTTATCTAACCAGGATCTACCTAGAAGAGCTTTAAATTGATTCTTACTGTCTACTAAAATTAACTCTAAATTTGACTCACAATGGTTGTAACTAACATTTACATTAATTTCCCCAATAATATCGAGTTTTTCCCCAGTAGCCACCGATAACACTTTGTCACATTTCCGCAAGTTGTTGCTAGAAAATTCTGGAAATTTACTTTTAAATTCTTTTACAGACATTACTGTAACACTAGCTCCAGTATCTAACTCCATATTAATGATCTGACCATTTACTTTAACGTCTAAATTTAGGCTATTATTGATTCTATTCACTGAATCGATTTTAGAAATACTTATCTCAGAGTCACTCGATGTGCCGCATTGGTCTTCTTCTTTAACAGCTTTTACTTTTCTTGTTGGATTACTTTTCTTTTTACCCTTACAAGCCGCTGCTACATGACCCTTCTTATTACAATTGAAACACTTCCAATTTTTAGCTGGACACGACTTCCCTGGATGATCTTGAAGACATTTTAAACACTTTTGTTCGGTTTCCTTCTTTTGGCAGTGATATGGTTGACCGACAACCTTGTTGATGCTTGGGACGTTATGAAACATTTTCACTTCTCCCTGTGAAGCCTCCATCAATAATGCAGTTTCGGTTGCTTGTGTGAACGTTAGGTTTACCTCCGTTAACAGTTTACGCAGAATTTGCTCGCTTCTCAAGCCACAAACAAACTTGTCACGAAGTGCCTCGTTTAAGAATGTACCAAATTCACACTTACTGGCTAAGTTTCGTAACTTTATTATAAATTGCGAGATGGTTTCACTTTCCTCTTGACAAGCTTTATAGAACTTAAACCTTTCAGCTATCACCAGTGTTTTTGGTTTAAAGTGATCCAGTAAACTTTTTTTTAACTGATCATAACTTTTTGCACTAGGTAATTCGGGACTCAGTAAGTCTTTTAAAATTTTATAAGTTTCTCCTCCAACTAAGGTAAGAAATAAGGGCACTTTCTTGTCGTTTTCCACACAATTACAAATGAAAAATTGTTCCAAACGATCAAAATAGTCCTGTATATCTTCCGTGTTTACTTTAAGTTGCTCAATGCTCCCGATTAATGCCATGTTTTTATCTTCGTCGCCAAATTTATGCTGTGTATTTAATAGCAACAGCTGATGAAGTTTTAATTAAATAAAACAAACTTTACTGAATGATGCACACTACGTTTATTTATTTCTTTTTAAGATACAGGTGTTCATTCTGCTACTTGTACAGTCAACGTGAGTTTATCATATTATTACCAACTTAGGTATATCACTAAAATGAATGTTACTAAATACATAACAAGATTCACTCATTCTCACGAGTTTGACAAATATCGTGACATTCAAAAATAATAGTAATTACAAACGTATCCATGGTAACGACAAAACCTACTTAATGTTTGGTGGATATACAGGGCAAAATAAATGATCTTAAATCTATTTTTCTCGGGGATATTTCCTTAGTTAATACCTTTGTATTCATAATGGTCGTACAAAAAATAGTATAAGCATCTCAAACAGTAAGGAGTTTACCGATCTCCTCCAATATTGGCGACTTCGCTTCTCTCAGTCGCCAAACATTGTCGTCGATCGGTAAACTGTCCTTACTGTTCTTGATACTTAATATACTATTTACAAACTGGTTGCTAAACAACTGTGCACATAAAATCCAAGCACGCTGTAACGAAGTTACTTAATGTTGGGTATATGAATTGGGTATATGAATGCCTTATGCATCGTATATTGTAATATGTAAGAATGAGATATTTTAATTTATTTAAGGTTTTATTTGTTGGATGACTACTGCACCGTTGTAAAAAAAAGAAATTCTGTTTTTTTGTAAGCAAAGGGGGTGTGTAACGAAGTTACTTAATTTTGGTTGTTTATTTTGGGTATATGAATTAAAATCCGTATCTTCCCGTCCAATCTTATGCCGTTCGGGTAAGAGACCGACTCGAGCGAGTGCACGCGTCCCTTCCCTAACCGATATTTGGCGTGCGCCGCTCCGTTCCACTCCTGCCATTTCCCCCACGTTCCGAGGGCGCCTATATAAACAGAAGCAGAACGACGATTTATTCAGTCCGCATCCAGGACTCCCATCAGGACCAGCCAGCCTAGCCAGAGCCGACCAGACCGTTCCTGGGGGAATATAAGAGTAAGATCTCTGACTGATAAACCGATCCCCTTTCCGCCCGTTGTATTCCTTACCCATTTTTCCGAGACCTCACTGTGCGTGTGCCTCGGGCTCTCATCCTGTTTGCACCCGCTCTACCATACCCTTATCCGAGACCTCGCTGTGCGTGTGCCTGGGGTCTCATCCTGTTTCCACCCGCTTTACTGTACCTTGTCCGGGACCTCACTGTGCGTGTGCCTGGGGGTCCCTTCCTAATTTCTACCCGTTACCATAAATTAGGAGCCTCTCTTGTTGTCCGTTATTTTACCCTACGCAATCCGCACGTTTGCTTGATACCGCACACTGTATTGCACCCCGCTTGCTGTGGCTGACGCTGGTAACCATATGCTTTTTCTAGGTTTAGAGATTGAGACTTGTTGGAGGGTTATAGCTTTAGTGGTAATAAATTTTGTTTGGTCTGATTATTGTGTGTTTTATTTGATAGCATTAATACCCGCTTGTTTCCTAAGAGCTTTAGTGATTAGGGGTGATCCAGACTGGGCCGACCTCAGCAACCCCAGCAGTTCCCTGGATTATTTTTTCTCCACTTGTAGGTACCCGGAGCTGTGGAGCATACCACGTAAAAGTAACTGGCGCCCGAGAATTACCGCCGATACCGAGTTCACCGAAAGCACACAAGCGCCACTACGTAAGCGGACCCCGAATCGCCCCTTACAACGCTAATATATGTAAATAGTTACATATGTACACAAGATACACCTGTAAAAAGTTTCTTCATTGCACTCATATCCTCTAAGATACTCGCTCGTGTGTTAAACCGTTTGCGCAATAAAGAATGGCTTTTTACACTTTTATCTTAAATAGCTGTTACATAGCAAATGGAAATAAATAACTATAACGTGCCAAAGATATAATTATTAGAAGCCATTGAGCATCATTTTTGAATATTAATTGTGACATGCAAAAAGAATGGGAGGCACGTATTTTTATATTAATTTCTATTCCAGCGCTATTTGGGTGTTTTTGATTCGTATTGTTTATTCAGGTAGATATGGATGGGTTATCACGCGGATGACTCATTTCTTGTATTTGTGGTTGAACTATAGTAACTTCGAGTTGTGGAGAAATATCGTTACAAATCCTGAAATATTACAATTATACAAACAAATTTTATGTCTTACCGTGGAAAACTTCTAATTGGTGCGCGTCTGTTTTGATCGTACTTTAGAAGGTCCTGCTGGGGTTCTTCATGCGTTTTAGCCGCCTGGGAACACTTTATTGCTGCCAGACCGACTGCCGGGAAAGCAACGTAGAATGCCAAGTGTCTCCATAATTTAGCATCCCTTATATGATCCCCAGAAATGTTAAATGCTCCTTGTATTTTCGTAGTTTTTGTTCTTATACGTGATGTACGTGCCACTATAGATTTATGTAACCGACGATTTAGGATTTTAGACATTTTTTGTTATGCCGTTTTTGCAAAAAAATGTAAATGTCAAAATTGAGAAAAATTGTCAAAGTGTAAACAATTGAAATTCTTACAAAAAACGGGTAATAAAATTTCTAAATCAACTGTTCATGTTTATGTGTTATTTTGAGTAGTTATTTATTATACACCAAGTGAGTTTAACTCACGTGGTTAAATGCAAAATTTTATTTAATTTTGGCGAAATAATATACTAATATTATTTATGTACCTACTTAATTTTCACAAAATAAAACACGGATCCATTAGAAGTATATACAGGGTGTCCCACAATGCTGTTTACACACAATATCTTCCTTATTTGAAAAGATAAAGAAATCAACCAAAAACTGTTGTGAATGACTCAAAATGGGCCGTCAGAAAACATCCCTAAACGCTGATGGTTACATAGCAACATTTAAGAGATCATGCCAACTTGATTAATTTATAGCCCCTTTATTTTCAAATAGTAGCGACAACGATTGATCTCGCCGCTGGAGCAAAAGCACCAGAACGATGTTGGCGACATTGAAAGTTACCAGATTTAACATTCCGTTTTGCAATAAATTTTAGGTTTAATAATAGTGATATACAAAAATATTCACAATTGAACATTAATTTGATAATAGACAATCACGTTCTGTAAAAGCCATAAGATTAATATAATAGACACTTATGAACTTGTAATCTTTAAACACCGTTTTATTAAATTGATGTAACAATATCCCATGTAGTATTTTTTTCTTTATTAAAGTTTGTATCAGGTTTGCTCCACGATGTCGCTACTATTTGAAATAGAGGGCCTATAGATTAATTTTTCAAATTGCACCCTCTGTTTTTTTTCACGGAAATGTATGCTTCACTTCATTCTGCATACGGCATTTGTAGTAAAGCATACTATACTCAATTATCTAATGTGCATTGAGGGGCGAAAAAATATTTTTTATAAATTGTACACTTCATATTCAGTAACTAAATTATTTATTCAAAAAATATGATTAGAGATGTGTCTACAAGGAAAGTACTGAGGCACTTTAAAGCCCGTGTAGAGTCCACAGGAGGGCATTTTGAGCATTTGCTTTAAGTTTAAGATAAATTTAATTTATAAAAAATATTTTTTTCAACCTCTAAATGCACATTAGATAATTAAGTAAGGCATACTACCGTATGCAGAATGAAGTTAGGAATAAATTTCCGTGAAAAAAAACAGAGGGTGCAATTTGAAAAATTAATCAAGTTGGCATGATCTCTTAAACGTTGCTGTGCAACCAGCATTTAAGGATGTTTTCTGAAGGTCCATTTTGAGTCATTCACAATAGTTTTTGGTTGATTTCTTTATCTTTTCAAATAAGGGAGATATTGCGTGTAAAAAGCATTGTGGGACACCCTGTATATATGGCTGCCGAAGTTGCTAAACGCAGGGCAATAGTTGATGTGGCAACCGTACGTTTGTTGGCTGATATATGTAATCAGGTTTTTGTTTTTTTAATAACGCCGTTGGTAGGTATGTTATTATTTGCAAAATGCATTGATTATTGCAGACAGTGGCATATAATTCTGACAGTGATTGAATAGTTATTTACATTGCAAACCCGTTACTTAAAACTTTACGTGCGAGCACGGTACCCACGTACCAAGCGAACCGTTAGCGAGCTTGCTATCCGTGCAAGCACGTAGGGTTCGTGTAGTGGTCGAGCAATGTACAACGTATTATGGTATACTGACTCGTAAACATCTGTTTATTGAGCTTTGTCGCCATGGGTAAAAATTCTTTTTACGGGTTAGCCCGTTATGAAGCCCGTAAAGATTATTACGGGCTCATTATCATCAATACCATAGCAATACACACATATTTATTTAAAACATTGATATATATCTTACGTATTGTGCTGTACTGCTTTAGTACAGCACAAAGTAAATGAAAGAATTATTTATTAAAGATTTACGAATCAGTATACCATAAAACGTTGTACAATGCTCGATCGTTACACGAACCCTACGTGCTTGCACGGATAACAAGCTCGCTAATCGCTCGCTTGTTAGGTACCATGCTCGCATGTAAAGTTCTAAGTAACGGTCTTGCAATATAAATAACTATTATGGTAAACTGACTTGTAAACATTTAATAAATAATTCTTTCATTTACTGAAGCAGTACAGCACAAAACTTAAAAAACATATGAATGTTTTAAATAAATATGTATGTTGCTATGGTATTGATGATAAAGAACCCTTAATAAGTTTTATGCACAGATGCATTATAATTAGACTATTATTGTATGACTCATCTAAACATAAAAGTCTTTTTATGTCCCAAGGGTCTCTTTATGGTCAGACTGGCAATAACGAAACGTCAATTAAATGTCAGAAGTTTTTTTGTAGAACTTGATTGGTTTTTAATATAATTTGTAAACTTCTTACCAATGAAAATAAGCTGAAATTAAATATTTTGGAATAGTAACTATAGTAACGAACTTCGTATAATCATATAAGTATACGCACAGCTGCTTGATGTACCTATACGTACTCATTTAATTATATTTTTACACAATAATAGATTTAACATAAAAACTTAATCTGTGCATAAAATAGTGTATGTATAGCGGGCATAACTTGCTTTTAGGGCCCTACAGCCTTTTCCTAACCCTCGGCTGACGTCTCGGGCTAGAAATAACGCTTCTGGCCATAAAAGCTTCATTATGCCCTTAATACATAAATAACTATTGTGATATACTGACTCGTAAACATCTGTTTATTGAACTTTGTCACTAGGTGTAAAGATTCTTTTTACTAGCTAGCCCGTTATGACGCTCATAATAGTATATTACATGTTGAGTTGGTAAAGGACATCTTTACAAGCCAAGCGATATTGTTTCACCGAGACGGTGCGTCGAGGTCAAACAATATCGCGAGGCTTGAAAACTTCTCCAACGAAACATGTATACTATTTTATTCACAATCATTAGACTTAAATCGACGGCGTCAATGCAATACCTCGTAACTTACATTTTTGGCCAATATACGATATTGACTGTTATGTACACCTTACATAAGGTCGTACAGTCCTAGAATATTAAACCAGCAAATAATAAACCAATCAAAAAGTTTAAAATTACAGAATGCGATACCTCATAAAGACTTTTGTAATACGGCTTGTCTAAACGTTTTTTGCTTCTTCTGATAAATTATGATTTTGGTACTTACGAGGTATTGCACTGACGCTGTCGAAATAATCAAAGTAAAAAATAATTATAAGTTTTCTGTAAACTATGAATATATAGCCCCTCTATTTCAAATAGTAGCGACATCGTGGAGCAAACTTGACATAAACTTCAATAAACATAAGGTTACTACATGCATATTGTTACCTCAATTTAATCAAGTGTTGTTTAAAAATTTAAATTTCATAGACGTATATTATATTAATATGACCGTTTTTACAGACCATAATTGTCTATCATCAAATTAGTGTTAAATTGTGCCTGATTATTATTAAACCTAAGATGTATTGCAACACGAAATGCAAATCTGGTCACTTTCAATGTCGCCAACATCGTTCTAGTGCTTTTGCTCCAGCGGCGAGATCAATCGTTGTCGCTACTATTTGAAAATAAAGGAGCTATATGTCAATAAAATCCAATCAGCCATCTATCGACCAAAATAAATTTTAAGTAACCTTTCATTGTTCGCCGCTAGATGGCAATGTATGCTCTCAGTATTTTAAAATTGGAAATTAATTAATTCCATTGTATTTATTAAATATAAAATACGGGAAAATAAAACTAATATTAAATAAAAAAGATATTTTTAGCGGTAAATACATTTATAAAAACCTAAATTTTTATATTTGGGCGTTTTTATATTGGCGGAATGGGGTGGTTGCTGAAGGGCTGAGTTTGGTAAACCAATCGTAACGTCTAGTTTGATGTATTATTACTATAAGTACCGAACTGAATTATTATTGAATTAGTGGTATTTGATTTATTGTGATTTACACAAGTCAGAACGTGAAGAGATTTTGAGACACAAACGCATGGCATGTTGACGGGCGTTTTTGAAGATCTGCAGTGAAGACCAGGATGGAGTATTAAGTCGGATTGTTACAGGAGATGAAACGTGGGTTCACCACTATGAACCTGAATTCAAACAATATTCAATGGAGTAGCATAAAAAAGGTACACCCTCGCCAAGAAGTTTAATGTGCAACAGTCAGCTGGAAAGCTCATGACGACCATATTTTGGGACACTAAAGGAATCCTGCTCATCGACTACAAAGAAAAGGGTGTCTCTATAATGGTAGACTATTATATATTAAAAAAACAGTTCTTCTAACCACAAATTGCATTTAAGTTTACTTTTTTTATTAGTAAGAATAAAATAATATTAAGTATGTAAACAGTAAAAAATAAAGAAATCTCTCTAGAATATAAATAAATTATACGTTTCTAGTGTAGTGAAAAAGTGACAACGTTGCCTTAAGTTGGCACCAGTATTTCGTTTGTTATTCTGATGAAAACAAATTAATGCACTAAATGACGTTGACTCAAGTTTTGAGGTTATCTTTGCAAATATGTGTATATAAAACGATGGATGAAACACTATTTATTCAAATTCATTTAAAATGTAAGGGTAAATAATTTTTGAATTATGTAACTTTTTATTTAATACTACTGATTTTGTTTTCGAGATGTAAATTACGAGCGGCTACAGTGGTGCTGCATGTAGCTATATAAAGCATTTAAGTTTCTCGCTCGTTTGTCGCAATGCGACGTTGTTACTTTGCGAGCTATATCAAGCGTTCATTCGACAAATTCTTCGTATTAATTCTTTTTTTTGCAGCACTACCTTCGTAACAAATTTGAAACTTTAACGGCACAATCTTACATCGTTTTTACGTGAAATGTTTTGGTGTCAAATTTTGTTCATCATTTTTATGAAGTTATCTTAACAAATGTATCAACATTTACCATTTTGCATAACATCGCGTGTTATTTTTAAATGCAATCTATGCATAAACAAACTTCCTAAACATTAAAGATTTTTCAGAAAATTATTTTGTACATTAAAATCTATCAACTGTACTAAGTTTCTTACATTTTCATCATATTTTTCTAATCACAAGGCCACAACTTCCTTAAGGGCGCGTTATCGTCGCTAGTGTTAATAATAGGATGCTTCAGAAACTATAAACACATAAAGATGGCGCTACAGTCCGCAAAACGGAATTAATTTCTTTAAAATTGAAATTTGAAAATGTAAATAGAAACATTATTTGATAGCATCGCAGTTCTCTGCTCACAGTGTTGCCAGACATGCGTGGACTTTCAAAATATTTTAAGTTTAACTGAAATTATTAATTTTTAAATGCCAATGAATAATTTAAGGTAGTTGAAATCAAAAAGGGGAATATAAAACTGCTAAATATCTTTAAAAATATTAGTTGTTCTTGCAATTATTAATCTTCTTTAAAATATTATATTAAAATATTGAAAATATATATTCGTTTTAAGAAATTAATCAGGACTAATTAACAGTGAAATAGTTTATTCAAAGATTAACCGTCACATGCTCTTAAGTAAAGAAAAACAACACTTCGGGAATTTATTAAATAATAGTTATAAGATTAGGAAAGTTACATTACTTTTAAATGTCCCGCGAATATTATCACCCAACGCTTCTTGGTGCAGAAAGGTTCAACTAAAATGACTGACTTTCGTGCTCCCATACTTAAATTTCCGAGCCGTGTACATCTATTTTATTTCAATCAATACTAAATAAGTAAGCAAAAACATTTATCCATTGTCATAGATTTTGCTATTAAACAGTGTTATAATGACTGTATTATGTTTAGTTTGGTTATTTTTTTAGAAAGGATTAATTCTACAAAATTGGCGATGTTCGACTACGATTATAAAATTTATTTTAGATATCTATTCCTTATAAACTATGATCCACACTACCTTAACAGTTTAGCAATCGACATCAAACGTTATCTTGCTAAAAAAACGATTATTAAAAGAAAACTGAATGAAAAACGTGAGCTATATTTTGACGCTAATATTTTGCGCCAATAACATGAATAACGCCCCCTTAAGTATTTAAAGTTTGAGACTTTCAGTTCTAAATGTTGGTAACACCTAACACCGGTAATACTAACCAGATGGCGTTATTGTCATTAACAAAACTTAACAAAACGTAATAATGTGGAAGAAGTGTCGGTATCGAATTTTGTAATACTTTCTCAAGTTTTTAACAAAAAGTAAAGAAATAAAAAAAAAGTTGCACTTAACAAGTAATTATTTTAAAACTTTTAATAATTCTAAATTCTTAATATTAAGGATTAGTGAAGACAATAAAAACAGTATAAGAAAAGTAAAAATATAACCTATAAATGTTAGACCAAGTGCAAAGTGTATTCAAATCCAATTTTAAAGTGTTCAATAACTGTTTAAATGGCAGACAATGGCATATCTAGTTCAAATCAAGTAATTAATTCAGTGCTTATACAACCAACCAATTTAGAATGTAAGAATTTGTACGACTATTTAACAACACGACCATCAGCTATTCTCGAAAGGCTTTACAATCATCCCACTATTTGTTTAGCTGTTTATAGGTAATTATCAATAGTTATTAGTTTCTGTATTAAAAGGTAAATAATAATTTATTTAATCTAAATGAAATCGTCGAATCGTACAAGCTGTAAATCTTAATATTGGCAATACAAATGTAAACATTAAACTATAATAAGATAGTGACGAATAATAATGATTATCCATGTATTATAATAAAAATTTGTAGCAATATTAAGAATTTTAATCATTAAGACAATTTTGTGTAGAACATAATTCGTAATAATAATAAATAATATTTATGCACAGATGCATTATAATTAGACTATTATTGATAGATCTATCTAAACATAACTGTCTCTTTATGCCCCAAGGGCCTCTTTATGATCCGACGGGCAATAATGAAACGTCAATTAAATGTCAGAGCTGTATTTGTAGAACTTGATTGGTTCTTAATATAATTTGTAAACTTATCACCAATGAAAATAAGCTGAAATTAAGTATTTTAGATAGTAACTATAGTAACGTACTTCGTATATATGCACATAAGTATACGTACAGCGGCTTGATGTAACCTACGTACTCATTTAATTATATTTTTTACACAATAATAGATTTGAGATAAAAACAATCTGTGCATAAAATAGTGTATGCATTTCGGGCATAACTTGCTTTTATGGCCCTACAGCCTTTTCCTAGCCCTCGGCTGACGCCTCGGGCTAGAAATAACGCTTCTGGCCATAAAAGCTTCTTTATGCCCTTAATACATAAAATAAATAACTATTTTGTTCGATACCTCCTTAGAAAGTAGGTCTGTAGCCATAGTTACCAGCATGTGAAGGTTTCACTTTCGCTCACGTCTACTTTTGCTCACGCATAATTGAATTTCCATTTTGTCAAAAGAAATGTATTTTTAAAATAATTAACAATTCATAATTTTTTTACAATATGTATATCTAATTTATCAATCTTACAATTATTAAACTCAACCATTTTCAAAACATCGTCGACATCCTTTGTCATTTCTGTAGTTGCAACATCCAAGTGCAATTGTGCGGTTATGCCATAGCAACTACATTAATAATATTGGAATTTTCATTTATATGAAACGTAGAAGAACCTGGTGCATTTTCTGAAATTTTTTTGGCAATCTCTATTTTGCTAGTTTTAGATACAGAGACATAACTTTCTGCAACACTGTTGGACTTCCAAGAGCCATGACGTTTTAGTGTTAATATGTCTGCTCCTGAATCAGCAATAAAACCTGAAAAAGTCAGGGAATTTAGAAATCTAATGGCCGGTTTCATAAAAGCTTTGTTATAATTTAACACAGTGTTATATTTTTAACAGGACATTATATCGAAATGTTTGTTTCACAAATCATTGCTAAGTTTAACAATGCGATAAACATCTTGTTAAAATAGCAGGTGCTTAGAGCACAGGTTAAATCTTAACACACAGTTAAAACTTCTATAGACAAATAAAAAGCAGCAAAATTTCATTTTGTTTGTAGAAGTAATTTTTATTTAATATACTTTATTGTCAATGCGAAACGTTATAAAAAAATTATAACTAGAAAATTTTGCAATACTTAAATATAAAACATTGTTAAATAATAATATAAACAAGATTTATAACATAACACCTTTCTTGTAGTGCTCTCCACAAACGTAACCACCTCCAGTCTGCTTAATTTCTGTTGTATCAGTAAATCAAGGTACTTTACATAAAATTAAGTTATTGGAAATATTTACCTTGTGTAGGGGTCTTATGTGTCGGAATTATTATATTATGTGCACACTAGAATCGAATCGAATATAAACGTTATTTTAATCACCCCGCGAGCGGGGTGAGGCTGTTATAGGCCCTGTCAATAAGGGCCTCTTCAGCCAGCCGTTGGCGGACCAGTTATTATTAAATAAATTTAATAATAGCCAGCCCGGCAACGGCGTTGCATTTGTTTGTGGTTATTATTAGCAATATTAAAATAATATTGGTAATGACAACCACAATCGCTCCGTACTTGTTGTCCTCTTTGATAATTTCATGCATACATGGCCATATGCACTGTTATCGGCCATACCAACATGTGGAACATGTTGATATGGGCGACAACGATGGAATGCAGTTAATCGAAGTTGTAGATGTTGTTTTCGATAGCGGCTGATGTTAATTGCGTGGAACAACAAAACACGGCTCTTTTCAGATCCACCCCCGAAATATATGGCTTTCGGGGGATGTGTAGCACTAAGCAGTAAGTCGACTTAAACTTCCTCCAAGGAACCCCCTTGAGGGATCGGTCACCGGGTTTAAGGATCACAGGGATGAGGACAGACAATTGCCAGCCTTTTCCAGGGACTCCGGTGAGCCCCCAGCGTAAAAACCCGCCGAAGTTACCTTTCCAGAAGCTGGCAAGTGCCTTGGGATGAAGGATAGTGACTTGCTTCCCTGGGGGACTGCTACCCCCGTTCCGAAGAACGGGCGCGGAATACCAGCAATCCATGCTGTAGCCACTAGTGATGTTTCACACCAGCGGCTTAAAAGGAGGGAAGGGGGTTGAATTTTGGAAGGAAAAGTCGACTCACCGGTTAACACTACACATGACCACTGAATACCCTTGCCGGCCGTGGTGCGAAATGCTTAAACAGCATCTCTACTACCAGCGTATTTCGAGATGCTAGTCGCACATATTCACACCACGGACACCAAGCACAGTACTGCACACTAGAATGTGCCACTTGATTTAAGAAGTAGATACATAGAAATCACCCCCTCTATTGCTGTTCTATGTTCTGTTGTTGTGTTGAGTTGTCAAATATATAAATAGATGGTAAAACTAAAAAGTTGTCATTATTTATTTTAATTACAAAACTTTAACATTATGTGTAGTAACATTCCTTTTCGCATTCTGTTTTATATAGTAATAATTATTATAATTATAATACTGCAGCCCATTATCTGGCCTTTCAGGCCCCAGAAGCTATGAAGCTTGTGCGGCAGGGAGGGGCGATTATTACTATTACGCAGCCCAACGTGCGGCTGCAGCCGACTTAACAGATGGTATAGCACAAAGCCCACATTTATGTTACAGCTAAGAAAAACTGCAGAAAGCCTTAACCAGAGTTACGAACAATGATTGAAGTGGAAATTCTGTAGATCTTACTCTGTGACATGCAACTTTTTCGTTCCCAACTCTTTTTATGTTTGTGTAGCAGCCTTTCAGTTGGTTTGGATTTCTGCTCCTTTCAACAATACTGCTATAATCAATGGCTATATTTCTCCAACATTCTTGCTTTTCTTTATTTTTTGTAACGCCCTCTATTTTTTTATTTTGTATGATATGCTTGTACTTCTCTAGCTCTACTAATTCAATTAGTAAGTTGTTCTTTTTCGTGTTGTGTATAATTATAATTCCTAGCCGGTTTCTTTCACATTTTAACTTAAACAAACCGAAAAAATAATATAAGCATTTTGTAAACGTTTTAGATGCAAATAATAAATTTTAAATACTTACAAACTTTGAAAACTAGGGTAAACACAGAAGTAACACAAAAAATGCACCAAAAAAGGTGTTTATTTGGCGGTAATTTTACTGCCAAAATACAAATGAAGTTGTATCACATTGCATTTTATTGCCAACTTAAGATGGAAACACACTATTAATTTTTAAAATAACTGCTTACTAGCTAATGTTTAAAATCATTCTGTTATTTTACAGAAATAATTATAAAATTTAATCGACTGTTAGTTTAGCATATCTGCTTACTAACTAATAGTTAATGACGGTTTTATGAAACCGGGCATAAAAGATGTAACAACCCTGCATCTAAGGTTTTGTTTAGATTATTTAAGGAGCAAGCTGAAAAGGAGAGAGTTTTGAGAACTTTGTTGTACCAAAATTGAAATTATTCTACACAACACCTACTAGTTGTAGCACATTTCCACTAGGAGCCGTATTTGCAATCATAGGAGGTTTCATTCGCTGATTTCCTCTAATGGATGTTGACAACAATCACCCATTTATGCTTAGGGTCATTCCATGCGAAATCGATCACTAAAATGGGTCGATTTCACGGATTTCGATGAAAATCAATTATGAGGTAGTAATCAACTAAAGAACATAACTTTCATTCATCAATTTGCTATATTACGCAGAACTTCGGAAATATTCAACCTAAAAAAATTGTCAACACTGCTTGCACGTCTTTAAAGAAATATAAATATCTCGAAAAGTATTTATCCTAGAACAAACATTTTTTTTATAAATTACTCACAAGAAGACGGGCTTTTTGGACGGCCTAATAATTTTTTGCTACCAAACGTATTTCTATTTTTTTCTTAACGAAATATTCTAAAATTGCAAAACAATCGGTGTGGTCACATTTTTAAAAACTGAAAAACATTGTACAGATTCTTTGAACATTTCTGTATTTAAATGCAAAATGGCAAGCTGGACATTTTAATAGTTTTTGCAGGAGAAATTTTTATGGAGCGCATTACAAGCAGTTGGTGCACCATAGCCCACGGCCGGCCGGTGCAATCCTATCGCTACCTTTTAGTTAGTAATAATACGATTCATATAATAATAGCGATCTGTCTTAACTAGTGTACATAAGATAAATGCATCTATGTGGATATGATTATACTGATTAGTTAATTACTAATTTAATTAGTATTTAAATCGGTTTCTTCGGGTGTGTTACATAAATAAAGATCCTAAAATATTATAATGCAATAGCTTATTTAATTTATGTTTTATTAAACATCAGAACCTACAATAGAACTCGGAAAAAGCGTTAAATATAAATTTAATATTAAAAACAACTCATTTTCTGGTTGGACGGAGAAAAAAATAGTAACAGCTTGATCTAGTAAACATCACTAATAAGGTTTGTAAACAAAAATGTATACTGATTCACTCTTGGCCAATAACACGTCTTAAATGATATTGCTCGACGGAAACCACGAGAAGGTGGTGAATTGCCTTCCGTCAGGAAAGGTTTAGGAAAGAGGATAAAGGAAAAATGGGAAAAATAGAAAGTCGAGGATAGGAAAGATGAATTTAAAGAATTGCACGAATTACCTGAACAACGGAGCTTTCCTCTGAGGAAGAAAACGTTTTGGCTATAAGCTCTGTCTGAGATTGAGGTAAAAATCCATGAAACTTTCGTGTACCTTTTACGGGTACAGCTAATTGAAATCTATTTGCTAGTTCGACAGTATGATTTGCGTGCTCTTCTTTGGTGCAGTATTCTATATTAAGGTTTTTTATATTCTCATTAGCCCATTGGAATAATTGTAAAGGATCTGTAATTTGATCAGTATGTGGTCTTTGCAGGCTCACATGCTTGGCTAATCGTTTGATTGTACCCCCAAGTCCATCACATGGGCCCTTTCCATGGGAAGTAGCAAAAAAGTGCCATTCACCTTGTATTCCAAATTCTCTTTGGTGATAAACTAAATTTGCAAAATTGTACTTATTTTTGTACTGGGAAGCAGCTCCATCCGAAAAGTAAAACATCTTTTCAATTCTATTTTCAAATTTTGTTTTTACGAATGAAGTTAGCCGACATTGAAAAAGATGAACAGCACTTGTGTCATACGTAAGGCAGTCGGAAATTATCACAAAATTTTCACTTTTGGTGTCATTATTACTGCGATGGTATATAGTAAAAGGGTGAATAGTCGCTTGTGTGTTAGTCCAGTGATAGCTTTGTACTTCATCCTGAATTACGAAATAATAGTTTTCGGAAAAATCTGCGTTTGAAGCTGCCGCAACTGTTGTAATAATCTATCAACATATTCATCGGGTGTACAAATGGATGTTCGCAAGGTACACCTATCCGTTTGTGTCCACTCTTTATATTCGATTTGAGTTATAAAATGTTCATCGAATAATTTTTCCATACGTAATTGTATGTCTTCAAATCCAGGACACAGACTGCAGTTTTGTAAATGACAAGACGTGGAAGGTGGTTGGCACATTACCATCGCTAGTATTCCCTTATAAGTTGTAGGAAAGGCGACTGTATCCGTTTCAAGTTCACCTAGTTTTGCTGCCATTAACATTAATTTGGGATTTTGGTGTATGACACATACACACACGGAATGAGTACCACTGGATCCTGCTAACACGCATTCTTTTGGCCGCAAAGATGCAAATTTAGAAAATCATACTTTTTCCAGGGGATATTTTTCTTTGAAAGCCTCATACGTTTCTTTTAAATTGCACAAAACCAATCGCTTCTGTACGTGTATCCGACGATTTTCCTGCTTAACTGAGACAAAATCTTTTGCTCCAGGCATCATTCGGCTTATGCTATCATCTTTGTAAAAATCAACTGCACGGGTTGCTGTAGCTGCTGATAAAGTCTGACCAGGTTTCAAATTGGGAGAAGAAAGTAATCCTTTTACTTTACGTAGATTTTTAGCCTTACGTGCCATATAAAAAGTTGTTCCGAATTCTTTTATTATTTTTCTTATTGACCAACTCTCTGGAAGTACTGTGAGAATTCGAACTTTTTCACTGGAATCTGCCACGGACACGAACTTCTCCTTTAGGTCTTTTATGATAGTACCGCCGACCGTTTCTTCTTCCTCCGAACTATCACTACTATCTTCGAATAGCTTTCTCTTTAGCGCTTTCTGGATTTTATCAATCTTCTGACGCTTGTTTGGATCTCTGCTAAAATCTTCCTTTATTGGCGACTCTTTGATTATTGGAAGCACCTTATTAACAGCTGTTATAATCGTTTGCCTCTCAGTTTCTTGGTCAACAAATACAGCGGAAGTAGTTGATGTGGAAGATCCTTTATTTTCATTTGATGATGACGATGATGATCCTGGAATATCAATTTCAGATCCTCTTGGTGTGCTAACATCAACATTTTCTAACTCCCTTTCGCCTGTTGTAGCTATATTCTTAAGTCGACATAGATTTAGTCGACAACTAGAACATATATATTCTCCTAAAACTAAGTTAATGTCTTCACACAACGCACGTAACTGTCCAGGCATTTTCTCACATTTGTTGTTACGCGATTATGACCTCGCTTCTTATGGGGGTTACAACAATAAAATTTTGGCATTATTGAAAACTCGTGATATGTAACTTCATGAAGTTCACAGAACAACAACACGTTATCAACTGCTGCTGTTTTCTAAAAACCAAGTTTATATTTAGTTGTCGGTAAAGGGAAGTAAATAGTATAAAACCAATAAAAGATAGAATAAAAGACTAATTGTACTCTGTGTCAATGCCGTTACCGTCCTTTTTTCTAAAATTGCCTGTCGAATATTTATGACTCAAGATCCAAAGCTATATGTACCGTTATAACATAGTTTGAATGTTGAAAAACACTCTTCGTCAAACTCATTTGTAAAAATAGGTAAATGTTTTATTGTGCCTATTGTTCAAATAGGTTTTAAATGCTATTGTAGTAAAAGAGGACCGAGACAGGACATATCAATTTTTATACCATGCTACCAATAAAACTTCAGTACTTCATCATAAACATTTTAAGAGTTTATGAGATCATAAACATTAATTTACTATAGGTACCCTTTTAACGGAACAGTTGGAATTTATAATACGAAGCGGATCTGAAATACACAAGTAATTAACTAATCAATATAATCATATCCACATAAATGCATTTATCTTGTGTGCACTAGGTAAGACATATCGCTATTATTATAGGGACCATGTTATTACTAACTAAAAGGTAGTAATAGGATTGCGCCGGCCGGTCGTGGGCTATGGTGCACCAACTGCTTGCAATGCGCTCCTTAAAAATTTCTCCTGCAAAAACTATTAAAATGTCCAGCTTGCCATTTTGCATTTAAATACAGAAATGTTCAAAGAATCTGTACAATTTTTTTCAGATTTTTAAAAATGTGACCACACCGATTGTTTTGCAATTTTAGAATATTTCGTTAAGAAAAAAATAGAAATACGTTTGGTAGCAAAAAATTATTAGGCCGTCCAAAAAGCCCGTCTTCTTGTGAGTAATTTATAAAAAAAATGTTTGTTCTAGGATAAATACTTTTCGAGATATTTATATTTCTTTAAAGACGTGCAAGCAGTGTTGACAATTTTTTTAGGTTGAATATTTCCGAAGTTCTGCGTAATATAGCAAATTGATGAATGAAAGTTATGTTCTTTAGTTGATTACTACCTCATAATTGATTTTCATCGAAATCCGTGAGACCCGGACACTTCGCCCACCGACCACTTCGCCCATCCGTATTTTAGTACCATATCGCCCAACGGAAAGCCCACTTCGCCCAATTTCTGAAATGTACCACAACGCCCAACACGACCATTTCGCCCAACTTTTCACGAGGGACACAACGCCCACCAGGACCACTTCGCCCACTTGTTCACTAGGGACACAACGCCCACCTCGACCACTTCGCCCAACTTTCGTATAGACCCCACAACGCCCAAAACAGGACCACAACGCCCAAAATCGTTCGTTAGAAATCGGCTATTGCACACATAAAGTGTTGAATAATAGTAACGAAGCTGTGTAACTACAATTTAATCAAAATAATATTTTAGGCAGTCATACGCTATAAAAGTTGAAACGGAAAGGTTAATATTTTTTAATGAAATGCATATCATATTTGGGATAATTTATCCACAACTATTATCTAATATAATTGTACACCACACGTTCCTTAGTAGTTACATATAATTGAATAAAGCTTGTTTCTAGTTTCAAAGGCCTTTAGAAGACGGAAAGGTAACGAAATGAATTAATTCTGAATTTCCCTATTTAGCTGGTTTCTACCACTGGAAATTCACGTTTAGTTTTAGTTTTTCATTGTGTTTTCATGTGTATACTTGTTACAAAATCTAAAAATGTGAGATACAAATTCGTCAAATAAAGGGTTAAGTAGATCAAATTTATGTCCAAATGAATTACACTTTGACTACATGAGAGGTTCACTTTTTATCATCGGATAATTTAAGCTTCATATGGAGAGTTTATCGTAAAGGTAAATAAATATTCGAGAATAGCACGAAAGAATCGCGAGTTTAGCTCGAAGGACTTTTTCTAAAATATACCCTTGCTTCTCGGTTTCTACCAAAATAATGAAAATAGTAACTGAATAAATTAAAAATTAGTTTATTCAAATTGTAAATCGAACTCGTATATCTTTTATAGAGAGGTTAATCAATGCCGACTATACAAGGTGTTACATTTAGCTGTCGTATAAACTGAATACGAAAAAATCATTTTGCCATTTTTGAGTCACATCGAAGAAAAAACGAAACAGAAGGTTTAAAAACAATATTTAGACAATTGTACGGATTGACGGTATCACAGTTAATTTTGTTTGTGGTTTTAGTCTGTGTAGTTATTAAGAATGAGTGATGCCTGAAAGAAATGAGGTGTTTACATTCAGATAATACTTTATTATTGCATTACTAATCTTTAGGGGCATGTTTTGTTTATCTATAACGCAACCTTGACATTATCTTTGAAAACGAAATACTTCTACATTGGTGAATACTTAATTCTTTTTATTTCATGCCTACACTATGGGGGAACCAACAGCTGGCTATATTTATCGTCTTTAATACATGTCCTTTATCAGTAATGATAAAGGACATGTATTAAAGATGATAAATATAACAATTTTAATTAAATCTGTATTTAGTTAAATCTTAATTAGATTTTATGGTAAATTGCCATGAAATACAGGTTTTAATAAGTTAGTACCACCAAGTAGCTCATATTTATTGTTTAAAATTTAAAATACTATTCCCTTATTGATGAGAGTATTAGGAATACTGCGAGTGAATGACTTTTAGCGTGACGTCACAGCAATATCTATACAAAAGGCTATGGCACATTATCTGGTAGCATTGGATTAATAGACGACTCAAAGTTATTGAAGATTCACTGAAGATTCGTAACGTCTGAACAGGAGATAGTACACATAAAATGCAACAAAAAAGCTTAATATGATTAGTGCTTATCTTTCATAATAACAAAGAAAAAAGGTTTTTGAAAAGTGGATAGGTGGTCACTGGTTTAAGAATCACAGTTGGAGCTGGATATACTTAACTAACATTTTCAATGTGATATCTGATACATTGAAACAGCTGATGCTATTAGGTGATGTCACAGTTTGTTTTGACTATTATTTCCAGCAGTTCCCAAAAGTTGCCTTTTTTAGCAATTTTTTTCGAAGTGCATAAAATAAAAAATGTCATAAGGATTTTTTGTTCCTAGTGACGAGTAGGTACTATCACACATTAAATTTATACAAAAGTTTATTCGTAAATATGCTGTGAAGAGTTTAACGGGATTTATTTATTTTAAATTTATTTTAATACAAGTTAGTGAATACTAGAATACTACCAACGAATACAGAAGAAAAGGTAATTTATTCAATATTTTAATAAACAAACTAAATAGTTATATTATGTCATTGTTTTTTATTGTATACAAGTACATACAGTAACGTTTAAGGCATTGAAATTATCTTATGCTACGTACTACCTATCATTGTTTTATTGCTACGTTGAACAGTCTTACCGACCATCTCGTGTACGAGGGCTAACTTTCTTTGCGGTGATTAAGCAAAACATAAATATGTAGTGCTTAATTAAATATCTGCTTATTTTAATGTCTATTAAAATTTGTGCATCTTTTAAAATAAACTATAATTTTATCCATATATGAAAAGTAAATATAACGGGTGCTTCATCTCATCGGTCGGAGAAAAAATAGTTTCTGAAAAATGGACTTTTAATTTTATTTATAATTTTCTTATTTTTTACATTCCCTTCTATCTCTGCGGAATGCATTGGTGCATAAATTAAATGCACAATAGTGTGGATCACCCTAAAATACTGCCGACAAATGCATATTTATTGGGTATAATAAAATGTCAAAATGTGATTTTTGAGTCTCATCTTCGATAGTAACTGAGCAACTAAAAGTAATAAAGCAATATAATTTTATTGACGATCGGCAAACACATCTGTACATATTGAAATAGATTTTGGGAAAAAAATATTTTTGCTTAAAGATGCATAAACTGAAATATTAAGAATTTTTACATCCTATTTTTAAAATAATTTTGTAAATCCTAAATGGTACCTTCTTCTAAATTATTCACAGAACATACAATATTTAAATAAGTTTCGATTAGTAGAAACCAGTTAAGTAAATAGAGAAATTCAGAATTATTTCATTTCGTTATCCTTCCGTCTCTTAAAGGCATTTGAAAATAGAAACAAGCTTTATTAAATTATATGTACCTAACTACTAAGGAACACGTGGTTTACAATTATAGTAGATAATAATTGTGGATAAATTATGCCATATATGATATAAATTTTATTAAAAAAATATTAACCTTTCCGTTTCAAATTTTATAGCGTGTGAGTTCGCCTAAAATATTATTTTGATTAAATTGTAGTCACACAGCTTCGTTACTATTATTCAACACCTTATGTGTGCAATAGCCGATTTCTAACGAACGATTTTGGGCGTTGTGGTCCTGTTTTGGGCGTTGTGGGGTCTATACGAAAGTTGGGCGAAGTGGTCGAGGTGGGCGTTGTGTCCCTAGTGAACAAGTGGGCGAAGTGGTCCTGGTGGGCGTTGTATCCCTCGTGAAAAGTTGGGCGAAATGGTCGTGTTGGGCGTTGTGGTACATTTCAGAAATTGGGCGAAGTGGACTTTCCGTTGGGCGATATGGTACTAAAATACGGGTGGGCGAAGTGGTCGGTGGGCGAAGTGGTATGGACCCAAATCCGTGAGATCGACCCATTTTAGTGATCGATTTCGCATGGAATGACCCCTTATGCTTTGACTGCCTCGAACGATCCAAAATATCTAGATATCCAAATCATTTTTACAAAAGGTGTGCATCATTGCTACTCCACTTCCAGGAATATTTACAGAGCATAACAGATACAGAAGGATGTGGAAACATATACAGGGTGATTCATTATATTTTGACTACCTCTTTGTCTTTGTTATTATTGGAGATAAAAAAAAAAGGTTTCCTATAAAAATTCTACCTACAATCTTAAAAATGTCAGCAAAAAACAATTGCATGTATAGGTGATGTGATATGGAATATACATATAGTTTTTTAAATCAAACACTCAGTAACAGTAAGTCAATCTTATGTATTTTCTATTCTTAGAACGCTTTATTCAAGAGAAGTAAACTAATGTGTATTATGTATTGCATTTTTGAATGGCCTGTTTTTCTCTGATTCTAAATAAATACAGGGTGAAGATTTTAAAGTGTTATACGGCAATATCTTAAAAACCACTTGTACTCTCTGAATGCAATTCGGGATAGGTACTTGGTGAGGAGGAGGACGCATTTTGATGTAACTTTAAAATTTTTACCTCCAATTTTTAAGGGTGGGGGGGTAACTTCGGAATTTTAAATAGGATAATACATTCTTTTTTCTGAAATTCAAGTCTACGTAAAAAACAACGTATGTTTACACAAAATTTGGTCCACTGGTTACATAATAATTTATTAATTATTAGGTTAGAAATAAAAAATAATAATTTACCATTTCATTTTAATTTATTTACTGTCTATCATTGTACAGAACTTTTTAGAACCCATCAACTTTTACACACTTTTCTACCTTCTTGCTACTACCCAAATGTTCGTATTCGGTGTAACATTTCAGACTTCGGTAATTGGCAAGCAAGTCAGATATGATTTTCTTCTGTAGTGGATAGTTTCCATAACTTTTTTTTAAAAGACACCCACAGGAGAAAGTCATGGAAGCCAAATCGGGTGATCGAGGAGGCCAGTCTATCGGGCCAGCTCAACTAATCCACTTGTTCCCACACCTCATTTAAATAATTGCGGGCCTGTCAATAATCTAATTAACATCTCTGCAATAAATGGGTAAATTTAATATTTTGTATATACATATACGTAGCTGTAGATGTTGATTCAACTTCAACAACAAAAAGAAATATGCATCATCTGATTTAAAATTTTGAAGTCACCCACCCCCTTAAAAATGGAAGGGAGTAACAATTTAAAAGCTACATCAAAATGTGTCTTCCTTTCTACCAATTACCGGTTCCACGTTGCATTAAGATATATAGTCAAAGTCATTTTGAGATATTGCCGTACAACACTTTAACCCCCTGTATAATGTTGTATACTTGTCAAAATGTGATTAATCTGTAAATAACAAGCTAGGCTACGGAAACAATTGTTTTATTGACATTTCATTAATCAAAATGGGTTATAGTAAGAATAGTAGTAAGAATCATTTCAGCTTACTCACATTTTGAAAAGCGTAGCCTACTGTTCTTTCTATAGAGGTTATTTTTTGGATTTTTAAAGTTAAATACATATATACTATCCATCCAGGGAAAGATGAACGCTGGTCATCGATGCTCTCTGTGTGGTATAAGATTAAAAAACTCCTAGTCAAATCAGCATCCATAGTTTGACAATTATCGATGTTTACGAAAATGTCATAACAGGTGATTTTTGAGGTTAGGGATAAGTAATGTTGAACGTTTGAAGCATTCTTTTAGATTTTAACATTGATACTTGTTATTTTTGAAATTTTTAAAACATTTTCAATAGGAAAATAAGAATCAGATTTTCGTGAATGCCTAATACTGTACGCTCTCTAGTTTTATAGAATTATTACCAAGTACTGTAAAACAAGAAATCACTTTTACTTGTGATTAAGAAATTAACTCATTTCTAACCGTTGTGATAGTAATACCTTCAATATAGAGAAGTATATGTATATTCTTACTTTTCAAATACATTTTTATATTCAAATAAAACTATTCAGTATTTTAATCAACTTAAATGCTACCAAGTACTTAATTAAAATAGAATTAATGTTAATGCTGCTTATCTATCTCTTCTCTTGTTTATTTATTATATACATATATATTGTGTCTATCGACTCTGTGTCTGTCATTCTGTATGTTCGCTTATAACGCGAGAACTACTTATCCGATTTTCATGGGGTTTCCTTCTATGAAGTTGCATTATCTGGTCAAGTTTTAGGTTGTGTGTTGTTAAAATCGGTTTAGTAGTTCCAACAATATAATGGTATCTATGCGCGCTGGTAATACGAAATCCATGTTTTTCTTGTCTTGTAATTATGTATCTACAATAACAAATATTTTGCTATCTAGTGGAAAAGTTGGTACGCGATTTATACACTAATCAGAATTGAAAAAATTTGAAATCTGTTCAATAGTTCCAAGTCACCACAATTTTTAACTAGCGAGTAGAAAATTGTTACTAGGAAATCTGTGTTCTCATATATTGTTTACATTTTCTTGAATTTCTTAGCGACAATATATATTTGTCAGTAACAAAGTTAGTGTATGCAAAAAAGATAGTTTCAAAACCCAAAGTTGATAAACGAATTTCCGCGGGTGGAAGTCGGGCAGGACAGCTATTATTATTTATATATGTTTTACACATAAAAACTTCTTACTATTAAGAGGGTTGCCAAAAGCAAAGTATAACAATATAAACATGTGTAACAATAAATTAACTTTTCGTAATAACAATTAACAAGTGTAAAAAAATAAACATTAAATTAACTAAAACTTGAAATCATGATTATACAATAATGATTGATAACAATCATCTAGATATATTATAATTCTTATAAAATTAATCACTTTTGCTGTCTGCACTGGAATCACTGCTATCGTTAGACACATGTATGATTACTCGTCAACAGTTACATCTAGCACTTTTTCACGTTCATACCATTCTCTAATCTTTCTTTCGGTACTTGCAATACATCTACTCCAGATTTCAGGTGAACACTGCTGTAATGCTTCGGCCCACATTGCAAGAACTTCATTATCCCCATAACCATCTCTACCAATGTGGTCATTGTAATATTTTTTTGCATGAGCCCATATTAGCTCAATAGCGTTGAACTCGCAGTGGTATGGTGGTAACCGCAAAACTTAATGCCCGTGACTTCGTATTAAATCGTCCACTTCATAACATTTTTCTTTTCTCTGTGATTTGGCTAAATTCAGTAAGTCTAATCTAAATGAAATTGGATCATGAGGAACATTATTGTTATTTAGCCAATCTATAATTTGTCTTTTTGTCCATGAAGACGAAGGTTGCTTTTTAACGAGGGCAGAATGATATGGGGCATTGTCCATAACTATGAGAGATGGCTCTTGTAAATTATTCAGCAACTTGTCAAGAAGCCATTTTTTAAACATTTCGGAATTCATCTCTCCGTGATAGTCTTCTTTCAAAGATTTTGTTGCAAATAACAGAGATGCATCTTTAATAAATCCTGTTGTACACCCAGCATGAACAACAATAAAACACTTTCCTTCATAACCTTCAGGTTTCTTAACACTTTGTAGGTTTGGGTCTTGCCATGATTTACCTGGATTTCCTTTGAAATAGATCCAAGTTTCATCCATATAAACTACTTGCATTGGTGACGATGAGTTTAGGTTTGCCATATAACGTTTAAAAAACTGAATACGCATACTGGCAATATTCGACTTTTCGACTAATGCTCTACGATTGTTGTCTTTGATAAATTTAAACCCAATATCATGTAGAACAGTGTTTAAACTACTTCTGCTTATTAGAATATGGTACTCTTGAAGTTCACTATTTAAAGAATTGAGAGTAACATGTTTTTCTGAAACAATACAAAATACAGACTTGATAAAATCAAAAAATATCATACTACGCCTTACTTTCACTATACATCTTATATACAGTTTCTCTGACGACCATTTTAGAAGAATCTGATAGGTCTGCAGTTTTTAACTTCTTGCGTTGTCTTTTTTTGCCAGAACTAGACAAAACTGGTTGGTTTCTACCCTTCTAACAGTTGAAACACTAATTCCTAAAGCCTCAGCTGCCCGCTGCAATAAACAAGCAAGTGTACAATAAGATCATAAATAATTAACGTGTCTTACCTCTTGTACGCAAGATAAAGGAAGTAAATGTCCACCGTGTTCTTTTTCCCTCTCAAAGTAGTTCAATACATTCAGCAATAACTGCTGAGACTGCGAATGCAGTGTTTTCCCTCGTACTGACATAATATTAATATTATGTAGATAAAATCGCGATTTTTCGTTCTAAGAAGAAGTTCTAAGAAGAACTGTTGCTTATTATTATTGAAATACTGAATCACTCTTGAAAACCATTTAAATAAAAAATAACTTTAGCAAATGTCACCTGTGTCAATCAAATTTACAAGTATTAGGATACCTGTGACATGTTTTACAATAGAGTCAGATGTTTATGAACGCATACAGCATTGCCTATAATTTTGGCATTTTCTTCCGGAAATCTGTGAAATATCTTGAAGAATCCCTAAAATTGATCTACTTTATCTGTAGTGACGACATTAAATTCTTCCACAATAATTTTGCCAATATATGTAGTTATTTTTACTATTTTGTGGCAATCTGGCAACATCTTAATTTGATCTAGGAATTTATTTGAATAAGGTTGACCACTCCGTGTTCTACAGAGCTAGTCAACTCAACTTCCAACCACCCAGAGAGGTGCTAATGTATTGCTATCCTCGTCATACTCGTAAATAACGACAGTAAAGCATAACAAAAAGCTTTCTGTGATAACTTCGTGTAAAGATGACGCAGCGCTCATCTTTCGTTGGACGGATAGTATATAACATTATGCAGGGTGTAAAGAGTTACTACACATTAATTTTAAGGGGTGATCTTATAGAGGACATGAAAAAGAACAAAAACTTCTGAATAGATTTTTTTCTATCTTAATCAGCTTTCAAGTAATTTAGAGAAAACCATTGCCAAATGTGGCAACTTTGCTTAAAAAGAATCGCATTTTACTGCTGAAGCCCCTGATTTTGTTTCTGAAATCAAATTGTTTAGGTAGTCTAAACAAACTGATCAGCTTTGTTTATTTTGTAGCACACTTGTTGAATGATGCAGCCCTTGTTTTGCTGTACAAGCAAAATAAGCACGTTTTTTTGCTTTTTATTACAAAAGGTTGATGCTCTGTCTCCTGTAATTTTAGTTGGAATTACCGATTGTACTATTTCCAATAAATTATATATAAACAAATTCTAATAAAGTATAAAAGAATTTGAAAAGAATATTAGAAACTGTAAGGTCGTCACCTGGGAATTATCCCTTTTATAAATTTATTGTTATTTTTTAACTAACTCATTGTGTTCTGACAGACTCTTAGAATTCTTTGAATCGCTGATAATTTTGAAAGACTGTATTGTAAACTTTATTAACTTACGTTTCACAATTACAATTATTTATTAACAATCTTTTTTTATTGCAGAGAATTACCCGAATTAGCTCGTCAGTATGTTATACGTATTCTTTTTGTTGAACAACCAGTACCTCAGGCAGTTGTGGCTTCATGGGGCCATCAGGCATTTTCAAAGTAAGTAAGAAGATTTTGTTTAATAACTATTTGGTTTTTTACTGTAAAATTTTGCAGGGAACATATGTATGTTAGTAAAGTATTAAGTGAGCTGTTTGTATGGCAAGAAGCTGCAATACCTGGTGGTCTACCAGGATGGATCTTGTGTTCCACATTCAAACGAAATTTAAAAATTGCATTATTAGGAGGGTAAGTTTTTAAAAATACCTGTAAATAGCTACTACACGTATTTGGAGTTGTGTAAATGTTCAGTATTAAGTATTCAAATATTGAAATGGAACACAGAATATTTTAATAATAATTTTTAAAATTTACTTCATTATAAATGACAGTTTGATCAATGAGTGCATATAGATCAGATAAGATGAGATAATTTATTTGTGTTTCTATACAATAGTTGTAATACACACTCGTCATAAGAAATTCAATAACAATAATTATAATAGGTGCTCTATTATATCACATTTTTTCATATCAAAGATACAAACATAATAAAATACATAAAATTATATCATGCCATTTCAGGATCATATAGGTATATTACATTACATTTCTAGAAACTCATTGATACTGTAAAAAGCATTTTTTAATAGTTAATTTAAATTTATTGAAAGACAGCTGCTTGATCTCATCAGGCAACTTGTTAAAAACTTTGACCCATAGCAGTTGAGGCCATTTCTGCTAGACTGAAACCTAAAAAATTTCAATGTTATTAGTTCAGTATATCTTGTATCATAAATTCATAAGTATGTACGAGGTAAGAGCCATAAATTCTCGGGCTGATATAGAAAAAATAAACTTGTTAAATATAATAATTTTTATTTTTCAATATAATCTCTCCTAATGTCAATACACTTATTACAACGTGGAATTAATAATCGAGGGGCAAACAACTTCTGAAAAAGTGTACACCATATTTAAAATATTTGGTATTTGATGGTATTTATAAGTAATTAATTTTATTTGTAAGAATTAAATCATTTGAAAAGTAATGAAAATACTCGAAAAGTAATCAAGACATTTAAAAAGTAATCAAAGTATTTAAAACATAATCAAAAGATTTAATAAGCAATCATAGATATTTAAAATATTTGAAAGTAATAATTTGAGTAATTGAGATACTTAAATATATTCAAAGTAATTAAAAAGTATTTGGGGTTATTTTTATTTCATGTTGCCCGGTAGATATTATACTACAATTGGTGCTAGATAACCAGGAAATATAAAGTTAGACTTGAGAGTCAGGAGGGCGAACACAAATATTCCCCCCAAATTACCCTTAAGAGAAAAGTAGGAACAAAAAAATCATCTCTTTATTAAAAAAGAACTGCTCTATAAAACACTTGTGTTTTAATACATATACTTACTACCTATTCTAGATTCGAGTCTGGATTCGAAAATGTCTCGATATCGTCACTATCATCGAGTTTCAAAATCGTATCTGAATCGGATTCGGACGAATCCGAATCTGAAACAATTTTTCGCTTTCTTCGAGTCTTTCTTGACACTTGCCGAACCATTCTCTTTTCAATCGAGTTTTCTTTGAATACTTTTGGGCCTCTTACCCTCTGCAGCCTGTTGGAACTCAGACGCGAATCCTTTGTTTCTAATAACCAACACAAAGTACTTTTTTTGATTTTCATAGTTTTACCATTGCTGATTATTTCAACACACGAATCTGATTTAGTTCCTGTGTCTGTATAGTCTACTAAATTGAGATTCACATTTTCAAATTCTTCTATAATTTTTGAATCTTCGGGATCTGCATCTGAAATGAAATTGGAAATTTAAAAATCCCGAGCTGAATTCGTGCATTTCTCGTAAATTGATGATGGTGATATCGTTAGCTATCCTGTTGCTTTATACTCACTTCTTTCAAATATGGTTAGTTGTTCGTTTATTTCTCGATCAATTTGTTCATCTAATGTTTCTTGTGGTTCGTTTATTTCTTGATCCATTTGCTCATCGAATGTTTCTTTCTCCAAATCACCACAAACTTTTGGGATACTGATTTCTATGCAATTCTCGTGTTCGAATTTAATTCCTAAATGTAAACAAAATTGTTTAACATCTTCTTTAGTTTCTAAAATGATTCTATCAATTTCTTCGTAACTGAGCAATCTGGTAGATGATTCATTCAATTGTTGAGCTTCATTTCCGTTTTTATTTCCTAATTTTCTATGCATTTCTCTAGGAAGAGTTATATCCCCCTCTGAAACAAAAATCAAACCAGAAAGAAATGAAAAACCTGCACCTCATGCATGGTGTCCATTTTATATATTGTTATCCAACGAATAAAAATACTCACGCAACTCACACATGATGTCATTAATGGCTTGTAATTTGTGCAATCTTTGTAAAATTTCCCAACATACTGAACTTTACTATTGTTGAAAAGGTCGTCGTCATAGAACGAGCTGCTCGGAATGTTTGTTCACAGGGCTGAGAACTCATCAACCAAGTTGTCAAGATTTCGGGATTTTTTAAATACGTGGCTTTGAGAGTGACGAGTACCAAAGCGTGTGCATTGAGCTCTATGCACATATAAGCATTTAGTGTAATGAAATGTTTAGTTAACAGAAACTTATTCTCTTTGAGCCAGTGCCTCTACATTCTCAAAAATAACACAGAAAACCAAATTTTCCGAGAAATTTTCTTAATCCGTGATTTAATATCTAGATTCTTTTGGAGAAATGGATCTAAAATTCTTTGCATTATTTGAAGGAATGCTACTGTTCCTTCACTCTCCAATATATTCTTTGATAGAGCGTGTTGAACTTTTGGATTGATTATATGTTCCACGGAATTGAAGTTCATTTTGTCATCTGATTTCAGATGCGATTTCGTCAAAAGATGTTGATCTTTGGAAACGCTTTCGACTAATTTGTGGAGATGACCTGCATTGGCAGAATGAGAGCCTATTTTCAATTCGACACGTTCATTCAGTAATACAGTCTTCAATTTTGTGCCTGAAAACAAAATCAGGATTTAATATACAGTGCGGACAAGAAGTCCGGCTTCAAGCCAATAACGTTTACTTTCAAAACATTGCTATACTTTTTTTTGCTAAAATCAAGTGTTCTTGAGATACCCCAGAAAATAGATTTGAAGTTTAGAATTCTGGTTTATTGAATATCTCTTCATCTTAACCAAAAAACACATGGCTGTTTTAAAAGTGAACGTCACGTTAATGGTAAAAATATCTATAGGATCATATTCAAGATTGGGTTTATTCCTTGTAATTGCGGGATACTAAGTAGAAGCATCTATGTACCCCCTAATTCATATTCAAGATGTTTTGAAAACTACATTAACTTACCTATATGAACTGTATCTTGCACGTATAGTGGTTGAAATATATCAGTATCACATAGGAACCATTTATTGTATTCGTTGTTGATTGGTATACTGGTCTTGCAACGCATTGCTTACAGCAAACGACTCTACAATTTCAATACCATTCTCTTTTGCAAGTCTTTCCATCATGCTCCATCTATGCTATACAATCGGAATATTTAAAGTTATTCGCTGTTCCAAAGGCACCTAAACAAAATGCTGCTGCATTTGGTATTAATGGTTGTGCCATTATTATGTAGGCATAACTGCATTTTTTGTTATCTTGAAATATTTCGTATATTTTCTTAGTACTTGTAGCTGAAAATACACCTGCTGTTGGAAGTCCCGTTGTAGGATGTATAGGCAAATGGAAAAATCCTGAATGGATAATTATGTTTAACCAGGTATTCCTTCAATTCAATAAATCTCATCCTCCCTTCATGTAAATTAAAGTTCTTATTTAGTTCTTTTCTTATCGTCGAGAGAGATGGTAAACTGCCATTGAAGTTGCTATAGAGCGTTTCATAAAGTAAACAACCACCGGATATTCTGATAATAATTTGATTTTGTCATCGATCTTTTGCCCTGATTTTTATTGCTATTTTTATCCGCAGCTTTAATTAACAATTCGAGTGCCTTAGGGGTATTTAAGTTCAGTTTTTTTTGCATGTGCATGAAGTCACTAGTGACATGGTCAGGTTGTGTTGTGATGATTCTCTCCATTTGATCCAAAAGAGAAAAAAAATCAGTGATAAGGCTCTGCGGTTTTACAGTCGAAGAATGTTTCTTCTTTCGTCTTCGCCTTTCTGATCTACTATATTTCGCAACATTCCATTTACTACAATTTTGAGCATCTAGAGACAAACAAACCGAATTTTCTATGCAGAGATCACCAGATGTCTCTTTTCTAACGTCTCTGCAAATTAAAAATTTTAATCTTGCTCGGTGGTAGATTCCTCTTCCCATTCTTCGACTTCGGCTTCTCTATCATGTTCTGTTTGTTGTTGTAAATGAATTTTTAAGTGTTTATAAAAATTAGAAGTCGTCCAGTATAATCCTCCAGCAATACTGCAGTTCGACACCTTTATGTACTTCTCACAAACGAAACATTTTATAAGGCCTGTAGCAATCGAAGTGGAATCTGATGTACTTGGACCTGCGTCATCCAATGTATTGAGAGAACAGCCTCTATTTGAAAGCTCATTGATATAGATACCCACTTAGAATCGTTAAAATTTTGAAAATTCAATATTAGTGAATGAAGAATTAACACTTTTTAATACCTACAGCCTAATTTTAAAAAGGTAATGTCATTTAATTTTTTTTAAGTTACGGGCGCCCCTTTACGCCTACACCACTGACATGACGTTTGATGAACAAAATCTCGAACAAAAATTAGCGCATCCCCCTTCAAACCAAGGCTCATGTATCTTGAGACTTCGTAGATTATTTTTAGAGTTATCACCACGGTTATCACAGAGCTGTTAGTTTTACAAATACTCTAAATACATTACGAAAAAATTACGCCTATAAAATGCAGGGACGACAAATTGAGTGTGGTTCCCAGTATAACTGAATACCATAACCCAATACCTGTTTAATGTAATTTCGATATGATTCTATCATATGTACTATAATAACAAGTCAAGCATTAAACACTTACCTTCTTTCCTGGATTCTGCCATCCTGTAAACTCCTAAATACTATATCAAAGACCACAAAGTGATATCAAAAACTATAAAATCACGAGCGTTCAAAACACCTTAGCTCGGAATGAAACAATAAGCGAGACGTTTCTTGGCGAAATTGATGCGCATGCACTTTTTTTAGTTTTTAGAGAACGCACGTAGGCCATCCAGACGACAACCTTATTACCTGATGAAACATACAATCAAGAGGTAATGAAATTATTTGAAACTGTAATTAAAATAATGAAAACGTAATTAAAATATTCAACATGTAATTAAAATATTTAAAATGGAATTAAAGTATTGAAAATGTAATCAAAATACTAAAAATGTATTTGAAGATACTGATAAGACTGAACGCACATTCAACAAGTAATTGAAATATTAAACATGTAATCAAGTAATTGAAAATTTCAGGTGTACAGCATATTTAAGGAGTTGTTTGCCCCTCGTTAATAATTCAATGCCATTGTAAAAATAATCTGAAGTTTTTCCTTCAAAATGATCAATTACAGCTGCTTGCAGTTCGTTCTCGTCCTTAAAACGACGTCCCCTAAGGTCTTTCTTTAAATTGGAAAATAAATAATAGTCACTAGGAGCCATATCCGGACTGTACTGTGAATGATCCAATGCTTCAAAGCCGCATTCGCGAATGGCAGCTTGTAAAATTGCGGCAGTATGAACAGGTGCATTGTCGTGTAATAATCGAACACCTCTTGTCAATTTTCCTCGACGTTTTTCACGAATATTGTTTCTCAATTTATGCAATAAAGACGCATAATATATACTGTTAACAGTTGTATTGTGTTCTTTAAAATCAATCAGTAAAATGCTGTCACAATCCTAGAATATTGTTGCCATAACGTTCTTTGTCGATTGAATGACTTTCGCCTTTTTGGGACGAGGTTCATCGGGTCGCCGCCATTCCATCGATTCCCTTTTGGATAGAGGATCATTATACAGAACCATTGTTTCATTTCCAGTGACAATGGACTCCAAAATCGGCTTTGGGTCGTCTCCACACAAGTTAAAAAACGAGCGCGCACATTCGACGCGATGTTGAACAGCAGAAAGAAGACGCGGTACCCATCTTGCATTAATTTTATTTATACCCAAAACTTGTTTCCGAAATGTAAGACATCACTGCTAACTCCTTAACTTTCAAACGGCGATCTTCTAATACAGCCCTAAGTAAATATAAGCATTTTTTACTCTTATCATTTTTTACCATCCATCCTGTCATTTGATACCATTTTCGATGAAAAAATGATAAACTTTCAAAAATGGCAAATTGTTGTTTTCAATTTTGCTTGAAATTGAAGCACTCTAGGAAAAAAGACAGTGGACAAAATTTATTTTTTTGACCAAAAATGCGATGTCGTCAAGAAAATTAAAAAAAGTTTGTTTTTCTAATTTTCTCAACTTTTAAAGTTTTTTTTTAATTGGATAAGTGTTTACCCTGTTTTAGGGGTTAAACATAAATTTTTTTATATAGGAGCCATGTGACATTTGAAAGTAGAGGTTTCAAGCTTTAAAATGAACTTTCTAAATATGAACCAATTATCATACAACTTATTAACATCAAAGTCAAGATTTCTCAGTTTATCAATCAATATCTCATGAGACACACAATCAAAGGCTTTTTGGAGGTCACAAAATGTGACTCCAGCATATTCACTCCTCTCTTGTGCCTCTATTATCGTATGTAGTAAATAAATTATGGTATATTCTGTAGCTTTACCTTTGCGAAAACCATACTGGTTTTTGTAAAGTAGCTGTAGATTCTCAAAATATCCTAATATTTCATTTCGAAAAATGGTTTCAAGAACTTTAGAAATTATAGGTACCGGAGAGATTGGTCTATAGTTATTACAGCCCGAAGGTGCCCCAGTCTTAAAAATTGGAATTACTTTAGATATTTTTAGGATATTGGGTACACGTCTTGCTTTATACAGTTATTATTTAGGGGTACTCAGTGGCTGAGATGCTAAGTTAGTGGTTCCCTCAATGAATAGACTGCTGAAGAGCTGACTATTAGGTGCTGGTTAATTTGGTCAACATACAATATTTATACATACTACACTTGGTATTTTTTAAATAGGTTAGGTTACACATTATAACTACAAAATTCCCTCAAAAGCTAAAAAGGGCCCACACCATTGGGTTAGTCAATTGTAGCATTAAAAATTCCTACTTCAAAAACTCAAAGTAAACGATCAACAAATATGAAATAAATAAAGATTAGTAAAAGTTTCACAGTTTTATTAAAATATAACCTGACAATATTATTTCGACAGCTATGCTGTCATTATCAAAGGTAATATAATTATAAACAAACACGTCGCTAAGATAGATACAAAAATAGGTAACTAGATAAAATAATAATAATCAGAATTAAATATCTAATACTTCCAGTAACGGAGAATTACTGAGCTCAAGTTGTTCATTCATTAAAGGTACTCTGAGTTTGTGTTTGTATATCTCAAAGGCTTCTAAAATGTCTAATTTGCATTTGTTATTACAAAAATGTAGGAATTTAATATTATTTTGAGGAGTCATTGTGTGATTTTGTTCTAAAAGGTGTTTGGCATAATTAGATTTTTCAGGATGTTTATTTTTGTAATGACATACGTGTTCTTTATATCTTATGTCAAAATTTCGCAAGTGTTTATATGCCCAATATATAATAATAATAATAATAGTTCCCATTATTCCCTTTTGGGACATAGGGTGTTTCTGAAGTCTCTCCATTTTTGTTTGTCGTCCGCTATTGCTTTTAACTGTGAAAAGGGCATTCCTGTATTTTCCGCTATGTTTCTTTTCCATGTTAGCCGTGGCCTTCCTCTGGCTCTTCTTCCTTGGGAATTCCATTCCAGGACATTTCGACATGGGTACTCTTTTGTTTTCCTTAATGTATGTCCTAACCAGCCATATATATCCTCTTTTTAATTTCAATAGTTATTTCCTGTTGGCCGGTTCTTCTCCAGAGTTCAATGTTTGTGATTGTTTCTGGCCACCATATTTTTAAGATGTGTCTCAGGCACCTGTTTATAAAAGTTTGTATTTTCTTTTGAGTTGAACTACCTATACACCACGTTTCACAACCATATTATATAATTATTATATAATAATAATATTATATATTATATAATAATTATATAATAATAATATTATATATTATTTAAGTAATCATAATTTAACAGACACTTCATTTATTTTTTCCTTAACTACAACAGATGAGATACATAATATTCTATTTAACTTAAAATCGAATGCCCTGGGTTTAGATAATAGTACTCTAACAATGCTAAAGTACTGCAGTCCATTTATTGACAAATTTATTACACATATAATAAACTGTTGCATTGAAGCTAGTTACTTTCCAGTAGCTTGGAAAGGAGCCATTGGACTACCTTTGCCTAAAATGGCAAACCCAAAAACTTTTTCTGACTTACGAATAATTAGTATTCTACCGTGCATTTCAAAAATTTTTGAAAAGATTTTACATAAACAAATGCTTGATTTTTTTAACGCTAACAATTTATTGCCTAACTGTCAAACTGGTTTTAGAGGAGGATTTAGCACGACTGATTCTCTAGCTACTGTTACGAATGATATCATAGATGCAACTGACAAAAAAAGTATTACCGCGTTAATTTTGCTGGATTTCTCAAAAGCTTTTGACACAATTAATCATCAACTTGCTTGTGCGAAATTAAGTTATTACGGATTTGAAGATTCGGCTGTTAATTTAATTAAATCTTATTTAGAAGATAGATTGTTAATTATTAAGAATGACAATCAATCTTCTAATCCGTTTCCTATCACGTCTGGTGTCCCACAGGGTTCTATTTTGGGCCCCTTACTATTTATTATATATACTTCTGATATTTTGAAAGCTTTGCGGTATTGTAAAGTGCAAGCATATGCTGATGATACGCAAATTTACAAATCCTTTGCTTTTACAGCCAGAGCTCAGGCATATGTTGACATTAATAAAGATCTTAACATGATTATGGTACTGTCACATGCATATAATTTAAAACTTAATACTAAAAAATCACATTTATTACTGTTTGGAAATAAAAAGCAAATTAATATTGTTAAAACTGATCATAATATACACGTAAACAACGAAAAGTTGTCTACGATGGACTCTGCCAGAAATTTAGGTATACTTATAGACACCAATTTACGATTTAAACAGCATGTTTGCAAGCTATTACAAAAAGCCTATTCATCTTTAAAAGTATTATATGCTAATAAAGATATATTAAATTTTAGTCAGAAAAAAATGCTTTCCGAGAGTTTAGTATTGTCACATTTTAATTATTGTAATTTGAGTTATGGTCCTTGTCTTGATGCAATTGATAAACAACGAATACAAAAGATTCAGAATTGGTGCTGTAGATTTATCTTTAATTTACGTCGATATGATCATATTTCCCATAAAATTAAGGAACTCGGGTGACTGAACATGGAGAATCGTTGGAAGTATCAATTGGGATCATTTACACATGTACTACTCACAACGAAAAAGTCTACATCTCTTAGCTCAGAACTGATACCTAGGTCATACGTTCACTCCGTGAACACTCGCTATAACTACATGCTTAACATGCCAAAACACACATCATCTTTATTTCGTAGAAGTTTTGGCTATAATGCAGTAAGACTCTACAACTCTTTACCTATGGATATAAAGATTTGTTCTACTAAGAGGTTTAAATGTGATTTGAAAAAATATTTCATACAAACGCAATAATTTAAACTTGTGTCTTTGGTCTCATCATCTACCTACCTATATATATCTACTTTTATTTTATTATTATTTTTATTATATGAAATATTGTACTGCCTTCACTATATTTTGTTTTGTTATATTAATTATATTTTGCGTGATTTTCAGGTTAAATTGAGTAGCCCTTGGCTAGATTTCGCCTGAAGATCACGTAGCGAACTGTTTTATTTATTTATTGTTATTTGATTTTTCTTTATGGAAATAAAGGCGTTTATTATTATATAGTAACACTGCTTTAACTGTACTATTGAATATGTTTATTTTGGTTTGCACACTTATATTGTTATCGCGCCACACTGTATTCATCCGTGAGAGAACTCCCCTTGCTTTATTGATCCGTTGCTCTATATCCCTTATTGAGCTGCCTTCATTAGATAGCACAGTACCTAGATACACAAATTCTTCTACTTCTTCCACTTTCTCTTCATCTGCATTATATTTTTTACATTGATTGTGTTAACTTTCATAAGCTTGGTTTTTGTTCTGTTTATTTTAAGTCCTACTTTTTCTGATCCAGTTTTCAATCTATCTAGTTTCGTCTGCATATTTGGTAATGTATGTGAGAGTAGGCACACATCGTCTGCATATTCTAGATCTTCTAAAGTCTTTGTTAGACCCCAAGTTATTCCTTTTCGATTTTCTCTCGTTACTTCTACCATTACATTGTCTAATACAATTAAAAATAGTAATGGCAACAAAATACACCCTTGCTTGACTCCACTTTCTGTTGCAAAAGCTTGTGACATTTTTCCATTTAAGAGTATTTGGCATTTTGAATCTGCGTATCCTTCTCTGATTAGGCGGATTAATTTTTCTGGTATTCCTTTGTTCTCCAGGGCATTCCATATGCAGTCGAACTTCTATATAACGAAGTCGGTAAATCCCGAAAAAAATTCGTTATAGGGAAATTTCGTTATAAAGAAATATCACCTTTTGTAAATATTATTCTAATGCTTTAATTTTAATTCGAGTGATTCCGCAAACTGTAACGACTTTTGTTTAATTAATTGTCTTGATAATAGTGCATTTTTGTCGCCAATTAAATGCACCCACTTTAAAATTGCTTCATCTACATCGTCTTAAACATAAGTTTCAGCACGTTTTGCTGTAAATTCACTAACTGATTTTAAAATTGATTCGCGATTTTTTATTATAATCTATAAACTACTGGCAGGAATTCCAAACTTTGCCGCAATGTCTTTATTGTCTTTCTTTTTTGTATACAGTTATCAATTTCCCGCAACACGTTGATTTTCTCAGTAATGGTTTGACACTTTCGCTTTGACTTTTTGTACTACAGTGCAGGGCTGTTCACCCACAAAACTAAAGTTAAAATAAAAATTTGCAATGCAAGTTTTTAACTTTACGTAAATGCTAATTGAATTTTAATCTTTCTTATCTCCATTTAGACAAGTAACAATGTGTATAATGCATCCAAGTTGAATCTTTCCTAGAACTCTCATTCAGAAAAATTTTCGGAAATCCCCTGAAAAAGTTAGAATGTAAAGATAAACCAGTTATAGGAGGCCTTTTAATGACAATTTTAACCCTTCTTAGAACTTCCATTTAAAAAATTTACAAAATCCTTTTGAAAGGTTTACAGATTTTTAAAAATGTGTGCAGGCTTCTTGGAAGATGGGTTAAATTTATAATTTTTTACTGCTGCTAAGAAAGAAAGATTGATGCATAATACATACATTTACCTGGAAAAATTTATTTTAGTTTGGCCTAAAAAATTCGTTACATAGAAATTTTACTTCGTTATTTAGAGACACTTTTATATATATTTTTTCTAAAAGGGCAGTGTACAGCACAAAAATTCGTTATATAGAGAAATTCGCTATATAGAAGTTCGTAATATGGAAGTTTGACTGTACATTCTCTGTTGAAAGAATCGACTGCGCATTCGTAGTCTATGAAAAGTAATTGTAATGGTGACTGATATTCAAGGGACTGTTGAATTATAATTCTCAGTGTATTTATGTTATCTGTACAGGAACAACCAGCTCTAAAACCGGCTTGTTCCTTTCGTAAGTTTTTATCTAATATATTTGTAATTCTATTTAGTATTATTTTATAAAATATTTTATTTATTACACAGAGCAGTGTGATTGATCCCTCTCCAGTTACTACAGATTTGTAAATTTCCGTTTTTTGGTATTGCTATCACCATCCCTGTTTTCCATTCTTTCGGGAACGTTTCATCTTCCCAGATTTTCTTTATTAATAGATAGATTACTTGCACTGTTGTATCTTCATCAATTTTCAGCATATCTATCGTTATTCCATCAATTCCTCCTGCTTTACTACTTTTCATTTGTTGGATCGCTTTTCGTAGTTCTGTTTCCGTTGGTATGTCTGTACTGATATCTAGTTCCAAGGTTTGATTTGGTTGTGGTAACTGGACTTCTTCTTGTTGCGTATTCATTACCTCTTCAAAATGTTCTTTCCAGCGCTGCAGTTGTTGTCCGATTGTTGTTAGAGGTTGTGCCCAATATATACCGAACTATAAAAAGAACAATTTAAACGGTAAATGCCCAATTTCATGATATCATGTGTTCTGTCTTTAGCATTAAATAAAAATGAAAAAGTGTTAGTGTTGGTTTTAAATGTTATTTTATAATTGTTGGTTTTTACTAATATAGATATCATTTTACTAAAATCTGGTTGTGTTAGTGGAATAGTTAAAGCTCTGTGTACTAATGATCTGTAGGCTGCTATTTTATGTGTTTTATGGTGACAAGATTCATTTGGTATTGTTATGTCTGTTTGTGTTGGTTTTCTGTATATGGAAAATTCAAATAGATTGGGTGCATTAACCTTGATATTTAAGTCTAGAAAGTTTATAGCCCTGTTTTGTTCTGTTTCTAGTGTAAAATTTATGTTAGGGTGAATACTATTAATAAGAATTAAAAATTCATTGATAACCTCAAAAGAACTGTCAAAACAAGCTAAAATGTCATCAACATAACGAAACCAGAAGATAATAAGAAGACAGCATAGCTGTTGAAACAATATTGTCAGGTTATATTTTAATAAAACTGTGAAACTGTTACTAATCTTTATTTATTTCATGATTATGGAGTTCCACAAAGTAAGGCTGGAAACAATAAACAAGATCAACAAATAAATCATAACATCTTATAATTCTTATACTTTCGTTAATTATTGCTCGCTATTGTGGGTGTTAATTACAAAAGCTTACTGATTTTAAATAGGACAGGATTTATTGAATAGTATAGAGGGCGCCAACCAAACTGTTTGTTGTTATTGTTTAAAAGCAAAATGGGAATCTACAACTTGGGAAAAGACTCCCCCCTTGGGTTATGTTAAATTCTTTATTTTTATGGTTATTATTTTAATTTTGTTAAAAGGACTACGAACAATTTGCCGTGCCATTCTATAGCAAATAATTATTAATTTTAACCTTTGCTTATTAACGCTGGAATTTACATCTCGAAGTATACTCCATTTGAAGCAGATTTTGTTCCATTTCTTTTAGAGTTGGGAGGGCTGACGATTTTTTTTTGTATTCCTTTAAGTCTTATTAATCTACTGGAAGGTCGATTTCTTTTAATTTCTAAAAAATAACTTTTCAGTATTAGAAAATGTACAAGTCTATTTCACTTCGAAATTTTCAAATACCACTTACAAATATATAGATATTGTAAAAATCTCATGACCGTAGGTAGATATAACTAACTACCCTCTTTCAAATGCTACATATTCCCTTTTATCAAAATGAATAATTATTTCTAGAAAATGGAAATAAGATTTTTAAAAAACACATATTAACTAGCATTTAGAATTTAGTTGTAGGCAACACAAATAGCCCGGGCCATTCCCAGAAAACTTTAAATCACCGGGCCACTATAATGGAATCTCCTTGCTATTGCAGGCAGTAGGCTACATAAATTACCAGCTACTGACAACTGACACCCTCTGAATGGCGGTCAGTATGGTTGTAAAAATATGTAAAAAAAGGTCAAGTCGAAGAGCAGGTAAAAGAACAGCTTTGTTAGCTAAGATTTTATTTATTGAAAAACTTTGTAACTTTATCACATAAGATCATATTTTAGTCAACAAAAGTAATTCTAGGGGTATTATAGTATGTGCATAGTGTAAAAAATACTATTTATGTCTGATTGCATTATAAAGTACTGTTTATTGTATTGTTTTGCGGCAGTGAACTGGCTTATTATTGTACTCGTAAAATAAAGTGGTAGTAGTAAAATAAAGTATAGTAAAATAAAGTATGACAACTGTATATTGCATGTCAAATTTTCTTCTTTCAAGAATAGACGTCAAATTTATAAACTGATTTTCTTTTGATAATTACCCAACTTTAGGAATCGAACATAAAGCTTTGTATGCAACTCTTACATAATCGGACCTTATAGACTCGCCCTTTTTATAGGCCTTGCTCGCTTCGCTCGCTCTGCCATAAATTGGGCTTGTCTATAAAGGCCTACATTATGTACTTGTTACATAAATAGCTATTAATAATATTGCATCCAGTGGTTTATTTTACAGAAAAAAAACATAGATACATAGTTGTCTATTTTACAAAATAACAATATTTACTGCATATTACGCATACAGTGTGTAAATAAAGTAAGGAATAAAATTTATATTTTTGTATTATCAGTTTTATTATCACAAAACTCCATTTTCCAATGCAAAAGCGATACCTAGAATCAAAAACAACTATTTCATTTCTAGCAGAAAATAAGAGGGTTCCATTTAAAACAAAAGTCGATGACGTTATAGACCCCACAGTAGTAAACTAAAAAATTAAAATTGACGTCCATAAAGTACGCAGGAAAAAAATAAAATTGACGTGTCCGGGCTATTCTTCCAAACAGTGATAATACAAAAAATATGAATTTTATTCCTTACTTTATATACAGACTGTATAGTAACCAAGAATATAAAACAAATGGGTACAGATAAAATAGAAAACTGAATTAACAAATTTATATACAAAATTGTTTCGATGTTTCCAACTGACCTAGCGGTAACTACACGATAACAAAACACTACACTATGTAATTAATTAATTAATAATTTACTTAATCAATTGCACACTATTACAACTAAGTAAAGAATACTAAAATTGAAACTAATCACGAAATAATAAGAGATGAAATACGCTAAAACTACTTATTAACTAAAGAAAAAGTTAAAAGAATACAAATCTAATTAAATGGTGTCTTCTTGCTTCAAATTGTGTTTGTATAATACCAGTACGTATTTCGGTAACGATGTTACCGTTTTCTAGGCTTAAAACCGTCTAATTCAGAATTTTTAAAATTGTTAACTATATCATCCTGTCTTCCGTGAGTGGTTTTTAAAGGACCAATCATGACCATGCAAATCTAACACAAACATGCGATAATATATTTATTTTCTAAACATAAAAGAAAGAAAATGTTCTCTTTGACTTTTTTTATTGCTACCATGTGCTACCGAGGGATTGACCCAAAAACAGTAAAATTCTGCTAGTTTTAAATCTTTCGAGTCTTATTTTCTTTTCTTCCTTTCTTATTTTCCATTTCTGTCTACTACTTTTTCACATTTTTGTCGAACCATTCTCTACTGTTTGGCTTTTAAATTTTAATGATACCTTCGACTAAGAAGTGATTACTCTCTAGTGTCTATATTAGCTACTCGGAAACTTATATAGTAGTAGTAGCAATCTTTCTGTACTAGGATATGATCAATTGTATAAATTATCTGAAACTTTGTTTCAAAACATAATCTTTTACTTGAACTTTGGTGCCTAGCTATTGTTGGGCATAGTTAATAGTTATTCTGGTAGTGCTACACGACCAGTTATTAATGTTTTAATTTTAGTGTTTAAGTTAATTTACTTTTAACAATGACCCAGAATATAGATATTAATGAATCAACGAATGAACTTCACAGTGCAAGAAATAACATATATATATATGATAAGCTAAATATAATTTTAGGTTTTGTAACCTCAGAAAAAGAACAGATCTCTTTGTCTCTATATAGTGTACATTTGTATACAACTTTATGATAAGCGATATGGAATGAAAAATATCATTGGTTGTCCCATACCCTAAAACTAAATTATAACCCACATTGACCTAAGGTTCTACTGTCAAACTCAAGTTGGCAAAAATAAATTACGATCTCTCAATGAATGAAACTCAAGGAAATGTACCGGTTTGCATTCGGGACTAGGTACTAATAATAAAAGTAGTGTATTGTACACTATCATTACAAAAGATTTGTAAATCATACATATGTACACAAATAAAAATAGAAATTTTTTATTTTTAATTAGAAATTTAAATTTAATTAGAAAATAGTGTACAGTATAGTTACAGTTCATATTTATTTGTTTAAATATTTATTGCAATATTTGTGCACAACAGAAATTTAAAACAGAATTGTTCAAAAAATAAGAATATAATAAATATTTTGTTTTGTATTTACTAAACAAAATTCCGTGGGGTTAGTTTACAAGTCTACAAAAGATATACTTTGCAATGTAAATTTGACACGTGTTCACTAGATTATGTTTCATTAAAATCACGATGAGCCGGACACAAAACCATTTTCATGTTCTTGTATTTCTTCGTAAACGTCAAGTTGAAGTAAAAGTTAACTATAGCTTATTACAGATACATATTAATACAGTAATTGGTATAGCTATTAGGTATATCACAATTTGACAATGAAATCGTGAGTTTTTTTATAAATGTAAGATTCTTAAGCAATTTTATATTATTTATATTTATATTTTATAATAAATATACCATAAGTATAATAAATTTATGTATTTAGGATATTAAAGTGAATGAAGTAAACTTGAGTGCACATAAGTCGGGATATTACCAAAAGTTTAATTTTGAATATCTAAATTGCCATATTGTGCTAACTGAATGGACCGGCCGCCTGAAGGAAGGTTAGACAGGGACACAGTTTGTTCCTCATAATATACCATGTACCACAAGGTACATGTACCACAAGGAAAAGTTTTTTCTAACTGTGCCTACATATGACAGCTTCTTTCTCTTTAGTTCTGTCACAAAGGGTATGTCCGTGAATCAATTGTCAGCAGTTATGTTGCGTCCTGTATTGTAAATTGGCTCCGCAAGTCTTTTGACTACATCTGTTGGCTTGTTGCTAACAAAGTACGGGTCTTCTGGCTGCTTACCCGCATATATTTCGAGATTTCCTGTATAAAAAGTTTAGAATCAACCATTGCCATGATTTTAATTCCATATTTATTAGGTTTGGAAGGAACATACTGCCGAAATCCGCAACGGCCTCTAAAACCAGCCAGCATTTCATCTATAGTTACGTTTGGCACCAAAGTATAACAAGGCTTACAATTGTCTACAAATAAAGAGAATATATCTCTTACAGCTGCCAACTTATCAATTTTCACTCGTTCTGGACGTGTTGATTTATCGTCAAATCTGATACAGTTGTGAAGAAATTGGAAACTACGTAAGGACATCGTCAGTCTAAACAATTCTATGCCAGTACCATCAGTAGTCCATAGATCCTTTAGATTCAGACGATTCTTGCGATGAAACCCGGCTAAATACAAAAGGTCCAAAAATGCCTTGAGCTCAATTTTGTCAGTTTCTCTTGAATCTCTTGCTCTTGAATACTGATTTTGTACTGAATGGATGTAGTTATTTGTATGAAGTAAAATTAAATCCAATATATCTTCTGACACAAAACAATTCCAAGCCTGAAACTCCGTTTTTGCGTCTTTTGCTTTAGCACGAACTTGAGCAACTTCAGATAAAATATTATGTGGTTGTCTTCGGATCTGGTATTTATTATTTATGGGCCTTTTCATCCATTTTGAAGTTTTATCTTTTCCCAAATAATAATTAGTTTCATCTTCTTCATCACCTTCATTTGTAACATCTTCATCACCTTCATTTTCAAGTTCATTTGTAACTTCTTCAACATCCTGATTTTCAACTTCTTCAACATTCTGATTTTCATCTTCTTCATTCCCACTCAACGCACTTTGTTCGCTATCAGAATTTTCCGAACATATTTCAACGTTATCATTTTCATCTAAATCACTTTTGTTTTCTAAGTCCATTATCTCCTCTTCATCCTCAGACTCTTGCAACATGCATCTTCTATATGTTTTGGGTTGTCAAATCGAAACATTCTTTCTGCCATTTTCAAAAATAGAATAAAAAAATAGCAAAAAAACAATACTAAACAGCAACGCAATACTAAATGTACGTTGAAGGTCGCGGTATCTGTTAGATACAAAATGCGTACGCCCCGCATCAAACTGCACTTTACGACAGGTTGGTGACAACTGGCGCCAAAAGCGTTATTGCACTCGATAGACAAAACATGCGTGTACAGCTATTAGAAGCCGCGGGGTGAAGAAAGGCCTATTCCAAGAAATATTCAAGATTGAAATTCACATATATCTGTCAGATATACCGCGAGTACCAGAGGGTTAACATTCAATCCTTCGATGGCACAGGTTAATGTTGACCAAAATAGCTGGTATTTGTGGAAATTGAGCTTTTCCACATTCTATAAAAGATTTTGGGGTGTACTCAACGTAATTCAATCTTTGTCAAAATAACATACACCCTAATAGTCGTACTAGTAATTGAATGAACTCCTCAATATATCTTCGTGCCATGGTTAGATTGGTACAGTGAATGCAAAAAACCACTATCCCTTCATATTGTAATAATACAATGAACCTGGAAGCGACGAATCTTTGATATTGGAGTTCTTACATGCCGAAATATTTTGATATGTACTAATTCTCATGAGTATAAAATTTTAAAACTCTAGAACTCCATTTTTGAAAAAAGTATTCCTCAAGCTCCTTTAAAGTTTTCATTTTTTGTAATTCAGAACCCTTAAGCTGTTTGATATTCCAAAAATCTGTAAATTTTAATCTTAAGAGCTATTTAAACTCTACATCAGATTAGCTGTCGTTGTTATGTTACTAATTAATTGTGTGTGTATGTGTACCTACCTAATTAATCTTTTATTGATGTCATTTCTGTTGTTTTGGCAGTGGCAAACCATGGAGTATGTCGTCAGCTTTAGATCCTGATAATAAAGCAAGAGATGTTACATTTTTAGACTCGTACTCTGCTGAAAGATGGGAATGTGTACTTCATTACATGGTTGGATCACAGCAACAAGAAGGAATATCAGCAGACGCAGTAAGAATTTTACTACATGCTGGACTTATGAAACGGTAAAGAATAACTTACATTTTCTATATACTAATATTTTTTTATATAACAATTTACAGGGATGAAGAAGATGGTAGTCCAGTTATAACAAGACAAGGATTTCAGTTCCTTTTATTAGATAGACAAGCACAAGTTTGGCATTTTGTACTTCAGTACCTTGATACTGTTGAACAAAGAGGACTTGATCTCGCTGAATGTCTCACTTTCCTTTTTCAACTTAGTTTTAGTACACTTGGCAAGGTCGGTTAAACTCAAAGTTGAAGTAGAACATTTTTTAACTTTTTTAAACATTAGGATTACAGTACTGAAGGAATGAGCTCAGGTCTTCTAGTTTTCTTGCAACATTTACGTGAATTTGGTTTAGTTTACCAAAGAAAGGTATTATATTTAGTTCCCAAGTATGAAAAATTATATTTTAAAGGTATCATTGTAGCGCAAAGCAGGAAGATTTTATCCTACAAGGTTAGCATTAAATATAACAAGTAGTCAAAATAAAGGTGGAGCACCTTTACTAGAAGAAGATGCTCCAAAGGGTTATATTGTTGTAGAGACAAATTACAGGGTTTATGCATATACAGATTCCAATCTTCAGGTAGCCCTTTTAGGGCTTTTTACTGATTTAATGTATCGGTAAGAGATTTTCTCCCCTCAGTCTTATAGTCTATAAATATGTTTAAAATCTAGATTTCCCAATGTTGTCGTTGGTGTTTTAACAAGAGATTCAATTCGTCAAGCATTAAGAGGAGGAATAACCGCTGAACAAATTATTGGCTACCTCAAACAACATGCTCATTCTCAAATGCTTCAGAGCGAATCAACTCATACCCTCCCTCCCACTGTTGTTGACCAAATCAAATTGTGGGAATTAGAAAGAAATCGACTTGTTTATTCAGATGGTGTATTATATAGTCAGTTTTTATCGCAGGTAATACATACTAACCTTAAGATATACCGGGTGGGGCAATAGTGTGGGGAAGTCCGATAGCTCCTAAACGGTAACAGCTAGAAAAATCGTTCTAATACGGATGTAAACAGTGGATAGAGGCGCATTTAGAGAAATTATTTTCAAATATACAGGGTGTTGCAGAAAAGTGTGGCACCCTTAAGGTAATTTTTTTTAAATAGAATTCCCCAAATATTTGTCCATATTTAACACCTCTCTTGGCAGGTTTATTCATATCTAAAATTTTAGCGCCATTTAATGACCGGTTTAGAAGTTATAATTTTTTTTTTCAATAGTGTGGGGAAGTCCGATAGCTCCTAAACGGTAACAGCTAGAAAAATCGTTCTAATACGGATGTAAACAGTGGATAGAGGCGCATTTAGAGAAATTATTTTCAAATATACAGGGTGTTGCAGAAAAGTGTGGCACCCTTAAGGTAATTTTTTTTAAATAGAATTCCCCAAATATTTGTGCATATTTAACACCTCTCTTGGCAGGTTTATTCATATCTAAAATTTTAGCGCCATTTAATGACCGGTTTAGAAGTTATAATTTTTTTTTTCAAGAAATTGAGTTTTACATTATCCCACTTAACAGTTTACCGCTTTCACGGCCGCAACTGTGAAGACGAATTTAAGTAGGGATATTGTTGCAGGGGCTTGTAGGGTGCTCTTCTTTAAAAGAAAATGGACCCACCATGTACAGGGTGTTTAAAATTAATTTTTAGATTTAGAGAACTTCAAAGATAAAATTCACAACTTTTTCAAATGGAACACCCTGTATATTTTGTACCTTTGTGATGCAGAATTAAATAACGAACATTTTTTGTATGTACGTCCCTATAGCTATCTGTAACCACTTTTGATTTATTGAGAAAAAACTGCAAGAAGTACACAATTAAAACATTATTTATTTAAAAAATCAAGGTTTTTCAAATAAAACAAAAGAAAAAACTATAACAAATGCTCCATATGTTGCCCATTTGCATGGACACACATTTCGATTCGCCTTTGGAACGATCTTTGTACGTTTCTTAACATTGCCGGCGTGATACTTCTAAAAGCATGTATTATTCTATTCTTCATATTTTGGATTGTGGTTGGTGTCTCTGTATAAACAATTTCTTTCACATATCCCGTTAAAAAGAAATCCATTTTTGTAAGATCAGGAGATCTCGCAGGCCATTTAGTGGGTCCATTCCTTCCAATCCATTGATGTGGGTAGATATTATTTAGGTGGTCTCTTACTGCATGTAAATAATGCAGTGGAGCACCGTCTTGCTGAAGCCACATCCCATTTCGGATCCTTTGAGGACGGTTCGCCAATAATTATGGCAGATAGTTCTCCAAAAAATGAAGATAAATAGCTCCAGTTAATGTACCATAAAAAAAATGTGGCCCTATTACATGTTCTCCAATAATTCCCCCCCAAACGTTTATGGACCATCTGTGCTGGTTATCAAGTTGTCTGAAAAAGTGGGGATTTCCTGTAGCATAATAATGGAAATTGTGCCTGTTAACAAATCCATTTTTATGAAACGTTGCCTCATCAGTGAACAAAACCTTGTTGAAGAATGTAGCATTGTCTTGCATTTTACCTATGGCTCAATTACAAAACTGTAAACGTTTTAGAAAATCGTCATCAGTTAATTCCTGGTGCATTTGAATGTGATACGCATGAAACTTATGTTTCTTTAAGATTCGGCCAACAGAACGTCTACTTATTCCTACAGATGAACTCACTTCTCTCTGATTAACATGGAGATTCTCAATCATTGCCAGCACAACAGATAACTCATTTTCTTCGTTCACAACATTGTTAATTCGTTCACTTTTTTCATACTGTACATTGCCGGTCCTCACAAATCTATCAAGCAGGTGTTGAAAGCTGTGAACTTTAGGGAGCCTCCGTTCAGGATACCGTAGGTGGTAAATTCTGCGGGCAAGCAAACAATTTCTTTCCGACTCGCCCAAAACAAAAGTCATGTCTACAAGTTCTTCATTACTAAATTTCATTTTGAAAAACTAAAGCACCTACTAGAACTAAACACTGATGGTTGATAACTGAGAGAAATGTACGTTTTGCATACGTGCACAACAATTGCTAGATGCTTTAATGTTTTGTTGAACAAAAACAACCAACACACTTGACAACTAAATATATAATTGTTCTTAATTGTGTACTTCTTGCAGTTTTTCTCAATAAATCAAAAGTGGTTACAAATAGCTATAGGGACGTACATACAAAAAATGTTCGTTATTTAATTCTGCATCACAAAGGTACAAAATATACAGGGTGTTCCATTTGAAAAAGTTGTGAATTTTAGCTTTGAAGTTCTCTAAATCTAAAAATTAATTTTGAACACCCTGTACATGGTGGGTCCATTTTCTTTTAAAGAAGAGCACCCTACAAGCCCCTGCAACAATATCCCTACTTAAATTCGTCTTCACAGTTGCGGCCGTGAAAGCGGTAAACTGTTAAGTGGGATAATGTAAAAACTCAATTTTCTTGAAAAAAAATTTATAACTTCTAAACCGGTCATTAGATGGCGCTAAAATTTTAGATATGAACAAACCTGCCAAGAGAGGTGTTAAATATGCAAAAATATTTGGGGAATTCTATTTAAAAAAAATTACCTTAAGCGTTCCACACTTTTCTGCAACACCCTGTATATTTGAAAATAATTTCTCTAGATGCGCCTCTATCCACCGTTTACATCCGTATTAGAACAATTTTTCTAGCTGTTACCATTTAGGAGCTATCGGACTTCCCCACACTATTGCCCCACCCGGTATTAGTGGAAGTTTCAGTTAAAATGAAGCATTGTGTACAATCTTAAACAACAATTTTTATTTCTTTTCAGGCCGATTTCAATGTTTTACGTGAATATGCTCATTCAAGTGGTTATTTGATTTGGAGTCATAAAGAGAAACGAACGATGGTAGTAAATAAATCTGGACACGAAGATGTGAAAAAGTTTTGGAAAAGATATTCTAAGGGAAATTAGAACTGAAAATCTCCTAGTATTAAGTAGCTTTAATAAATTTAAATTTGTATTGTCACACCTCAAATAGTAATAAATTCATATTTTTTTCTTTACACGTTTATTATTCATTATTCCTTATTTATTTATCTACTAATATTCTAATTTGTACTGATTCATCCGCCAGGAGTTTCAGGATGCTGTTGATAGTTTAGTGACCAATAGAGTCCTTTCTTTTCTTTCAGTTCTTCATGAGTACCCATCTGTTAATGGTAAAAAAATAAAATTAATATTTTATTCAACATATCATTTATGTTTATATTTACCTCAACAATCTTTCCTTTGTCTAAAACTACAATTACGTCGGCATTTTGAATTGTAGAAAGGCGATGGGCAATAACCAATACTGTTCTACCAGTTGCTGCTTTTTCTAATGCTGCTTGAACTATCTTTTCTGATTCTGTATCTAGTGCACTAATAAAACAAAATATTAAAAGTTAAAAAGAAGAATTTTAAGAAATATACAGATGAGAATCAATAAAAAGTTATAATTGGTTCAGCTGGGCCAGCAGTGAAGATATGCATCGGCTTTTACTCGATCTATAGAGTCTATGAAGGTTACTTAGCAAAAGCCAACCTGAACCAACTTATAGTCATTGTAGTGAAATAAAAAAAAATTAATTCAACTCCTCTGTAGCTGCTATATTTGAAAAGGTAGTAAAACGACAATTTTTTTTATAGAGTTGACCAGATATATATACTGCAATGGTCAAATGTAGGCAATCGAGAATGTATCAGAGCAGTTAAAGAAAGTTATTTTGTATGTTATTACATACAGATAAGGTAAAAGACATAAATGATGTTTAAAAGAAATCTATACTGGGGCCGCCGAATAGATATACAGTAGGAACTCCATAATCCGAACACACTGTATTCCGAACATCCAGTAATCCGAACAGCAACATTTACAAGCTATAATCCGAACAAACCTCTTTAATCCGAAATCCTCTTTAATTCGAACAAATCTCTTTAATCCGAACAGGAAAGTTCTTTGTACAAACTAAAATTGAATATGTAGCGTTCTTGGAAGGTGAGTATTAATTATAAATGAGATTGTAACAGATTGCTGATGCAGTTTTTGGCTGATACTGTTACGACCTGACGGGTGTAAACAAATTCTACGAAGATTAACAAACGCTTTTCTTATTAATATAAAGAGTAATAAAACTCCTGAAGGCTACAGATGTAAAAAATAAGCTATAAATATAGTAATGATACCATCACAAAGACGCCCTAAATGTTTTGATGTTGCAGTTTTACCACTGTTGTTTGTATAATGACATCATCTACCTTAAAACCTTTTACTTTTAATTTTGTTAATACACAATTTGTATTCGTGACTTTCAAAATTCAATTAAAAAATGTCAAAACAAAAACACCATTCTTAAAACTATCAGAGCAATTATTCAACAATTAAATGTTGGGTTAGTGTTTAGCGATTGCTTTAAAATATGGTGTTAGTAAATCAACAGTTAGCGATATAAAGAAAAACAAAACTAAAATTCTCTAGAATATATCTCGTCAGGGTACAGGGTACAGAAAATAGAAAAACATGAAACTAAGACCATGAAATGAGGGCACATCGCTATAAAAGGAGAAAGAGAAAACTTAAAGCAAACAAATTACTGATTTTCTTAATTAAAAATAAAATGTTTGTTATAAAAATTAAATTAGTAAATTACATAAGCTAAGTTCTTTATAATACAGTACCATGGCATAAAGCAATGTTTATATTCGTATATCCAGTAATCCGAATTCCTCGTTAATATGAATTAGCCTTGCATTTATAGGTTCGGATTAAAGATTTCTACTGTAGTACAAACAAAATCAAGGCAGCACAGATTGTTCTGATTGGTTTTATGTGAAAGTGAAATTTACAATAAAACTTTTGCATATGAATTGTTAATTCATTATAAATAATGTCACTTCCAGACATGCTATAAATAATATATATATATAAATCAGCACTGCAGGCCTATTGGCCTATGGCTTGTATCTTCTTTTTCCATAACTTTCTGTTCTTGGCCATTGTTTTCCATTCCATTATTAGCTGAAACTGTTCTAGGTCCTCTTTTACGTCCGCCCACCATGTTTTTCTTGGCCTTCCTCTCCTGTTTCTTCCACTTATCTCCATTTTGTACATTTTCTTCGTTAGGTCTTCGTCTTTCAATCTTGTTATATGTCCCAACCATCTTAATCTATTTTGCTGTACAACTGTTTTGATACTCTTCTCCTGGTATATGTCTGCTAGCTCCGCATTCGTTCTTCTTCTCCATTCTCCGTTTTCTTTAATTCCTCCAAACATTGTTCTTAGTACCCTCCTCTCCCATATTTCCAACATGTTCCCAATTTCTTCTGTTAACACCCACGTCTCACTCGCGAATGTCACTATAGGTCTTATAACTGTTTTGTATATACGCACTTTCGTACTTCTTGATATGTTTTTATCACTTAGTATGTTCTTTAAAGCCCCGACACATCTCGAACCCGCTGTTATTCTTCTCTGTATGTCACTTTTGTATTTACCCTCACTTGTAATCTCTGCCCCCAAATACACCACTTGATTTGTTATGCTCAGAATGTACTGCTTGTTCGTATCTAGTGCTCTAACTGTGAGATTTTGTGTTTCCTCCTGCTTCCTATTGCCTAAAATCATATATTTTGATTTCTCTTCATTTATCACCAACCCCACTTTTAGCGCTTGCAACTCTATCTTTTTGAACACTATTTTGAGCTCTTCCTTCGTTTTTGCAAATAACACTACATCATCGGCATATGCTAAACACTGCACTGAGTCCTTAAGTATATTTTTTCCTGTATTTAGCTCTCCTTTCCTAAGCACGTTTTCCAGCACTATGTTGAACAGCGTTGTAGATAACGGGTCTCCCTGTTTTAAACCTACATTGCTTTCCACTATTCTCGATTCCCATCCTTGAAATCGTATCTTAAATTTTGTATTTTGTAAGGTCATCCTTACCAGTGCTATTAGCTCTTTACTAAATCCTAATTCTTGCATAGCCTCGTAAATCTGTGGTCTTTTTATTTTGTCGAATGCTTGCTTAAAATCTATGAATAATGTATATAGTGGTTTATTCTTTCGCTCGCATTTCTCATGGATTTGTCTCAGTATAAAAATGTGATCAATTACGGATTTTCCTTTTCGAAAGCCTGCTTGGTATTGCCCAATTTTATTTCTAGCCTCTTCTTGAATTCTGCTGTTTATTATTGATGCCATTATTTTGTACATAACATTTAACAGTGAAATAGGGCGATAGTTCTCTGGTTGCTGCTTATTTCCTTTTTTATGTATGGGACATACTATAGCTGTGGACCACTCTTCCGGCATTATTTTCTTTTTCCATATTTCTTTAATCATTTCATGTAGTCTTTTCCCTAGTTTCTCGTCTGCTAGCTTAATCAGCTCTACTACTATTTTATCTGAACCTAGACTTTTGTTGTTCTTCATATTTTTTATCACTTCTGTAAACTCCTTCCATGTGGGCTCATCAGTGGTTTGTTCTTGGGTTTGGTTTTGTTCATTTTGCTGCACACTCTGATCTACAAACAATTTCTTGTAGTGATTTATCCATATTTCCAAAATTTTCTGTTCATCCAAACATAGTTCACCCTGATCATTCCTCATTCCCACTGTTTGTGTTCTACTGCTTCTCGTTTCTTCCTTAAGGTTTCTATAAAAGGCTCTGGTATTTTGATTTCTAAATGTTTCTTCCAAGAATTTTATTCTCTTCTCCCTTTCTTCTCTAATTCTTCTATAAATAATAACCATACATTTTAAAAAATTTCAGTTTTATTAATTTAATAAAAATGCTATTAAAAGTTCGTGAGTAAGACAGTTTGACAGTAAACGAATTGCTATCTTTTTGGTACAAGTAAACATGCCTTTCAATTTTAGCAGTATATTTGGGCGGTTTTAATTACTATATCTGTTCAGCGTCCCGAGTATAGTAATGTAAAACATAAGATATAACCTCGATCAGTCTTAATAATACAATACAAAATTAAAATAATTATTTTAAATAACAAATATAAAATGTTTATTGCAGTTTCTTTTAAAGATGGTAATCAGATTTGTGTCATTAGGGACATTTTGGATTATTATAAATAATAAAAAGGTAGCCATTTTTTTCTTTACTCATAGCCGTTCTTTCATGTAAGTTTAACGTTCATTTGTTCCCATTTATATCTGCATCCATAATGTACCTTTTTGCTTGTAGCATCACATATACTTATTTGTCTGTGCCTCGTATACATCTTATTTTTTTTGCTGCATTTTTTTAAGTATTTAGGTATGTGGTCCTGTAGCAGACTTGACGACTAACATCCTCCAGAGAGACGTTTACTTATGTTTCTGATTTTATACGTGTCCTTTACTATTATTATCATCTTGATTATACATGTTTGGTCACAATAGTATATTAAAATATTAGTTTCATAAGACACGTTTTTAGCGCACGCGTCCGAGTTTAGAAAACGACCCCCGTAGCGGGGAGTTTTCTAATGAGGACAAGTGCGCTAAAACGTGTTATGAAACGAATACTTTATACTATTTTTTCTATTTGCGTTAGTTCGTTATTAAATAATTAAAAAAATTATTTTGGTAAGTAGCATAGCAGTTGGCAACACCAGAAATTATGCAATTTTGTTTTTTACATAACCTTGGTTAACTTTAGGTAATCTGCGCGACGTAGAAATTCCCATTCTTGTCTCATACACACAACGCCCGCTAGGCAGCAGGACCTCGTTCAAAGTGTATTATCACCAGGTGTATTATACGAACTGTTGAAAATTATTATAAATTCAAAGTAGAATGTATGCCAATATATTTGTGACATAAATAATTGCTACTTAATGAATTAAGAACTTGGATGAAATAAGAATAATTATATTTCATTTCATAGAATAAACACCTTGTTTGTTAAAGGAACTAATGAGGTAACTATAAATGCAATAGTATTTTCAGCAAAGAATGATTTTTGTTAACCAAAATAATTATTCATTGGATCTTTTGGATATTATAACTTATAAGGTAAAGATATATGTATAATTTTATAAAATTTAATTTTATTACGTTAAGTTTATCGTGAGCTATTAATTGCAGATACACAATGCATCCTTACGATGTCAGTATCAAAATTTACAATTTCGTTAATAATAAAGTAAAAACTGTTACGCCCTTATTACGGGGCACTCAACTGAGGAGACGAAACGAGTCAAATAAAGCGTCCCCGACCTTGAACGTTAATTCAAGTTTGAACGTTACTTCTAGATGGCGCTACGATTCTGGACAACGCTGACAGTGTTGACAGATTATGCGATTTATCGCAAATCTGGCTAATTTTTATGAAACATTGCGACCCATATGGCACTCCAGCGAACTGTCAACAATGACCAGCGTGGTCTGAGCGTTGTCAAGGACCGAAGCGCCCTCTAACGAAAATTTTTTAAAATACAGGCCATTGGGTACGCAAATGTTTGGAACGCCCATTGCCGATTCGTCTCCTCAGTTGAGTCCCCCGTAGCCCTTATTAAGACTAATTATTCGGCGCATTTATGTAGCCTGCTATACTAGTTTCGCAAGCGTTGCATTCCAGTTGTAATAGTTCACTGCGTAAATAACATAAGTTTGACATTCTAAGAACAGCTGTCTGACAGTGATATCTACTTTAAAAAATAAAATGTTACTGTTTCCAGTATTCTAAAAAATTTCATTAGGACACGCAAAATGCGTGTCCTAATGAAGCCATTAGGACATGCAAATATAAAAAAGTATGTGTTGCTGTGGTAAATTTTAGATAATAATTATTGTCCAGTAGGTTTTTAAACTGGCGTGTTTACCTTTTCTAGTTTATATATAAACCCATAATATCTCAATCTCATTTACTTTTAGTAATTTACTAGGATAATCGGCCCTACGGGCCTAAGCACTTAAGTATGATAGAAATAGCATTTATCGATTTTTTTAAAAGTAGGTCAGTATTTACATGACCTACATAAATCTCCAATCGATTCCCTATCGATAGAGCACATATTAGTACCAAATAGCACTCAATAGCACTAAATAGTACAATAGCATCAGCATTTATCGATTTTTTAAAACATGACCTAATTTAAAAAATTTTATTTTCAGTTTCTGTGTTTTATACGTTTCCTAACAGTCTAGGTGAGGATGTAATATAATATTAGCTTCAAATTCAAAATAAAAATGATATTTATTTAACGTTGTAGTTAGTTATAGGTCTGGCCAGACCTATATGTTAACATAAGGGTTAATCATAAGAGGCATTTCTAAAAAAATCATTATGTCTATATAGTCCAGTCGGCAGGGAACCAAAAGTATCTGTTTTTGGTTCTTTCGTGTTAACAGCTATTTTATTGCACAAACCTATTCAGAATAGTGGGTAGAGCAATATATGTACTTGCGTACTAAATCGTAATGACAGCAGAAAAGTTATTAACAATTTAAGACGCCATCAACCGTTTTCGAGGAGTTTTTATTCCGTAACTCATCAGGATGATTTTCTACGAAAAAATGTTCTACGAGAGATGTAAACCGTCACCAAAATTGCAAAAACAAACGCAATCGAATGTTACAAATTGCGTTTGATTGCTAATGACTTAAGCTATATATATGCACATTTGCAATAGTATTCAAAGCTTCAAACAGCTTTTGCAAACTTCCAAAGTTTTAGGCGCAGTAGAATTATAAAACCTTGTTAAACAAAAAGTTTTGCATACCTGGCATACGGGTTTTGAGTGCTTATTGTACATAATCTAAACCATACTTAACGTATGTTTCATCAATATTGGTTGACTATTTGGATTTTTACGGCAACTTAAAAAACATACGCGATTTTGGCAGTTTCTTCAATTTTGCAACTTAATTATTTCAGTTACAACAATCAAACCGATGCCATTTTGTAGCCATTTTTATTATAAACAAATCATATACTGAACTTTCTGATTTATATAAAAGCTGTACAATTAAAAAATTGTAGTTTGATAGTATACAGTAATTTATTAGTTTTAATGATTCTTTATTTAATAAAACCAAATAATGTAACTTGTGTTGTACTTTTGTATTTACCTAAAATTCAAAAATTCGAAATAAAACATTTGACTTTTAATTAGTGATCGACCGATATCAGTTTTTTTGACGATAAGATATATCGGCCGATACCGATATTTACGTGACAATAAACCGATATATCGTATGGGCAAAATACACTTTTACAATTTTTAATCTCTAGTTTTTAGTTTTAAAAAGTATTTATAAAAATGCGTTCCTGGTTTTTACTACATTATGAATTAACATAAACGTGTTTTTAACTAAGAATATTTTTAGGAAATTGCCAGCATGAATAGACAGACATTAAAATAAAATCACCTATTGAACCGCTTAAAAGTAATGAATAAAATTCTTTTAATATTTTTGTTACGGCGAAAAGTTCCACTCGACAGCTGCAGCGGTTTCAGATTTCATAAACTTGCTTGCATAAACAATTTACAATCAATTTATAGAGGATGTAGAAGATTAAACGTTAAATGTGAATGCTAATTAACTATAAAAATAAAATAGTAGTGATGGGAACTTGGGTGTCGAGTGTCGTGATACTGTTCGTGGTCGTGACACTTGAAGTGTCGCGACACTTCGTGTCGAACAGTATCGCTCTTATTAGAGTGTAATTCGAAGTTGCTTGATCATTCTTACAAAGAAATTAAAGGCAGATTTGTTGAACTGGCCAACAATCATTGAATAAGACGTACATATAAAACTATTTTGTTGTAGATTTTTTTAGTTAAAATTATAAATTTATGAATTATTTGCAAAACATTAATTTAAAAGCCGAAATCTGAAAAGTTGACGCAACGCCTCCGTGGTTCGATGGCAAACCGTGGCTTGCTAAACTGCACGGGATGGTGGAATGCAAGATCGAACCCCATTAACAAGCATAACTTTTTTTTAAATTTTATTTGTCATTAATCTTTAATTAAATAACAATTTAAATAATTTGTTATTATTCTTTTATTCGAAAAACGTAGAAGAAATAATAAATTAGAAATGAAAACTGACGATGCTTTTTCATACTGCATACTACATACAAAAACCAATTTTTACAATATTAGTTAATTAACACTCAAAATCCTGAAGATTTAAATACATTTAAAGTTTCAGTATTGACAAGTACTTATTTTACATGTTATTTATTTTAATTTGAAATAAATATGTAATGAGAATTCTTGAATTCATGTCTTATTAATTGGGTATCTTTATTTTTTATTTGTAATGTATTATTTCTTGTACGTTTTTGGAATAAAAGAATAATAACAAATTATTTAAATTGTTATTAAATTAAAGATTAATGACAAATAAAATTTTAAAAAAGTTATGCTTGTAACGGGGTTCGATCTTGCATTCCACCAGCCCATGCAGTTTAGCAAGCCACGGTTTGCCATTGAACCACGTAGGCGTCACGTCAACTTTTCAGGTTTCGGCTTTTAAATTAATGTTTTGCAAATAATTCATGAATTTATAATTTTTGAAGAATTGGGATTGTTATTAAGGGCAATATTTTTGGACAGTATGTTAGAATATCTTATCTATCGATTGCAACTATTAATCTCACCGACTTTTATTCGAGAACGAACTATTAGGCATATTTCAGATTTCCCATACTAATTTTCTATAGCAAATGTTAGAACGAATGCGGTGTATAAATAATTTAATGTCTTTTAATGTACTTAATGCATAAATATATAACCATAACAGAATTTACTCATATACCTAATTGTTTTTTAATCCCTAGTTTATGATTTACGTATTAGCTATGAATCTTGACTGCTCGTTTCAATTATATTATATGAACTAGCGCATGCATGATGTGTAAATGCGAAGTATCGTTAAAGAGTCGTGAAGGAGTCGACACTTCACACGGCTAATGATTTCGACTCGCAAGTGTCGTGACACGCGGGTAGTATCGCGAACCCACCACTATAAAATAGTGTTTTGGGCAAATTTGCTCAGCTGTTGATATGCATTCTGTGTGTATTTTGTGTGAATCCCCATTAGGCAGTCGCCATACGTTACGCCACTTATAAAAAACGATTGCAAACGATTTCTTTGGTTGTATTTTGATACATTATGTATATCCAATGAAAATCCCGAAATTTGTCATTGTTATTGCCGATATATCGACAGTTTCCCGCCGATACGATACGATACCGATAATCGGAGGCAGCTGCCGATTTACCGATATCAATATCGGTATTGGTCGATCCCTACTTTTAATTATACTCAAAATTATTAGTTTTGTAATAGTACTGGCGTTAACTCATAAAGTATGGAACTATCGAAATAAATCTTTTATTAAATATTTTTGAGAAAAATCCTCGAACACGTTGATTTTTATCTTAAATGAGACATATTTTAGTGTAATTATTTGCAGATCATCTTTTGTTTCCGATTACTTTTAATTACTTTTAAAGTTTTAAAACAAAAATTAAAAAACAATCAAGAGTTCCAAGTTTTAATAAAAATTCTTTTAAGAACTGCCATAAATTTAACACTAAGTCAATTGTTACATGGCTACTTGATTTTTTATCAAAAAATTTCAACTCTTGATTTGAACTTTGAATAACAATCAAGAGTTTCATTTTCTTAATAAAAAAATCAAGTATCCATGTAACAAGTGACTTAGCATTAAACTTATGACAGTTCTTCAACGAATTACTCTTGAATTGAAGGAACTCTTGATTGTTTTTTAATTTTTGCTTTAAAACTTTAAAAGCAATTATCTCGGAAATTTCTTAATACAGTATCATACTTTTTTAGCATATTTGATCTTAGCATTACATTATCTTTCCAAATCCATCATAAAAAATTAGGGTTTCCATTTAAAAAAAAATTCGTTATCGTCATAACTCGGAAACAAAAGACGATTTACAAATAGCGATTACACTAAAGTATGTCTCCTTTAAGATAAGAATCGACGTGTTCAACGATTTTTCTCAAAAATATTTAATAAAAGATTTATTTCAATAGTTCCAGACTTTATATGCGCACTACATGAACAGCAGCAAATTTTAAAATTTTGTTTTACTACCGCTGTCAGAAGAAGTGACTACCTGCAATATAACTTGCTCGAACAATAGGGATTATAAAGGTTTATGCAGTTACAACTACAATATTTAGAAAGTGTTTTTAAAAGTTGTTTGCAAGATGTTTGGCAACCCCGTTGTCCATAAGAACACACACTGTAGACTCAATGTGAGACAATCAATAGACATTTCTATTCCACCTTTTCAAATAAAGAAGCTATAGAAGAAAGTGTTGACTATTGCCAACTTCATAATATGTTTACCTTGTGGCTTCATCTAAAATTAATACTGTTGGATTTTTCAGTAAAGCTCTTGCAATTGCAATTCTCTGCTTTTGCCCTCCCGACAATGTGGCTCCACGTTCGCCAACTAATGTATTGTAACCATTGGGAAATCCAGTTATAAAATCATGGGCATTTGCTAATTCTGCAGCTTTTATTACCTATCAAAATTCATTGCTACTTATAAACTCAAACACTGAAAAGTTTTAAATCAAATTATTTAGAACTTACTTCTTCATCAGTTGCATTTGGTTGCCCATATCTAATATTTTCCATTACAGACGTTGCAAATAAAACTGGTTCTTGACTGATAAATCCCAAAGCTCGTTGTCTAAGCCAACATGGATCTAAATCTGCTATATTCTTTCCATCTAACACCACTTGACCATTATTTACATCATATAATCTTAAGAAAATAATAAAAAAAATATTATTAAATAATAAAAATAGCTTAAAGCAGATTACCTTTCCAATAAAGCAACTATAGTAGATTTTCCATTACCGGAGGCACCTACGATAGCTACAGTTTTACCAGCATCCACTTTCAAATTAAAGTTTTTAAGAACAGTCTAAAACATAAACAATACAGGAATTTTACATAAAAAATACTAAAACAGCGAATACTAACATGTTCAGGTCTAGCTGGATAAGAAAAGGTAATATTCCTGAATTCAATGTTACCTTTTAGATAAAAATCTGGTATTATTTGCCCTCCATGCAAATTCATAGTAGGTTGCAAATCGAGATACTGTAATAAAAAAAAAATAGAACTTGATAATTTTCTCCTTTAGTAATAATCTTATGTACCTGGAAGATTCTAGCACCTGCAGCTACACCACGAACAACAGTTCCAAAAAGCAAGGAAATCTGAGCCAAGGAGCGCTGTATTGTTTGAGTTGCCATAAGGTAAGCCATTAATTGCCCTGCCGAGAGTTGATTAGTAGACAGCAAATAACCACCCATATAAAGAGTTGCTAATACTATGCTATAAAATATTTGTTATTCAAAATGATCAATTCTATATTATACCAATTACACAAACCTGTTTAAAAACATGTTCGTACCAGCTTGGAACATACCAATACCAAATCCCAAATGTTCATTCAATACCATAGCTAACTCTGCTTCTCTTTGAAATAACTCCAATTCCTGTTCTTCCATGGCAAATGCACGAACAGTTCTTATATTACTTATTGCTTCATCTGCCACAGCTGTTGACTTTTCCACCTGAAAATGTACACAATTCAACTAAAATTTACAAGCATTAGAACTTTTTATACTTGTGCTTGTGCTCTTCTCGATGTATGTCTCAATACAGTGCCAACTGCAGAACCAATCATTATAATAGCAGGAACACATAGTAAAGTAATAAATGTCATTTGAGGTGAAATAATTATTAGTGATAGAGAACATCCTATTATTTGAGTGGTTGCTCTTAAGCCACCTGATACCACTTGTTTAAAACTGCTTTTAAAATCTTGAATGTCTGATGTTAATCTGAAAACAATTATACACTACAAGGGATGCATGAAGGTAAAAATTTAAAATAAAATAAGTAAATACCTGTTAACTATTTCTCCAGTTCTGTGTTGGTCGAAAAATGCAATGTCCTGTTTTAAAATGGATGCAAATAAGTCAGTCTTCAAATTATATGCTACCTTTTCGCCAAGGTGGGATAGCATCTTTATGTAGAAAAACGTAAATGCTGCCTAAAAATAATTACAATCACTATGACATATATTTATTCTAAGAGGTAGTTTACATCAAAAACTACAATTAAACATCACAATTACAGTTATTTCTTAGAAAGAGAAACTTTCGGTACCTTGTCGATCAGGAACAATCTAATGATGTGATTCATTGTAGTAAGGGGTATTGCATATAAAATATTGATCAGCCAATTGTTCAAGAAAATGGCGCATGTGATAAAAAGCAATCAAACATATAATAATAACCAGTTCCGATGTCCACCGAAAAATATCTCGAAAACTAGAAGACTTAGTAAACGGAAATTTTATAGGCAGGTGGGTCTTACCCCAGAGGGGTGTATGAGTATATTTTTAATCCTAAAAAACCCAAGGGAGTTGCAGGGGAAGCATTAAAAAATTATTATGGCTATTTTATGAGGTAAGCTATAAATTCTTGATCCGGCAGGCTTCTACAGGTGCCAAGATGTTCAAACTCAGTTGTGTCATAGTTGAACATGTAAGAGGCCTACACTATATATACTATGGCTAGAAGCGTAATTAATAGCCACTCAAGCATCGTGACGAGTGCATGAAAATGTCCCAGCTAACAAAAATCGAGTACCGCGCGGTCATTAGATTTTTAACAAAAGAACGGCACACGCCTAATCAAATCAAACAACGTTTAGACGGCGTTTATGGTGATTTATCTCCTTCATATTCCACTGTAAAAAAGTGGTCAAAATGTTTCCGTTTGGGGCAAGAATCTCTTGAAGATGATGAGCGCACCGGTCGGCCAATTGAAGCGGTAACGCCTCAAAAAGTTGCAATCATTGAAGAAATGGTATTAGAAGATTGCCGTTTGAAAGTTAAGGAGTTAGCAGTGATGTCTGACATTTCGGAAACAAGTGTTTGCCGAATTCCTCATGACCATTTGGATATGAATAAATTTAATGCAAGATGGGTACCACGTCTTATTTCTTCTGTTCAACGTCTCGTCGAATGTGCGCGCTCGTTTTTAAACTTATGTGCAGACGACCCAAAGCTGATTTTGGAGTCCATTGTCACTGGAGATGAAACAATGGTTCTGTATTATGATCCTCTATGCAAAAGGAAATCGGTGGAATGGCGGCGAAAGTCGACAAAGAAAGTTATGGCAACAATATTCTGGGATTGTGACGGCATTTTATTGATTGATTTTAAAGAACGCAATACAACTGTTAACAGTACATATTATGCGTCTTTATTGCATGAGAAACAATATTCGTGAAAAACGTCGAGGAAAATTGACAAGAGGTGTTCGATTATTACACGACAATGCACCTGTTCATACTGCCGCAATTTCACAAGCTGCCATTCGCAAATTCGGCTTTGAAGCATTGGATCATCCATCGTACAGTCCGGATATGGCTCCTAGTGACTATTATTTATTTTCCAATTTAAAGAAAGACCTTAGGGGACGTCGTTTTAAGGACGAGAACAAGTTGCAAGCCGCTGTAATTGAACATTTTGAAGGAAAAACTTCAGATTATCTTCATGTCAATGCAGAAGCTCTACAGCTGCTGGACAATCAATACCATGTCCAAAGATTGAAGAGGACCAAACCATTGGATCTCGTGTAATGTGTCCGAGTTGTAACCAGAGCATAGTGCGCGGGTGAAGTGTATATACTAATTAGAAAAACCTAAAGAACATCAGTGGATTGACTTTAGGTAACAAGTACTTAGTTTTAAGATGTATTAGAGTAAAATTAATGGTTAATCTTCTAGACTAGTTTTAATAGACAAACACTAAAAAAAAGATTATCTTTACAAGGGCATTGAATTATTAATTCCACATTGTAATAAGTGTATTGACATTGGGGAGATTATATTGAACAATAAAAATTATTATATTTTACCAAGTCTATTTTTTGTATATGAATTTTTGATGTATTTGGATGTCTGATTAAAACATAAGCTAGGAATGTCTGAAGAAGTAATCTGCTACCTTTAACTGAGATGTCAGTCAAAAACTACTTTTACAATTTCCAATACTACTAATGAATCTTTTCGTTTGTTGTTGCAAACGCATAGCATCCTCAACTTGTTTAATATTGCTGTCATATAGATATAGTATAGTAATTCTAGAGTACATACTCCAGTGAAATAATTAAAAGTGCTTATTGAAGGCACCATAACAGAGTTGTCATAACTATTTCACAAAAAAGTAAATTCCACTTTTTATGTCATGAACCTTATAATAAAAATTTAAAAACTTACTTGGGCAACATACATGCTCACCAACTTTAAAGCAGGTTTCTTCATCTCTTTTAAAAAAAGTTCGCTATCGTGACTATCGGTAAATCGAGCAACAACATTAACCACACCACCCATAATCTGTGGAATTTGAATATTCAAAATAGCAACAGCTAAGGCACCCTATAAACATTTACATAGTCATAATTAGAGTCTTAATATTTATTTGTTTAACCATTTACCAAAATTGCTGCCACTAAATACCAAATGTGTGGTTCAATGTATTTCCAAAACTTTCTCCAATCAAATTTTAGATGTCTGTCATCACTGCCTCGATATCCTTGTAACCTTGTAGTTACAGGATTACATAATATTGTATTATTGCTATTTAAACTTACTTTTAGCAAAGTACCACAGGTAAGAGAAAATCCTATTTTTGTCAATGTAGAAAACGTGTATGTACATTTTGAAACTGTTTTATTGTTCAACTGCCTTGTGGTGTGGTAACGAATTGCTTGTCGAGTACATGGATTGATCACATTACGTTGTGAAACTAAGAAAGTATGTCTAAAAATTTAAATTAATGCCAATCAGTTTAACAAGTTTACTTTACAAACCAGTAAAAGAAACCAAATTACTTAAGTGTTTGTTAGCTTAATATCGTTTAAGACTGACTATGTTAAGATTAAAACAAAAACACTAATTTTCATCGTTTCTGATACTTCTTGCAATATTAAAAGATTTCTTAGGTAGTCTCTTCTGAGTAGATACTAACGTATTCCAAATTCTGAATATATCAGCTATTATTTGTAGTTTGATTTTTCTTTCAGAAATTTAACAATCAATTTTAACTATTCAGTTCAGTATCAATATGCCGTACCATTTTCTTCGAGTTGTCAAGCTTGACAATAATAATAAGCATTTATAACTTAAGTAATGTGTTCCTTTTTACTGGAATGACAGTATGTAAACTACAAAACAAGAGATAGTAAATTACAAACTAATATTTACATAATATTTACTTTAAGGTATTCTGAATACTTGAAGAACATTGGAATATTTTCCACATTTTGTATTAATACTAAATCAAGTTAGGAACCAGCATCTTTAATAATTGATTAGATAATAATGTAGAACAGAGAACAACATAACCCCAAAATCTTTATCACCTCCAAAAATAGGAAGAAATTTCTCTTATGGGACTTTGAACTAATGAAACTCCGTGTATAGAATGTTTAAAGAGAACATGTAGTATGTATACAGGGTACTGGAAAAATGGTGTAAACACGCGTCTACATATGAAAAATAGGGCAAGATCATGTATGAAATAAAACAAAGCAATAGGGAAGCCGCATATGTCGTCAATTGAGGAGATTCTTGCATTTTCATAAACGTCATTACTAAATTAGTTAGAATATCAGTTATAAATGCATTAAACAATTCCCAATTTTAAGTAATTAATTTTTGAAAACCTTGAAAATTTAAATAAATTTAAAATGCAATACTGGTGTCCTCTAATGGATGAAACTTTGTTACATCTTACAGTTCCAAAGACGACCCACTGTTGGTGCTAATGAAACAGTTAAGCGTCCTGTATTACCCGTTAGTTTGAAAAGTCTTTTATTTTCAAGTTCAAATATCGTCTACTTATTAACGAGTAATTAATATAATAATGTACACGTTATGCTGTTGTGTAATTAACTGCCATAATTAAAGTGGTGTAAAATATTTCTGGTAATATTAATTCCAAATTCAGTTTATTGGTATAGAGATATTTATTGGTAGAGTCACTGCACCTAGTTACCTAGGCCAGCTGGTCGACCAGCTGGCCTAGGTAACTAGATGCAGTAAATCTATTTATTGGTTTTCATCTGCCATCTAACGTTGAGTAGATCGTCAATGTTGCTTCTTCTCATTCACAACGGTACCTACTTTTTTACATCAAATAGCTTTGAGGGAAGTTGCTCAAGGCCAAATTCGGTTTTAAATGAGGAGAATTTTTAAATTTAATTTTTTCAAATAAATTAAGGGTTTTTAGAAATTTCGCTTATCTGGAAATATTTTTCTATCCAAAATGAACGAGTACAAAAATTTAAAAAAATACGTGCGTCTTCCCTATCAGAAAGTCGTAATAGGAAATTATTGATGTATTTATTACTATGCCAGAAAGTATTAGCCGATACTAATTACAGATCATTGATATTTAAATCAAATTAACATTAAATAGTAAAAGTAAAATATATTGCAATAGTCAAGTAAGCCTTAGTATAAATATGAGCAGCAAGCTCGTGAATTAAACAAAAAATCCATCAATTAATCAAAGCGATGACTGGCATGACGTCACCGATGCTATTTAACTGCTGCTATTGCTAGATGCTATTTCGATCTATTTAACGTTTGCGAATATCAAAGTGCAATATAGTCTGTTTGATTTAAAGCGCCCCGCTTTGTAGCAACTTTATTTTCAGTCAGAAGTGGTATAAAACAAATTGTAACGTTCTTTTTAAAATAATAACAAAAGTGCTGTTTAAATCGTCTATTAATAAGAAATATTTATTTACAAACACTAATGAATACACTATAAATTAACGCTATGATTATAAACCACTAAAACTATAATGAATTTCTAATACAACATTTATCTTTACGTTTACTATTTATTTCGTGATACCCATCTAATTACTCGCTGTTCACTCATCCTCTTTTATCCGCGAAGTCGATTTTATACCCTCATATAATCGTACCAGAAGCCGCTGGATCCTACTATGTATTTCTGGAAGGCGCTAGATAAACCGCGTCTGGTTTACATGCTTGGTGCGATGCGTCATTCTCTCGAATGCTGTAGAATATTCCATTTGTTGTTCGAGAAGAGGTTCTTTCTTTTCCTCTCTTGTTACAATATATATTATTAAATGGCATGAAATTCTGTATGTTCTGGTTCAGAAAGTTTTGTATTTACTAAATCGGCGTGAGCGTAATGACGTCATCGATCTTTTTTTTAAATTACATGATAGGTATTTGTTTACTGAAATGGATAGAGTATTCTGTTCTCTTTTTAATCATCATAAATATTCATACTCTTACATAAGAAAAATTTCAAGAAAACCGTGAAAAATGATTTATGACTAGTAGGCTTTGATCTATGGTTCTCCAAATAATAAAACAGAATCATCTAGTAAGCTTAGGTAAATAACGAGACTTTAGTTGTTCTAGTAGCGTATTTGCAAATTTTTCTCTGGGTAGGGGAGGGTACTCTATAAAAATTCCGATTCAAAATACTTTTTTGTACGACCATGCTATTTCGAATTGTTTACCATACTTGGTTTTAGAACAGTAGGTTATATTTACTGGTTGCTAAGCAAAAATGCGTCGGTAAGTAATTACTTACCGTTCAGTTCTGTCAAAAACAGAACGGTAAGTAAATTATATGTAATTTATAGAATAAAAGCATGATCTTTAGATGTTTCTTTCGCGATCGCGAAAAAATCATTATTTTCTAAATTATTGGACTATTAAAAAAAATGTATGTTTTTTATTTAAATTTGCTTAGGCATTTTCAATATCCGAATTGTATTCGTTTTCAGATTAACTCCTTCTCACAAACTTGACAAAAATCTTAGTAATTACAAACGTATCCATGGTAACGACAAAAATATCGTGACATTCAAAAATAAAATTACAAACGTATCCATGGTAACGACAAAACCTACTTAATATTTGGTGGATATACAGGGCAAAAATAAATTATCTTAAATCTATTTTTTTACCATCTTCGGCATATTTCCTTAGTTAATACCTTTGTATTCATAGTGATCGTACAAAAAATAGTATAAGCATCTCGAACAGTAAGGAGTTTACCGATCTCCTCCAATATTGGCGACTGAGCGAAGCGACACATTGTCGTCGAAACATTGTCGTCGATCGATAAACTGTCCTTACTGTTCTTGATAATATACTATAAAGTATTTGTTAAAAAGAATTAATCGAGCTGTTTGTATACCTATAAATATGTGTCAAGTAAAAAGGAAACTGATAATTATTATTAAATTATTATCCAGCAGGTTTCCTGCGCGTAGCGCAGTTGCTAGAGTTCAAAAATTAGGAAAATCATTTAATTGTGTATATCAACAAGGTCTTAATACTTCTTATATACCAAAGCTCAATATACATTAATAGCGAGAAACACGCACTTTAAAACAGCGCCATCTACTCATTACTTTAGGAATGCAAAACAGTATTATCGTACAGAACACTATTAAGTTTAACTATTAGTATGCGATGTTTCCGAGTTGTTGTATAATTAACAAAAATAATAAAATATATATATATAGTTTTTGCAAAAACTCAATAGAAAATAGCGACTAAAGTTTTCTTGTATCTACATAACCAAGAATAATTTTCATACCAAATTGCATTAAAATAACAAACGATACTTTTTTATTATTCTTTTAAATTATTCAAAGATTATTTTATATTTTCTTCAAAATTCCTAATTATTACATTAAATACATACATCTAGTAGTAAATCAAGTAGGAGGATAGGTTTCAAATAAAAGAGTAAAGAGAATACGAGTTTAAATTGCCTTCTTTAGTATTATATTTGATAGTACTGGAATGAGTCAGTAAAAATTATCTTGACTATTTCTTTAGAAATGAATTTTCTTATGTGAAGTGCAAATTAAAGTGAAAAGCAAATACAATAAATATGTAACTAGATAAAAAATAGCAATTAAATATCTAACACTATCAGTAACGGCAAAATAGTGAGCTCAATTTGTTCGTTCATTAAAGTTCCCTGAGTTTGTATTTATATATTTCGAAAGTTTCTAAAATGTCTATTTTCGTTTGTTATTGCAAAAATGTAGCTATTTTGGAATGTCAATTACATGTTATTTGGTAGTTGCTGGTTCTTCGAACTATATTTGCAACACGCCAGATGTGTTTAAGTTTGTAAAACGATAAAACAAAGCGATTAAAACAAAATAAAAAGATTTTTTGAACATAAGTAACTAAACTAAGTAGGTATATAGCATATTGTGGAAATACTTAAAATAACACAACTACATAATTTTATTTAATTTCTAAAAAGACAAATAAGATACAGTATAATAATAAACAAACAATATACAGAAATATACATTTATTCTAAAATATACAAAAATACATTTAAATTCTAACTGTCTTCACCACCATCGCCGTAGTCGCTGCTGTCATCGTTCGAATCGCCGACATGTATTATAAGGGGTTGGGTATCAATATCAAATCGAACTTCCTTCTCCCATTGCTTGTTCGTCTTTGTTAATATATTGTTTTCGATTGGTTTATAGATGCAGTGATATGGTGGAAGAAAGAGTACTCTGTGACCATACTGCAAACTCAGCCTTTTTGCAGCGAAGATTAATATTATGTATTAGATATAATTAACTAAAACATAAACTTAAAGCTACCGTTCCATTATATGAAGCAATTCTGCCTTAAGTAAGATGGTCATCGAATGGTATATTCATCTTCTGTAGCCATTCTTGTATCTCTGCTTTTTTATTGTCCTTATTGGGCGGCTTGTTTTCAATACTTCGGTTATAACTGGTGTTGTCTAAAGTAATTATTAAAAGCTCTTCTAAATTCTTTAACAGTTGGTGCTTAAACCACTTCAAGAAGTTATTTTTGTTCATTTCACCATGACAATCGACATACCTAGCTCATCTTCCAAAGAAGTCTTTGGCGATTATCTCGAAAACTACTGTTCCCCCCTTGCAACTTTACTATGAACACTATTCTTCAGCTCTATGAGGCGCATCGAGTGAAATATAGCATGTACGGCTGCGGGTGGCGAACTTGAACTGGAGAACAGTCAAATTATTTATGCGAACGTTTCTAATGCATCTCATAAACAACATTACAGATAGCTACTTGGTCAAAATTGTTTATGTTTCTAACAGGATTCATGCGTATTCTTTTCCGTTTATGACTTCTCACAAGCTGATTGTTTCTTGATGCTTTAGAAATACTACTTATTGTGCAAATGTTAAGAGCATTTGCAGCTCTGTAAACAACCATTTAAATTATAATTGAATTACATGGATACACATATCCATTGTATAACATTCTTAAACGTACCTGGCTCTCTTACTGCAGTGAGTGGTAAGATTGGGGCACCATTATTACGTTCTTCCTCAAAATAATTTACTAAGGATAATATTAGCTACTTTGACTGTCAAAAAAGCGGGGGGTGTCATCCTAACCTCACTTTAATATTCGTGCAAATCGAAGAAATTACGCAAGATAACGAATTATTTAGTTTTGAAAAACGGTTTTTAATAGTTATGCAACATGTAGACACGTGTACAAACTATCTCGCGAAGCACAGTCGCAAAAATATAACCATCGACCTCAACCTTATGACCACAACCAACAAACGCCAAAACACAAATGAAAACAATGAAAATAAAAATCGATTGTAGACCGATATGTAAACGAGCAAACGAGAAACAGCAGGATTACCAAAGTCGAAAGACAAATATGAAAGTCATACGCAGTTAATTCCTTTACAGTTTTTATTTCGACTATATAAATTCAAAATATAATAGATGGGAATAAATAAGATGATTTTACTGGATTGCAGTAAAATTTACATGTGCAAAATAATAACTCAAAAAACCTTTAAAAACAAGCACTCCTATATTTATTTTTGTCAAGTTTACAACAAAAAACCGCCCTTAAAGAATTTGAAAAAATTATTGATGACGTGCATCGGAACTTACAGGGTCTGGAGTATACGTATTTAAATACGATTTTCACGTAACATAGATTTTGACATAAATGGAGGTGGCTCCATTCCGTTAGCCCCCCCCCCAAAGACCAGCCGCTGAGTTATTCTGATGGTTTTTAATTTTCAGTTAGGGAAAATGTAAAACAAAACAGTACAAAAATAAATAATCAATAAAATAAATTGAAAAACTTATTTCAGAATCTCACTAATAGATAGAGAGCCGCAATAGGAAATTATTGATCTATTTTTTTACCATGCCAGAAAGTATTAATCATATCATATCAAGCACGAAGAGCAAGAATATGGCCGTAAGAAATTTGCATCTCAGTCGCCCTGCAGACGGCGCTCGTAAAAAATCTTTCAGACGGTCTGGCAGCACGCGCAATTATGGTTTGATATTGTTATCTATTCTTGATATCTTTTATTCATTATATTAAATAATACATCATGCATACATAATCCATTCCCCTTTTACCGTATTTCGCAGTGTCGGGTTATATTAAATAATACACTTCAAAAATAAATAGCAGCACTTACACAGTAGCTCTCGTGGCCAAAGCAAAGCTTAAATCTGATATCCTTCATGATACATGAGATGATAAAGTTTTATTTCACTGTTTTATCTTATCATGTCGAAAACAAGGAACAAGAATATGACCATAAGAAATTTTTATTTCAGTCGCCCTGTAGAGGACGCTCGTTTAGTCTTTCGGGCGGTCTAGCACCCACACGCGATTTTCCAATGTTTCTGGCAATCACGGTTTGGTATCCCTTATGATAAAAGAAGTTATTAGAAAAAAGAATCGAGTGGTAAAAAGTATATCACGTGACCCATCCACTAATGCAGTGTATCAATACATATCAATAATTTTCTATTGAGGCTCTCTATCTATTAGCGGAATTCTAAAATAAGTTTTTCAATTTATTCTATTATTTATTTTTGTACTGTTTTGTTAAAGATTAAAGACCATCAGAAAACCTCAGTGGCATGTTTGGGGAGGAGGGGCTAACAGGATGGAGCCTCCAATTTTTTTAATAGTCCAGGTCATTTAATATGTCAAAATCTAAGTAGGTATTTTGATTCGGAATTTTTATAAAGTACATCCCCTCCCCCCGAGAAAAATTTGTAATACGCAACTGGAACAACTAAAATTTTGTTAGTTATCTAAGCTTGCTAGATATTTCTGTTTTATTAATTGGAAAACCAAAATTCAAAGCCTACACTAGTCGTAAATCATTTTCCACGTTTTTCTTGAAAATTTTCTTATGTAATAGTATGAATGTTTATTATGGTTGAAAAGAGAACACAATACTCTATCGATTTCAGTAAAAAAAATACCTATCATGTAATTAAAAAAAGATCGATGACGTCATCACGCTCACGCCGATTTAGTAAATACAAAACTTTCTGAACCAGAACATAGAAAATTTTATGCCATTTAATAATATATATGGTTTATAGCATTTCTGACTGAAAATAAGTTGCTACAAAGTGGCGCGCTTTAAATCAAACAGACTGTATAGTATGTTCTTAAAAGATAATATTTTTGTATTGTTATATATGGTTTATATATCAATTCTTCTTCTGTGTGCCGGCTCTGTTGCAGACCGTTGGCATTTCCCTCCTATACTTGTGTTGTGCGTGTTCAGTGATCACAAGTATAGGGGACCTACAGCTTAAGGTGGACTCCGGACCACCCCAAATACATAGTACTTGGATTTTTAATTAAATTCAGAAAAATCTCCTGGGCAAAGCATACCTCGGTGGTTTGCCATTGCCTTCCGAGGGAGATGCGATTTTTAAAAATCCGGTGATATATGGGCCGGGGTTCGAACCCGGGTCCCTTGATCAGTAGTCCCGCACGCAACTAACCGAGCCACAATCGCTCTCATATATCAATTAAAAACCAGCAATTAATATAACTAACATCTATGTATTAAACAGATTATGAGCCGTATTTGCATCTCGCTATTAAACTAACAGCATGCTTAATTACTATGGAGAGCAATTCTAATCTTTTCCCACATATTAAAATTAGATAAAGCTATCTCTATTCTTGTATTTAACTATCCAATTGATTTAATTTTTTTTTCTAGTAAACATTTTCTTTTTGATGCGTTTGTATTTTTATAAAGATACAAATAAATCAGTCTATTAGCTTCTGATTTTCATATATGGAGGTTAGTAGAAGTAGCCACGAGCCAGTACGCGCCTTGTGGTTTAATGTGGGATAAGCGTTTCCTATCGCCTTAAATAATAATATAATAATAATTGCTACAACCCTTAACCTGAAGACCAGGCCCCAGAAGCTATAAGCTTGTGCGAGAGAGAGTGGGAGATTATTATTATTACGTGCGGCTGCAGCCGACTTACAGATGGAACAGCGCAAATCCCGCATTTGTGTCACAGCTAAGGAAACTGCAGAAAACCTTAACCAGATCTGCCGGCACCGGGAGTCGATCTCCGGCCGCCTGGGTGAAAGTCCAGCACGCTAGACATTACACTACCTAGGCTGTATTAAAATAAACGTGGATTTGATTAAATTCAATACAGATAAAAATAATGAATAACTTTGTGCTTCTTTCGCCTCAATATGCGTCGTTTGCGATACTGATGAACCAGCATGGCTTGGTTGATTTTTCAAAAATGTGACATTCCTTGTTCTTTCCCCATAGCCTTCAATTATTAAACAGCTTCACAGTTAAATAATGAACTTTTTTGTTTTATGTTATAAAAATCGCATAGTAGCCTAAGCGTAAACAAAAATATTGAAAGTTTATTTCCATTTTCCAAAATTAATAATGTTTTTCTACGCCTGTTAAAAAAACTGCACTATATTTCATTATTTTTGGTGTGCAAAATATCAGTTTATGGTAATAATGAAAAGAAGTAAAAAGCGTAAAAAAAAGTGTGGTAGCGTGTCATTATTTCACTCTGGCGTTTGCAAATACATGCACCGAAATAGCCGAATCAAAGATTGCTTTGAAAACAATTGAAGTTGTCTCGCAATCTTGGCTTTAGAAACGTCAAATTTTCTATTTAGATTGTTTGTGTATGTTGTGAGATATTATAGTTATTTATTTAAATTAATTTAAATATGGAAATCGAGCAAGATTCTGAACACGAAATATTAACGCCGGAAGAAATTATCGAAAAAGCAAATGTAGCAAGGCTTAACTTATTGCCAGATAAATCAAGGGAAATTTATCTAAAAGAGTATAACACATTTATGGAATGGCGTAATCAAAATGGAAGTCATAATACAGAATAGTATATTGTACAACTAGTGATACAATGACGATGTTTGTAATACGAGTACAAGATTGCTTAACGAGCCGCGAAGCGGCGAGTTAAGCTATATACGAGTATTACAAAAAGGAATTGTAACACGTGTTTTACATACTACTTTGTCTATTTCGCCTTAATTTACAATTTACTTTAAAGAAATGGGAAAATGTACACGCGGGTATTTTTGATGTGGTAATGTTGGTAATAACTGATAACGCATACAATGGCATCCACTGTCATTTTGAAAAAATCACGTAGGCAGGGAAAAATTCAAGTTTAAAAAAAGGTGACAGCTTAGTTGTTTTTGCTGATATAAGATAAAAATGTATTTTTATTATAAATAATTATTTTGATAAGACAATCATGTACTCAATCAAGGTTTTACTGTTTCTATTACAATAAACATTTTAATACATCAAAACTGCTTAACATACAACAATAGAAAATAACTAACCTAACCTCTAAATCTAAACAATGAAAATGAAATTTGAGTATAGTATATTAAGTATCAAGAACAGTAAGGACAGTTTACCGATCGACGACAGTGTTTGAGGAGATCGGTAAACTCCTTACTGTTTGAGATGCTTATACTATTTTTTGTACGGCCATTATGAATTCAAAGGTATTAACTAAGGAAATATCTCGAAAATGGTAAAAAGATAGATTTAAGATAATTTATTTTTGCCCTGTATATCCACCAAACATTAAGTAGGTTTTGTCGTTACCACCCGATTATGTGTTAATTGAAGTTATTAGATATTTGGTAAATATGCTTCCATGGAATTTTCGAGATTGGCCGGTCATTAACGACATTGGTCGGTTTACTACACTGACAGTAACATTATCCGGCTCGGCCAATCTCGTAGTAAGTCGTATGGGACGACATCTTTAACCAACCAGCTAGCTATTAACGTCATTGGCTGGCCATTGACGTAAACTACCAAAGCAACCAGCTATTTACGTGATTATCCTTATTTACATCTTTGACCATAACATATACATTAGTATATTCTTGATTTTAAGCATATGGTTAGACATCTAGCTTAATTACAAAAAAGATTATGGTAGTAAGCAGTGGCGTAACTATCGCCGGTTTGGCCGGTGCAATTGTCTGGGGTCCCCAGGAGAAAGGAACCACAAGTCCATTTTTAAAGCAATATTGTTGATATTTATTTTCCAAAATTTTAATTGTTCAATTTTTGTTCCATTAGGTATTGTGAAGTGTTTTTATGTATTGCAAATTGTCAATAAATCTTATATATCTCAGGGTCGAATTAATACTCGATATTCAACAGTAAAGGTTGCCTATAATTTTTTTTATTATTTACCTTAATTTGAGACTCTAATGATAATCTTTCAATATTGGATTCAAGTATTGAAAGATTAAACTTTATAAATAAAACATTTAAAATTTTCCACACTCACGCAGTGGTTAGTATTTCTCAATAAATAAAGTTTGGTTATTACTAATAATTATTGACACATATATCTGGAATGTCAAATCTGACAGTTATCAATTAAAATATTTCCCAAGAATGAACAAGTAAGTATAGCGTATATTTTTATTAGTTCTATATTTTATAAATCTTTATTTTAGGATGTTAAAATGGAAAGAAATCTTACCCTGTCAACTAACATATTAATTTTTCCTTCAGGTAAGTCTACCTTGTATGTCTCTCCAATAGTTTCTTAAAATTTTGACATATGTATCTTTTACCCCTTTTTCAACAATTACCTCCACTTTCACAAAACCTACAATTTCCACAATATGCACTTTCCGCTAGGAACCGTGATCACAGCTGTCGAATCTGCAGACCTCACACCACCTAAGACCTCATCACCGGACTGGACTGCCTCAAAACTGCTTTCATGGTTTTCTTCTTATCTATGGCTCGAATGATAACTGCCAGCTCCCCAACACCTCAGTAAGTATCTTCAAAATCTTTTCCTTATGATTAAGTTACCTTAATGATTCTTTTCTTTTAGAGGAATATAATGAAGAATTCGAATCTTCCACACCTTGATGAGTAACAAACCCAGCTCAAAGACAGTTTTTTAATTTTATTTTATTCCCTCCATTACACTTACTGTATCATAATACCCTTTAATTTTGCTTTCTGTAATTAATACACTGAAACTCTTCCTTTAATCAATAAAACGCTGGACTTTCTTTTTATGTTTATTTATTTACCAATTTTACTTCTTGAGCTTTATCACTTTACAAATTATATTTTATTTTCTATTATTTATACAAATTTCTTCTTTAGTAAAAAAAGTTCTTTATATTTTCTCAACTAACTCAAAAAAAAATTCTCTTATTATTTTCATCTCCCCGAGATACCCCTCTTTTCAACTATTTTGTATGTTATGTTTTTTTCTTTTATCAAAATACTCCCTATCTTTGGTAATTCTTTCTGTTTCCTTACTAACAATGTCTATAACCATAGAAGTGATTTATACATTATTATTGAAGTACAGATAGAATTTTAAATATGCTATAGAAAATTAATATACCTTTAAATTATTTTTTCTTGATTGATGCCATGATATCTTTACCTAATATACATGATTTTTAATTCTCAGGTTGAGCTATGGCTAGGATATCCTTTCCTTTTATTATCCTTGTTAATTTTAATATTGTATCAAGATACTATAATAAATATATGCTATTCCATTCTGTTTTATTACTTTATAATTATATACTAAATTTTTGTATTCTTGGGATATCATTATGACTTTGTATGTAAGTTTATATGTTTTATGTTTTTATTTATTGATCCTTAATAACCACATCTGTGCAATAATGATTCTTTAAATTTTACCTTATGTACTATTGGTTTCATAATGATCTAGGACAGCAAGGCTAATATGATGCTAGTTTTTATTATTTTATCCTATACATTTACATTGAGAAAAAATTTAAAAATAGCATCATATTAGCCTTGCTGTCCTAGATCATTATGAAATCAATTATCATGCTCATATTAATTTTTCCACTTCACATAAACGTGAACATCACAGTATATATCATCACGGAGCCCCATTGTAAAATATTAAATTCAAACTATACAATTAATGATATATTTTTATACAACATAGACTGAAGGTATAAAAAAGATTTCTTTTACGAAGTTGAAGTCATTTTCTGAAAGGGTCCACCCTTTGAGGAGCAATTATATGTTATTTAAGAAGTTTCCTCGAAACAGTTATCCTAAAATTTGACATTCCGACTATAATTGTTAGATTAAAGGTTTAAACAGTAGGCAAATCATATTTGATATCTTGCCCTCCCCCCCATTGTTTTATGTTTAGTTTAAATCTTACAATTGAAAATATGTTTTCAAGAACATAGACAGAGGGTTTGAAAACATTTTTATTTAATGAAATTGGAATAATTGTTTTCTGGTTTTCGTGTTCTGAAAGCCCCCCCCCCCATGACAGGGCGTCATTCCATTGGTGACAAAACGCTGGTAAAGGTAAGGTTAACTGTTTTTTGTTCGTCAAAAGTTTTGAGCGGGGGGGCTCCTCTATATGTACAGGAACCGAAAGGAATAGTTTCGCCACAGATATTAAAAGTACTTTTACAAATTGTATGTAAAATGCGCCGCGATATTTTACGTTAATATTTTCAGGAGTTGCAAATGTGTTTCATTTACGTCCTTGTTTTGTATTGATCCTAGTATTCATTGTTTTATTTCCACTAGAGCAGTCATATTAATGGGTTGTTGCATGAGTACCTTGGAAGAACAAAAGGAAGGCACACTATTATCACATTACTACATACATTAGACAGCAACAATCACTATAAACAAAGAATCTTGTGGTAATATTGAAAAACTAGAATATTTTACTGGGATTTGTCATGTCAATAAAGCATCAGACAAAACATTATTGGAAATGCGGCAACTAACCTTGAAGGTTTAGCAGATCAATGTCAGTATTATAAATCAGATGTAATATTAGTAACAACTTTCTATAAACTTGTATATAATAGATATCGACTCGTTGGAGAGATGAGAAGTTACTTCGATAATAAGTAGGGTAGGGCAAGTTTCTCGTAGCATCTTTATGAGCTGATATATTCTTGTATGTACTTTGTGCTGTTGTTTGAAAATTCCTAATTTGGTAAATGCATTAACTAGTGTGTTAATTGAGACTAACTTCAAACTTGGTACACGTATTTGATTTTGAATAAAAAGACCCCTACAAAGGTGTTGCAAGATGTCTATTGTGAAAGGTACACTGAATGAGATATCGTGCAATATATAAAGTTGAGAACAAATTCTAGTTTTCTTATACTTTTATAAATACCACAAGTTCACCACAGTTGTTTAAGAGGGGCATGCAATTCATTAAAATCAAACCTATCTGCAGATGTGTCAGCACTTATTTTGTTTTTCAATTATTATTTCCAGTTGTTAAAGTAAAGAAATTCTGTTGTTCTTTCTAGATTTAGTATTTGCTTCGCCATTTGCTTTTCCGCACTGGCTAGAATCGGAACTTAACTCGTCATTACATCACCCGGCCGAGTGTTACAAATAACGTCTGTACTATCGTTGTTCGCTTTAGTTCGCTTTAGTAGCTACATACCTGCAGACACATAGGCTTTAAGTCAGGGGTTCCCAAAGTTTTGCCTAGGTGGGCCAAATTGTGAATTCCAAACTATTTGGCGGGCCAAAACAAAGTTTATGGAAAAATACGTTGAATTCAATAAAAAGACACAAAAGAAGATTTATATTAATTTTATAGCATAATCGTTCTTTGCTTATAACAATAATTACTTTTTTATTTCAAACAGTTTATTAACACATTTCAAAAATAATTAAACAAAAATAACTAAATAATTTAAAATAAAAAAAGAAAATAATAATAAACTCATCAATCTGTCAAAGTATTTTGTTTTGTTTTAATAATATCTTTGAGTCTTGGTTCTAAGTCAGTTTGAATGTATTCTTAATACTGCTTGTAAATGTCCATCAGTTAATTTTGATCTCAATTTGGATTTATTAATACTCATGAATGAGAAAGTTTTTTCGCATATAACTGTAAGTAGTGTAAGTGCTTCCAAATAATGAAAACATTTGTTAAGTATGTTTGCTCAATTTTGGAAAATCCTATGAAGATAATCCTTTATAAAAACCAATTAAGGAATTGTTGCGATAAGAATTATTGGCTTCGGCATTTTCCTGTAATTCGATTAGTTCAATAAAACAAAATACAGTGAGATCCAAATTGAGTGAGGGCGGTTGGAATTTCGCGCCTTAGGTTTTAGTTTATTTCACATTGTTAGTGTAGCACTATTGAAATGTATTGCGTCAAATTACAGCGTCAACTCGTCACTTTCTCGTTTACATCGTTGTGCTTTGCCACATTGTTCTGGATTTTCATTGAATTTTTGCTTTATTTCGCTTGTTTTCTTATTTTACATTCAGAACTACGGTTTGTTAGACGATTTTATTATCAAGTTATGTTTATTATTTAAAATTAATGAAGTTTATAAGCTATATTATTTTTGAGACGCCACTGTAAAATAAAAGCAAGATAAAAATGTCTAAAAAGTATTCATGTTGCCAACACGACAATAATCTAACGTGGCGGTAAATTCAAAGTGTCTTCAGTCATTTTGGATCACCCTGTATATACAAGCTATATAATAACAATATACTTATTACATATAAAATTTAGTTTTTTTTAAGTGAACAATTTTTAATTATAATATGATAAAATTTATTTTTTTTTGTAAAAATGTAAATTATTTCAATGAATTCAAGATCGAGGATGATCTGACATCGCGGGCCACATTTCTAGGGTTTGAGGGCCGCATTTGGCCCGCGGGCCGCACTTTGGGAACCCCTGTTTTAAGTGAAAACTTAATTTCAAAATAAGCAGGAACAGATGGCCCTTGGAATTTTCGTTTTATTTCAACACTGCGTCAAAACTTGACTGGTTTAGACCAGTAGCTATATTTATTTTGATAGAAGGTATTTTAATCTCGGAATTAAAACTTTTTGAAAAAAAATGAAAAAATTCGTATTTTAAAAGCAGAGAATTTAGGAAGTAATTTCTAGAAGGTATGCACATTTCACAGTAGAGGGGATAAATAGGGCGATCTCGAGTAGGGCTAAGAGTAGAGAATGAGTAAAAGCATATTATAAACTAAACTAATTAAAACAAACGTAATAGAAAAGCACAATAACTCAATACGGCAAACATGTCAGAGGAAAGATTCTTTGAAATAAAAAATTATATATTCTAATAAATTTTTGAAACACTTATCAAAGCTGCCTGAAAATGAAAGTTTTTTGGAGACTAAAAGTAAGTCTAAGCAATGATCTAGGCCAGTGTTTCCCAACCGCCGGTCCGCGGACCAGTGCCGGTCCGTCAGAAATTTTTACCGGTCCGCAGAGTAATAACAATATTTTTCAAGATTTTTCTGAAAGAATTTTTTTAATTCGTGTTATCCTGGAGCTAACGTAGGGTAAAATGGTTTATCACAGTTGGCCAAGAGTTAAATCTGACTAAATTTATACGGAGATGTGGAGGGGTAGTATCTAGTAATAAATAATAAGGAAGATCTCCCATTCTAAAATTTAAAGCAGTTTTGGCGCGCACAAGTCTAGGCATACCCACACCGAAAGAATTTCTGTCTTGTGCCCCCGATTAACGCGAACGATCAAAATCCGGGTTTCGAGGGGCCGCAAAACTTGCTTTGATCCGGACCGTTTCTTGTGTGTCGATGCGTTGGGTAGTTCCAGTCCTAAAGTCTTAAGTCTTGATTTCAAGTCTTGACCGTCTTCGGCAAGCCGTTTAAGCGGAGGCAGCAAAAAACTGCCCCTGCCTGACGGTAGGTTGGAGCGAAAATCTGACAGTGGAATCTTTGCCAGTACAGTACTCCAATCGTTTCTACCAAAAAAGGTTTTTGCTTGCACTCTTTTGGGGGCGGGAGCTAGGGTGACATGGGGTTTTTGGGGACGATAGAAACGTGTGTTAGCGGCATTCGATGTCACGCGACCTGCTACAAGCTGTGCATTTATTGGTTTTTACGTACCTCCGCTCTAGGGAGGTTGCCTCCTGGGTCGTTTGTGCACATTCCCGTTTTTGACCGTCACTCCCGAAACACACTCGCCAGAGTTTTCAGTTATATCTCTGCTCCCTGTCGAGATATCTAGTTCTGGTTTTGAAAGATGAACCGTACTATGTATCTAGAACCCAGTTATGGTCTACCCTGTCCTGCGATGGTTTCTCGACGTTCGTTTGGCAAAAAAAAGAAATACTCCGGCCTCTCGGTACCCGCCGATTTCGGGGCGGTCCCCGTTTTGGTCGTTCGAGATTTGGTAAGCGGATGCGGTACGAAAACCGACTTTTGTTATTATAAAGAATGGATATTTATTTATTTTAGACTGTTCTTGTACAGTGTAAAAGTAAATTTATTATTATGAGATTTATTTTGCAAAATGTTTTCTTTAATTTTTTACCTTACGGTCCGTAAGCAAATGCTACGTCGTTTGGAGGTCCGCGAACGAAAAAGGTTGGGAACCGCTGGTCTAGGCAACACAGCTACACTCCCAGGCAGCTTCGTTATATAGCAAAATAGAGATCTGACAGCAATTTAAATCAATGTAAAGTTGACCATTCAAATTGTGTCAAAGTTGAATTCTCATTTAAAAGACATTAAGCAAAATAATTAATTAAAACTCGAATGAGCCTTTATGTTTTTACTAGCAAGACAATTTTAAAATCCACTTCTAGTTTTAATACTCACTCAGGATAAACACTTGTTGAATACTTAATAAAGACTTGTGTGTTGAATGAATATTTAATAAAGACTAAAGACTTAAGATTAAAACAGAGGTATTTATACCTTATCTGCCTACACAGTTCTCATGGTCATGAGAGAATAAATGCCAAAGAAGTTCTCATAGAGATAACATAGACTTAGCAGAAAAACTGTAATTTGATATCGTGAGTTTTATTATCTTAAGCAATTCTCATGTAACATGATCTTATCTATAGTGCGATTCTACGTACGTTACTCCTCCACCCTTAGTATTTTCAATGTTATTAAAATAATTTGAAAATAAAATTTGAAATAATATTTATATATTATAAAATTTTTCAAAGAAATCTAAATTGGTATTTCTTCGTTATTTTGATTATTTATAAAATCTTTATTTAAAAAATCTATAAATTTGATTTTGAAGGATTTACGTTTACAATAAATATACAATAATAAACTTATAACTATTACAATGATAAATATAATTATAATGATACTTAATAAGCTCAGATGATCGAGGGTTGTAGTACTATTCATCTTTAGAAGATGATTTTGGTTTGTGATCTTCAGTTGATATTTGTTCAATTTCTGTGTATCGATTGTAGTTAAATCGATTTTAGTTATATTTACATGTTCGAATTGAGGGGTTGTTAATTTTGCAATATCTATGATATTAAATTCTATTACTTTATTAGAAATACTTTTGGCTGTAAATAACATGTTTTTGTGATTGATCATGACAATACAGTCAGGACTAAGATGTATAAGTTTTGAACCAACAAGTTCTTTTCGATACGTTTGATCTCTATATTTAATGTCTAAAATGGATCTGGAAGGGGAACTGATTAACCAGGTTACAGAATTAATTTGGGAAATCTTTATATCAATAAGTTCAAGTAGATAAGGTATACAAGTTTGGTTATGATGAAAAGAAAGTAGTTGTGTCTCACAAAGTTTATTATTAGGGATTTCGAAGTAGTTTTTATGTTGACAAAAGTATAAATTCGGGGCGGTCGATTTACAATAATCCATCTCAATAGGAATGCTATAGTTTGAGCATTATATAGTAAGGTGTTATAAGTCGGTATAATCATACGAGCTTGGTTGGTGCTGGTAATGATTGGAAACGGTATTAATTGAATCAGTTGATTATTTTCGAATTTAGAGATTAATGGAATCTCAAATATGAATGTGATTTTGTTGTCAATTTGGTAAACTTTAGTAACGATAATTGTTTCATATAAATGTAGGTATTTTGGGTCAGCAGGATAAGGGATGGTTAAAACGTCTTGATCTGTGAGGTATGAAGAAATTTAATTTCAAATAGTATTATTTAAAATATTAACTTGTTCGATTAGGATGAGGAGCATTGTTGTCCTGAAAAAGGTAACATTTCGTTAGCATGTCTTTGAAGTGTTGGTCTACCATCAGGGGGTGTTAGTTCGTAAACGTCATGTTCTAAAATTTTTGAGATAATATAAGGTCCGTCAAATCTTGGATCCTTTTTATTTCTTAGATTGGTTTTTATAAATACTTTGCTATTTAAATTAAATTGTTTATTTGTTTTGGATTTGTTTAATTTGGAATTTCGATTTTCTTTAGTTTTCATCTGCGTTTTTTGTAGGGATTCATATAAATATTTCATTTTATTTTTATGTGTGGATAAGTAATCATGATAATATGTTCTGTTATAATCAAGGTCAAAGGGGTTTTTACTTTCAGTGTGTCCAAAAACGATTTCAAAAGGGGTTAAATGAAGATTCGAATGTATACTATGATTGTATGCTAAAAGGCAATATTGGATTTTTTGCTGTTCAGGTATATTGATTAATAGTCGATAATGTTCAATGATTGTAGAATGTAATCTTTCGATTGGTGAATTAGATTGATGGTGATGAGGTGTTGTTGTATGTAATTGGATTTTATGCAAGGCTATAAAATCTTTAAAGATATTTTTATTAAATTCTCCGTCGGCTATAATGACATTAGGAGTTGTAAATGTTGAAATGTATTTCAATAACTGTTCAGTTACTTCTATTAAATTTCGGGATTGTAAAGGATAAGCTTGTGCAAATTTTGAAAAAGCGTCAATGATTGTTAAGTAACTTTTATTTTTGATTTGGAATATATCGATATGAATTGTATGGAATGGTCTAGAAGAAGTAGGGGTTAATTGAAAAGGTTGATTAATAGGTTTTCTGTTGTATTTTTGTTGTTTACAAATTTGACAATTATTAATATAATTTGTAACATCTTTTATAATAGAGGTCCAATAATATTTTCTTTTGAGATGTTCAATAGTTTCATTTATTCCACGGTGGTTGGTTTTTCCTAAATGGTATTCTTGAATTTGTTTTTGTCTTTCTTCGGAATTTAAAATATAGGTTACTTGAGTTATACAACGATGAAATTTGGGAGTATTTTCGTTTGTGATTGTATTAATGAAATTTGAAAAGTCTAAATACAGTTGATCATCTGGGAAATAACAATAGTAATGATGTTTGGGTTGACAATGTTCAATTAATAGGGTGTTGAATATTTCTGACTTATTAATTTGATTAACGAAGACGGCGTAATGAGTAATTCCGTCGTATTTTGTGATTCTGATTGATCTTGGAATTTGAGCATTAATAAATTCTATCTGATTTTTAAAATGTTGTAGAGGTTTCTCTGAAATATCAATTACGGGGGTTGAAGATTGTTGAGAATGTACCGTGTCAATATAAGAATTTTGATCATTATTTTCTTCGTTGTTCGGGTTTTCAATGTTTTCAGTAATGTCAGTTTGAGGGGAATTATAAGTTGGAATGTCGAATAAGTCTGTAATATCGGGAGTACTTGCTCTGCTAGCTAGTCTGCTGTCATAATTAGTTTGTTCTGGTTCAGGGGTTGATAGCGATGCAGGTCTAATATTTAATGGGTGAGTTTGAATTCTGGATAATGCATCTGCAACTTTATTTATTTTTCCGGGGATATAATTTACAGTAAAGTCAAATTCTTCTAATTTCATTGCCCAACGAGTTAATTTTGAATTTGGTTCTTTTAAATTCTTGAGCCATACTAATGGTCTATGATCTGTAAATAAGGTAAATCTTTCCATAAAGATAGGGTCTAAATTGTTTTGTTGCCCAAATAACTGCTAATATATCTCTTTCGATAGTACTATAATTTTGTTCGGAATTATTTAAAGTCCTAGAGGCATAACAAACAGGTTTTCCTTTTTGAGATAATACTGCGCCTAAAGCGAATTTGCTAGCGTCTGTTGTTAGTTCAAAAGGTTCATCAAAATTGGGGTATTGTAGAATTGGTTCGTTAGTCAAAATGTTTTTACAATGTTCGAATTTAGATAAAAACTCTGTTGTATGAATAATTTTGTTATCTTTCTTTAAACATATGGTTAAGAATTTTGTTATTTTCGCGAAATCTTTTATAAATTTTCGATAATATCCAAATAGTCCTAAGAACGATTTAATAAATTGCTGGTTTCTCCTTGAAACACTATTCACTTTGAAAGAAAAAAAACACTTACTTTGTTGCGTAGAATTAAAGTTGATTTGCAATAATCAGCTGCAAACAACGTCCCAAGGTTGCAATAACCATGCGATGTGCTGTCTGTTGTGTACCTCGAACTGGAGACTTCCGCGGGGCCAATGTTAGAAGCGTGCGTTGGAAGCCTGGACGGTCGATGGTGCTGTTGAGATGTCACGCCTTAATTTTCGAAGCCTCTGTGCCAATGTTAGAAGCTGTGAAACTTCAATTGTTTTGATGCGACACCTTGTTGGGAACGGTTTTCCTTTGGATCAAGTGTTAAAACATAAAATCGATATTTATCGTCGATTTTCCAAAATCCGTTACGAAATCTGCGCCAGTTTTGATTATATTCTGTGGCCGAAGCTTTTTTTAAAACTTTATTTATTGAATATAATAAAACACATTTATATATTTCGTTTGCAGTCGTAGAATATATTTTATTATTTTTAATCGAGAGAAAACTTTATCTCTTTTAACATTTAGAATACAAATATTAATATTACTTTGTCTGTAATTATTTAACGAGTTTAAGACGAGTTTAAATAATTAAATTTGAATTAACACACTTAACAGAACAATTTTAGAATTCACATTTAAATGACATTAAGCAAAATAATTAATTAAAACTCGAATGAGCCTTTATGTTTTTACTAGCAAGACCATTTTAAAATCCACTTCTAGTTTTAATACTCACTCAGGATAAACACTTGTTGAATACTTAATAAAGACTTGCGTGTTGAATGAATATTTAATAAAGACTAAAGACTTAAGATTAAAACAGATGTATTTATACCTTATCTGCCTACACAGTTTTCATGGTCATGAGAGAATAAATGCCAAAGAAGTTCTCATAGAGATAACATAGACTTAGCAGAAAAACTGTAATTTGATATAGTGAGTTTTATTATCTTAAACAATTCTCATGTAACATGATCTTATCTATAGTGCGATTCTACGTACGTTACTCGCTAAAAGTCTTATGAAACGATACTTTATTCTATTTTTTCTATTTGCCTTATTTTTAATCATTTTAAAAAAGAAATAATTTAATTAACGAGGTGTTTTAACAAAATCAAGAGCCTGTATTAACATATTACGTGACTTAAGACGTCAAAAATTTATGTTATTTATGACCATTAAATTAAAACGTTATATAAACGTAGCAAACTCACTATTTTGTTGAAAATAGGTCGATTACAAACATTTAAAAAATGTCTTTTCTAAGCCGTTTAAAATCAACTAAATACCAACGTTTCATATTCAACGTATAACGGTATTTCAACGAATATACGTTATAAAAATATTTTTTCAACGGCTGCGTGTTTACTGGGAGGCCCGCTGGATCATTGTGCTTGAAATTAAATAATTGGTCGTGTACCAACCTCTCGGTTCTGACTATAATGTGTTATTACTCATTCACGTCTGAATTTGGAAATAAAATGCTGCACTGCAGCATCAACAATTTAATTTTGCCTTTGTTGAAGAATGCAGTTGTATCGCAGCTAGTGAATGCCTGCAGGAAAAGGATAAGTTAAATAAACTTTTTGCTCAAACTGTCATTTTCCTGGTTTTAAAAAGAAAACTTTATGACGGACACAAGGTTAATATTAATAGTCAGGGCCGTAGCCAGAAATTTATTTCAGAAGGGGTTCTAGGGGAATTTATTTTCGGGGGGAAGCAGAATAGAAAAATAATTTTATTTTGTTGTCATTTATTAGTATTAAGTTTAGTTTCGGGAGGATTCAGATCCCCTAACCCCCCCCCCTTGTATACGACTTACATGAGTACTATTATAATAATAGTATATTATGTATTAAGGGCTTAATTGAGTATTTTAGAGCCTGCAGAGTCTGTTAGTGCCTTCGGCTTTCGCCTTAGGCAAAGACGATAAAAGGCTCTAACACACTTATAACACAATTAAGCTCAAAATGCATACCTTAGTTTATGTCCGATCTAAGTTTAAATTCATATTTAAATTTAAAATAAAAATAATTTGAAAAGTACAAAACTTCAAGTAGGTAGGTGTAGTGGTATTTTATTTATTTATATTTGGGCGAGGAATCGGGATGACGGAGTATCCATTGTATTACTATGATCACTTGGTCGACCCTACTAGAATTTTGTCGAATCTGGGGGAATTCCACTCACAGTAGGGATTTTTATCGTGCCAAACATCGCATTGACACGAGATCTATAGTTTTACTTCCTATCGGAGAAGAAGGCATGTTATTAATTTTTCTCCGCTATGAAAAATTACCAGCTCGGCCGGGGATTGAACCTACGACCCTTGGATTATGAAGCAAACATGCAAACCACTAATCCATATAATTACGGTTATTACTATGGAGACGACGTAAACAAGGGTAGCTATTTTTTAATCTAGCATTTTACGCTCTAGAAGCAGACTCATAAACCGGTAAAAATCGCATGACCGGATATAATAGTATAATATGTATTATGGGCTGTATTGAGTGGCTTAGAGCCTGTAAAGTCGCTAAGACGGTAATGGGCTCTAAAACACTAATTAAGCCCGAAATGCATACGTTAGTTTATGTCCTTAGTTATGTCTAAGCTTAAATTAATATTTAATTTAAAATAAAAATAATTTAAAAAGTGCAAAACTTCAAGTAGGTAGGTGCAGTGGTCTATAATTACTTTTATTACCATGGAGACGGCGTAAAAAAGATTAGTACAAGGGGGTGCTCTAATTTAGCAATTTACGTTCTAAAGATAGGCCGCTAAATAGGTCATAATCGCTCGACCGGACACAAAATAATTAAAACGCCAATCAGTGGTTTAAGAAACTACAACTCACGGTGGTGTTTGGGACCACTTTTTGTCAAAGAATTCAGGTATGCGAGAAACGCGTCTCTTAGAGCCCCGTTTTTTTTTTCAATGAAGGTACATATTTGTAAATTTACTGTCTTTAGTATAATTCTTTAGCAATGCTTTTAGGCAAATAGCTTTTTAGTTTGCGTAATGCAGAAAAGAATCTTTCAGCCATACCTGTAGATATAGGTATAGTCATCAAAAGTTTAATAAACTCTAAGTATCTTTTTACCTTTCATGCAAAAAATACCAAAAAGGCAAAAATATCCCAGTTGGGTAAGTGCGTAAACTCCTCTCTTTAGATTTTCAATTTAGAATTTTTATTGCTTAAGATACATAAAAAAGTGAGGGCTCAGCCATCACTATATTATTTTAATGAGGGCCACAGCCTTCGAGCCACCACATAGTCGGCGCCTATGATACAGGGTGTAACTAATATACGTAACTAGACACCTCCTAGTTTTTGAGAAAATCGATTTTTAAATTTTAAGTACGCCCATTGTACTCACATTAAATGAAAAATAATAAACAAGCAAAGAGAGTACAATGGGCATACTTAAGATTTAAAACTAGCAGATAACGACCACACTTTGATAAGGAAAATATATGTTCTAAATCATTACAGCTATCCCCTATTACGAGGTTTCTAGTTATATTAGTTACACCCTGTATATTTATTTATTCACTTCTTTATTTACTAGGGGCCCCTACTCCACATTCTCCACTTCTTTAAGAACGGCGCTGTTTCACAGTTACAACTCGGAGCAGCTGACGTATGTCAGAAAAAAATTCAGAACATATCCATATTGCATCTTGCGTGTGCAAAGTACAAAAACCAGTTGAGATGTTTTACAAAGGTTTGAAATTGAAATATGTACCTACTCAATATTAACTTGTTGAAAAGTGAAACACTTTTCCACTTTTCCATTTTTCCATTTTTCTTATAAAGTAAAAAAATTACAAAGCTAAAGTTGCAAATTGTGATGAAAACTTTTAATATGACTAAATCGAAATAATGCAAATTAATAAATTTGGACATCCCTCTTTGCTATCCTTTTCTACAGTAATTATAGGAATTTCGTGCTTTCCATTTTATCGCTTAATCATATCCATCAAGGTTAACGAGCACAATGTAAAACTTCTATCTTTGGTTGTGATTTATTGACAAGCGATTTTCCCTGGTGCCAGGTAGTACCTACATCATTAGAAGTCAAACCGGGCCAGTCTATTATCTATATTACATGCTACTATACGACACTAGTTGAGCACTAAACTTTCAACAATAGGGTGTGTTTTATATTTTTGTTTATAACTACCGTAAATTATCAGAAGATGAGTATAACGCCAATAACTTCGGAGGTAGTTAGTGTCAAGTTAACTTACTTTTAATAATGTAATAAAGACGAGATACTAATGTCTTTCTGAATTTTAGGCACCAAAGTATTTGAATACATACAAACTCGATTCTGATAATCCTTTTCATATAGAAAACGTTGAAAAAATATTACGAGATGTTTTAACGGAAGCTTTGGATAATTTAACCTACGATCCAGATAAATGTCCGAAACAAGCTCAATGGGCATGTAATGCTATTCGGGCTAAAGTTAAAGAACAAGAATATGACAGGTACAAATTCTAAATGTGTATTTTTTTAATATCATATCGATTTGCTTTGTGTTGTAATAGGTACAAAATAGTTTGCATAGTAACAATTGGAGAAAAGAATAATGAAGATGTATGTTCAGTATCACGATTCCTGTGGGATGTTGAGCGAGATAAGTACGCCATATTCGTACATGAAAATATGTATGTATATGCAGCAGCTTTATGCTTTGGGATTTACTACGAATAATATCATTAATACTTTGCTAAAGAAAGATTATATTTAAAACGCTAGTTTTATAGGTACAGTTGTTATTTATTTATAATAAATGTTTATATTGATGTTACTTTATTTGTCTAATTCTTCTGTCGCCATTGGTTTCAATGGTAATTATTTTTTAAATTTATACCTACATTGCCATGTATGATCTTTTTAATTTCATTTATGGACTGGCTTGTCGCTTTGGTAATAGTTATCTACGTAACAACGCAGGAAAGTGGTAATATTTTACGTGACGAGTCTTGGCATGCTTCAGCCAGAAAGACGCGAATCCTGTTAAAACACTTCCTGGGCTGTTGCGGATAATATTTTTTATCGCCAACCATCAATAAAGCCATGCATTACCATAGCGATTTGTGGAAGTAGACAAACAGTTTATTTTACTGTACAAACCAAGCATTTTACCTGCCGCAAATATGGTTACTGTACAAATCAAGCATTTTACCTGCCGTAGATGTGGTTGGCAATAAAATCTTGTATGCACCACATCAGTAAAGTGTCTTTATCAAACTCGCCTGTTATTCCCCTCTCTCGCTTCGCTCGCTCGTCTCATAATCTCAGACTCGTTCAATAAAGACAATCTTTTACTGACTTGGTACATAAATAACTATTTCTGTAACTACTTTAATGAACAACAGAAAACGGAAAACGTAATAAATTTTTGTAGAGTCTGTAGTACCTAAAAGGCCGTACCCAGGAACTTGAAAAAGTTTCCCTTAAATGAAACCAATTATTTTCAGTTTGCTTCAAATTTTCAGTGAAGAATCTTATAGCCCATAAAAGCCATATAGCCCGAAGAAGGCATCACTTGTATTGACCATCTTGGTGTACTAAGGTGGTGAAGATCAAAATGCTAAGTTTACGTATAGAAGCATAGCCTAAACAAATATAGGCTCGGCGAGTAGAACAACTTTGAATTTAGGGCATCCGGAAATTCCTACTATGTATGTGCAGAGTTTCATATCAAGAAAACTACTAAGAAATGGAACTTCCTGGTGATTTTAAGCGTTTTCTGATGGCTTTAGCAGCTCTTCCAACATAAGCTGCATAATTCTAAATATAGAATTTAAGATAAATTTCACTCCAGATACACTTGCATTTATGCACTTGGTCCGGTAGCTTGGGAGATCTAGTCAAAGATCTACGGTACAAAACTACACCAAAATTTGCCTATTTCAACGAATATCACTCCAAACTGCAGTGTTTATTCCATTCGAAGTGTCTCGATCAGAGCTACACCATGGTACAGGTGTTTTTTTTTTGTTTTTGGCATAATATGACAACTAGTTAATTATCTAGTAGAGCACTGTGGGTGTTAGGTTAAAAAAGTAAATTCAAATTAAATTTAAACAAAACACTTCCCACAACTAATTTTTATTTTCAGATATATATTTCGCCCACCAGGTGGACATCATCAGTGAAACTAAAATGACAAACAACAATCTTACAATATAATAACAGTTTAAAAATTCTTTTTGTGCCTAAAAGTAGTATCGAACCCTGTTAATTCCAAAAAAATCAATTTTCAAATTTTTTCTCAACAATTTGTCTTCGTTACAGCGAATGATTAGAATAGAGATAAAAAGTTCGTATTGGTCTTAAAATTTTCAGTTCTTTTTTGGAATCAAATGGGCACCCGGCAAAACCGAAATTCCAACATGACCCAAATAAGAACCACCCTAATGCTACATATACCACTAAATAAGGTCAGGTATAAAAAAGAATTAGATTTTATTATTAACACAGCAATAAGAAACGGATACAATAAAGAACTTATTTTAAAATTAGAAAAGAAGCAAAACAGAAGGTTAAGGTAAATAATATTTCTACATTAACTAAAAAAAAGACGAACAAAAAAAGAAAAAGTTTATCTTCCATCATAAACTAAGTAATAAGTTTACTAAGGTTTTTAAAGAAATAAATATTACACCTGTTTTTTCTTCTGCTCATAAAATTAAAAACTTTTTAGGTAGCACTAAAGATAAAATTAACAACTTAGAAAAACCTGGTATTTATGAAATCATCTGTGATAATTGTGATAAAAAATATGCCGGCATGACCAAAAGAAACATTAAAACTAGATTTAGAGAACACTTGTATTGTGTTAAGAACAATTTTAGCGAAAAATCGGCAATAGTGGAGCACGTATTGGGTAAGGGACATAATATGAAAAACATTAAATTATTAGAAGAAGTAAACCAACCAAAATTGTTAAGCATAAAAGAAGCTATTCATATGCATAAAAATAAAAACAAATTAATCAATATTGATTTAAATTCCTTACTCAATACGTAGCTCACACTTCTCCCCACTTCTTAGAAAATTTTTAAACTGTTATTATATTATAAGATTGTTGTTTGTCATTTTAGTTTCACTGATGATGTCCACCTGGTGGGCGAAATATATATCTGAGAATATAATCCACGTGTCACATGGTACATTTTTTATTAATTTCATTGGTGAAAGTACAAAAACAAACTCGCAGAATAGGCTATCAAATCGATGATAATTCTATCACCGCATGTTGACTGTCACCTGTTTTTAATAAATAAAATTGTTTACTGTCAAAGTGACAGAAAGTTTCAGTGTTTATTTTCTTTCAACGTTCATTATATTCTCTCACCAAATATAACACGTGTTATGATTAATCAACGATGATACCACTCGTTAAAACCTTTAGAAAATTGAACTCGTGCTTCGCACTCGGTCCATTTTCGTCGGTTTTAACTCGGGCTATCACCGATGATAATCATAACACTAGTTATATTATCCCCGAAAATAAAAATTAGTTGTGGGAAGTGTTTTGTTTAAATTTAATTTGAATTTGCCTTTTTATGACAACTAGTGGTGGGAAATGTGATTTTTTGGTAAAGAACTGGCAACTAAATTGTTACTTGCCTTAAATCTAAGTAAGCATGGCATATTATAGTTTCCAGAATTCTGTCGTCTAGGTGAATAATTTTCTCTTTGTACTACCATGATCTGATCTTCCTTTACAATAGGAACAAAAGGAGTAAATTATCCAGTGGAAATCAGAAAACCAGTCAAAGAGAAAAGAAGACCTAGGAGAAGATCACAACAGTCGAGATATCCTTGAGACAAAGCTATTCTAAATAACAAAGCGACTGAAAAGAGAAATACAGAAGCTTAAAAAAGTATCATTTAATTCGTATCTGACAGATTTAACCGCAAACGAAGAAACAAATTACTCTCTTTGTTAAACATCTAAACAGTTTAAGAGACCTATAGCTTTGATTTCTCCACTCAGAAGAGATAATGAACCATGGGCCCGAGAATACAAGCAGTAGGCTGATCTGGCTGAGATTTCCACCCCTAACCAAGTATATACAGTGTGTGCCAAATATAGCGAACAATACGTGAATACGAGATAGTTGTTGATGTGCAGAGAAATGATGTGCAGTCCAATAATTTATTTTTCTAAAATATTTGCTTTCCAAGTTATTTAAGGTTCAGATTTTGAGTCTGGTCCTGCACGTTTTGCTCCACACTCTCCTTCTGCCGCATTAATGCTAAGGACTGTAGTTTGTTGAACTTGAAATCTGTCAATACAGCACAATTTTGTCTACGTCGCAAAATAGCCGAATGAAATTTTTGATCTTGAAAAAATTCGTAAATAAACCACATGTTCTTTTTTTGTCGTTAGTCGTTAGTTTGTTTATTATAAAATAAATTCAAGGTATAATAATAGCTTAAAACATCTTATTTTTAAAGATAAATCTACGATATAGTTATTTGGTTAATAAATCTAACTTATCCCGCCACCAAAAGCAAATTCATGGAGTTGTTGCTTCAAAAGAAGAATGTTCCCGAAATTCCAAAAGTAATTTTGACAAAATTATGGCCAATAATTTAAATAAAACGGAGTTACCATAAATATTCATATAAGGTTCGACCATACATACACTTCGAAATCTGTTTTTTAATACCTAGTTTTAACTATGTGTTTAATATTTATGTAAATGTAATTATTATTTTCGCCTTTTGTTTTTATTTTCACTTACTTTCACTATATACGGATATAGAAAAACAGGTAGGAAGCACGTACGAGACCATATGTATGATAAGGAACGCGCTAATAAAATAAAGAAGGGTTTATATCGGGTCACGCCTTTGTTCTTCTTAGTGGGGGAACATTCGAGCATTACAGTTGTTTAGTAAACCACAAACCGAGAGTTGGTGTAGTTCCCAAACCCCACTAACACAAACTAAACAAGAACAGCAAAGGCGGGGCCCGATATAAACCCTTCTTTATTTTACTAGCGCGTTCCTTATCATACACACATATGGTTTCGCAGATACTTCCTTCTTATTTTTCCACACCTGTATACTTAATACCTATGCTGTTTTCTTTTTTGCCCTTGATAAAGAAAGGGATAATAAATCTTTTTCCGTAAACATTTATTAAATTATATTTATGAAACAGATCCATATTTAAAATAAGTATTTTCTACCGGCTCTCTACAAGTAAACTTTAGAATTGGTGCCATTATCTTGTGTTCGACCTGGGTCCGTTATTCTTGAGTTTCGCATAAGAAGTCTCGCATACGAGATGACGTAATTTTTACGTCATAAGATGGAACTTAGCCAATCAAATGTTAGAAGGTAATAGAGAATTACGTCATCTCGTATGCAAAACTTGTATGCGAAACTCAAGAAGCAGCAGCCAAGATCAAATGTGGTGCGAGACGCACGTCTATATAGACGCTTGTGTTTCAGTCGAATGGGATAATAAGCAAAGACGCTGTGAATTTTCAAAAGTTCCTCTGCATCGTTCATTTTACAATGATAGGAGAGTACAATTTCTATTACTATTATTATTAGCTAGCCTCGGTGGATTAATGGTTTGCATGTTTGCTTCATAATCCAAAGATCGCAGGTTCGATCCCCGGCCGAAGCTGGTAATTTTTCATAGCGGAGAAAAATTAAAAACACGCCTTCTTCTCGGATAGGAAGTAAAACTGTAGGTCCCGTGTTAATGCGATGTTTGGCACGTTAAGAATCCCTACTGGGGGTGGAATTCCCCCAGATCCGGCTAAATTCTAGTAGGGTCGGCCAAATGATCATAGCAATCGGTCTCATGAGGTACGAAGGATGCCCCGACATCCTGATTCCTCGCCCAAAAACAAACAAACAAACAAACAACTATTATTATTATTAGAGCAGGCTAAAACAAAAAACACCTACCATCTAGATTTCGCGAGACGAAATCTCTTATTCGATCTGGGTCCGTATTTTTAAGTTTCGCATACACGTTTCACACACGAGATGACGCAATTCTCTATTACCTTCTATAGCCCCTCTATTTCATATAGTAGCGACATCGTGGAGCAAACCTGATACAAACTTTAATAAACAAAAAATTACTACATGCATGGTGTTGCGGAATTTTAATAAAAAGTTATTCAGAAATTAGAATTACAGAAGTATATGTCATATTAATATGGTCATTTTTACAGAACATGAATACCCATTATCAAATTAATGTTAAACTGTGAATATTTTTGTACATGATTATTATTAAACCTAAGATTTATTGTGGCAGAATGGTAACATTCAATGTCGCCAACGTGATTTTGTGCCAGCGGCGAGATCAATGGTTGTCGCTACTATTTGAAAGTAAAGGGGCTATATTACCTTCTAACATTTGATTTGCTGAGTTGCATCTTATGACGTAGAAATTACGCCATTTCGCATGCGAGATTTCTAAACCTAATGGACTTTCTTATGGATCTACATTGTAGCGCCGTGATTGGCTGTTTACGTTCCCACTAGTGGACGGCCTTCGGCGCTTCGAGAAGTTTCATAACCTGCTTGCCTTCATCTTTACAATATAAAAGTCACAATAATTGGTGTCTAGTATTTATTAAATACTGTCGTGTTGTTGCGCTATGATTGTTGTGTGTTAATGATAGTGTTAATCGTACGTAATAATTAGATGACTACTTTATCTGTAGATGCATTTAAATGGTTTTTCTCCAATTCTCCGAAAATATGTATCATGATTTCTTTTTAATTTAATTTTTTATTTAACTTAATTAATCGTCAGATTTGAATTAAGAAACTTGTTACTAGTTTGAAACAATTCGATAGATTTAATAGTTTCCTGTACATATTATCTCACACACGAACTATAATTTATTTTAAAGAGCTTTACATTAGATTTCTTTCTTTTTTAATTTAAAATCCTTAATAATGTACTGATGACATTTATATTTTTTGATATATTCTGCAAGTTTAAAGGCTTTTTCCTTGCAAGCAGTGGTGATTAACTTCGAAAATTATTTAAAATATTGATATTTATGTCACATTTAATATTAAAATTAGTCCTATTTACATAATAAATTTCTAAAAATGTGAATGACCACAATCTTCATAATCATTTGAAAGAGATGATGGGTTCTGATAATTCTTGCAAAAAGTTTAGTCGACCCTGCTGTTTAAATTATTGTGACACAGTATTCGACAGCACGAAATCGATTATATTATTTATTTAAAATATCAAAGCTTCTTTTAATAGTTAAACCTTTAAACATCTATCGTTATAATTAATTCTAATTAATTAAAACGACTTATTAATTAAACTATTATTAAGTCACAAAAAGGATTAATATGCACTCTACTATAAAACAACATTGAATTTATCTAAACACGTCAGTTGTTATGATAGTTTTCATTTCATATTTGTGCGCCACAGAAGCTGACCAATCACGGCGCCACAATACACGTCCGTAAGAAAGTCCATTAGGTTTAGAAATCTCGCATTTCGCATGCGAAACTCGTTCGTATGAGTTCAAGAATACGGCTGGGCAAATTTATTTCCCCATATATTGATTTCCCATATAATCTTTGTTTCCGAGAAAACGCAGAATTTCTCCGTTTTGGCGCTAGCTGACACCCCTTACGTTTATTTGACATTTGATAATATATAGGTTAGATATGACTTACAAATGTCAAACGTTGCATGTTTACGTAAATATTTTGGGAAATAATTAAAATAAATTTGAAATAAATAATTTTTATCGTAAAAAAACATTATTAAATTAATTATGTTATTAAAATTAGTAACATTACAATTACAATTTTAAAACTTTTCGTTGGCTAGGATTAGAATACAGAGAAAGTGTGGTATCTGTTCTCGTTTTTGCAATGTTTGCCAAAAGAGGTTTTAGCAATTTTTGAAGAATTATATTACTAAGTTCTTCTTTGTGGTATGAGTTATGACAAAGAACTGTAAAGAAGCAATTGGAGTTAGAAGTAGTGAGGTTAGAACGTTACACGGACTACAATCTCCAGGTAAATATTCTACAATCTTTATTACCTACAAGTTTGATTATTTGGTTGATTAAAAGTGTAAATTTTCTAGCGTGGGGGATTTAAAATTTTTTAATACACCTCTGTCGTGAAGAATTATAAGACGCAGTAGTGGATTTGAACACGAGGCAGTTAACAGATAATCCAAACACACTTGACCTTAAATCCTTTCTTCAATGGTTTTTGCGGTGCATTCTGCCAGAAAGGCTGCAGATACTGAAAGAATTCCGCAATCGAGATACACAGATAAGGTTTTAAGTTCTTTTATTATAAATCTGTTATATTTCCAGAAAGTTCGATGTTGAAATTTACAGTTGTGTTTGTCGAAGTTGCAATTTGCAAGAATTGTATAAATAAATGAAACTATTAAAATATGTTATTTATTCAACCACTAATAAAAACGTACCAACAGAAGTGAATGTACAGCATCATGCTTTAGCACTCTCCGACCAGAAAATGTTTTTTATAGCAATTTTTTTGAAAGTGCAGACTGCAAATAAACGCTCTATCAGGTAACTGTAATTGTTGATCTGTCGAAATAAGGAAAAAAACAGCAAGAAAACTACGAGATTTTAAACAAATAACAATAAATAACGTAATTATATTAAAAAATAAATAAAACTGCCTAAACAGATTAGGAAATAGTAGTTTGTGCAACAAGGGTGGATATGATGCCTATATCGCACGAGAACGACGTTTGAGGCACGACGCCGAAGGCGAAGTGCCTCAATCGTTCGAGGGCGATATAGGCATTCCACCCAAGTTGTACAGTATCTTTTTTCTTCGACTAAGTAAAACAATTACAAAATAAATTGCATGTCTCCTTGAGAAATCGAATATATGGATTAACATATGCTTTTATCCATGCTAAAATATGGTTTGTAAAATCCCCCTGTCATTGTAGAATTTTTAAGAGAATTGTTAAAACTTTGCAGAAATTAACATTTTCGAAGGGAAGATTATTATTTTAAATTTTGTTTTATAAAAAAAATTAAAAAAGAATTATTCTCCCAGCTGGAATTGAACCTACGTTGGTCAGCTTCAGTTTATTTATACCTATCTTCTACAGACTGAGCTACCAAACTCCGTCAAAACTCTGTCTACTATACTTATTATAAAAGTAGGTTGTACTGATTTAAATGATTTAATATTTATGCCTTTTTAATTATAAAAGTATTATTTTTAAAGCTTTAATTTCACAAACCACGTTATTTTCAAATGCTTTAAGTGTTATTGAAGGAAGGAAACATTGATTTAACTTACTTTGACTTCTATATTTATGACAGGAGTTAATAATGAATAAATTAATTATAAATAAAGAAGTGTCAAATTGAACTGCTTTGATTGGCTGTTTTCATATCCGTACACTGTACGGATATGAAATTATATCCGTACACCTTACTGGAATTGCATACATTTCCATTGCGCGAAGCGTGAAGAAAATGGGTGATTTACAGGTAGGAGTAGAAAAATATGATTTACTTACGATACGCGCAAACCGTCAAAAAGTAGAAAAACGCGCGAACTTGTCCAAATTTGAAATTGACGTTTGCGTGTTATATATCCGTTTCCGCCTTTTCGTGTTTGGTGGCGCGAGCGGATAAACACCTGAACTAATAGAGTGCGCAGGCCGGTTGAGAGACTTCATCTCATGAAATCTAGAAGGTTATAGTTTCTGTTATAAGATTTTTCTTAAAAATGGCAGAAGCACAAGTTGGTTTGCTGCAAGGTTTAACTCCAATTTTCTATTAATTTCTTATGATGTTTTTTGAAAAGATTTATTCGAAGTGAATGGTGGAGGGAGCGAGAATTCGTAAGTAAAAATTATTATTTTAGTAATAAAAATAAAATTTTTTTCAATAATGTTTTGTAAGTTAGGTTTGGTGTACTTTTGCCGCCATTTTAAATAAGGAAAGTTATTATTTAATATTTCACTGTATTTGAAGTCCATATTTCCCTAGCATTGTGAATTATTTTTGAAAACTTGCTCTCTTGCAGAAATTATTATCTTTCAATTGGGAAAAAATCGCAATTTGAATATTTTATATCCATTTTATTAATTTTCTTAATGATGTATTTTGAAAGTGTTTGAAAGAAATGTTTTTAAAAATGTATATTTACTGCTCTTTTCGTTTTTTTATTTATGAAAGGCAAACATGGACGCAATTACATTCTCATTTCAGATACGACGAACAGCAGATGGCGAATTTTGTTGATTGAATATTAGAAGTTAGTTTATATTTATAGAAAATTGATTAACAATTTTTTAAAAATTAAACTAATAAAATAATTTATTTAACCCGAAAACCCGAAAATGCAACTACAAATTAAAATAGATAGATAGTATTGTAAGTATAAAAAATTACAATCATACTTATTAGCAAAATGCCAATTTATTAAAAAAAGCAAAACAACAAAAAACAATAATTATAGCAATTTATGATATTTTGTTGCAGACAGGACATTCAAAATATTTTATTAAGAACAAATTATCCACACAGACGACATCATCAATGATAATGTAGGTTGACGTTGACTTATTCATCTCAATAACTCGTTTCCGACTATCACAATACTACTATAATGGTGGACAAGGACGTGGATTTACTCCCGTGATAGGAGTGGTATAACTGGTCATGCTATTTTTAAGTGTAGTTATTCTTATAACGCCAAATTTAATTGAACATAAATTATTAAAATAAATATAAACAAAAATAGTTTTATTTTTTAATTAATCTCTAGTATTTTTGATGTCTTTTATTATAAAATTATAAATATAAATCTGAGCCAATATAAAATTGAGTATATTGTAACGTTCTTTTTAAATAATAATAAAGGTGTTTTAAGTGTTTATTATCGACTATTTATTTCTTTAATTACAGTATTTATTTAGAACATTTATACAGACTATTAAAAGTTGCGCGTATTTAATTAATTCATTAATTGACTCTTTTAGCGCGGTGGTGTTTTTATACATCCCCTATAAAAGCTTCCACAACATACTAGATTATTCTTACGGGTGTACTATGTTGTCTATTGCCGCCGCTAGTTCAAGATGAGACGGGATTCTTCTCGCTTGCTTGCCGCTAGTATATAGGGATTTCCCGTTCATTACACATGATATCGACAGTTCTCACCTTGACTACACGTTCCATTACGGTAGAAATAACAGTCTACCAGCAGCGTGCCGTGCATACGAGACAGTGGAAGCAGTCCCGATATGACGTATGCGCTATAACGCTCGTGCATATAGCATAATAGCGCATACGTCGTATCGGGACTGCTTCCACTGTTCGTATGCACTGCATGCTGCTGCAGTCTACATTCTTCGTTGGCCTTGATGCGGGCTGTGGGTCAAACCTGCAGACCCAGATAATCACGTCCGTATCTCTAAAGATAACTTCTAGCATGTTTCGAACGATCCTCCAATCCAACTGGTCCCGCCCACAGTCGAGTTTGAAGACTTCCAATTTGTTAATGCCCTTGGCAAGCAGCTCGGTCCTCAAATCCCATAATGCCCTCCACAGGTCCGCGTAACTGGGTTTCTGGAAGTAGAACTGGTTCGTTACTAAGTAGTAATTCGAGACGATTGGAGTGTACCACCTTTGGTTTCCCTTTTGGCACTTTCTGGATGCGATAGATCAAATCATTTATTCCTTTCTTCACCTGGTATGGGACCTCCCAATTTCGTTGTAACTGTGGCGAGTAGCCACGACGTCTTTGTGGGTTGTATAACCAGACAAGCTCTCTAGGTTGAAATCCTGCTTCTTGGGCTCGCACATCGTACAAGGCCTTCATCCGGTCACTCGCGATTGGACTGTTGTTTCGGGGTCGGTCGTGAATATCCTCCAACTTCTTCTTTAAGTTGACTACATCATCATTCCCGGGTACCTCCTGCCCCGCAGGTGGACATCCAAATTTCAGATCACACGGTAACCGTAACTCGCGTCCAAACATCACAGACGCTGGTGACTGTCCGGTTGTTTCGTAAACTGGTGCGCGGTAAGCCATCAGAAACAGATGCTGATATTGATCTCAGTCTTGCTGATGATCGGAAACGACCTTGGCCAAATATTTTCCCATTGTCCGATTCATGCGTTCTATCATTTCATCGGACTGCGGACGTAACGGTGTGGTCCGAGTCTTTCGAACGTCCAACAATCAGTAAACTTCTCCAAAGAGTATAGACTCAAAATTATGGCCTTGGTCTATCTCCAGGGGCACCCCAAAACGACTGAAGAACTTGACCAGTACGTCAGCAACAGTCGGGGCTTCCTGGTTTGGTAGTGCATACGCCCTTGGCCATTTGGTAAAATAATCCATTTCCACCAAGATGTACTTATTTCCATCGTCGGTCTCAGGAAATGGCCCGGCAATGTCTATAGATATCCTTTCCAAAAGACTACCTACATTGTACTGCTTCATAGGTGCTCTTCGCTTCGATGTTCCGTGTCAAAATCATATTCTTGTAACCGTTCAATCCACCTTGCGACTTGGCCTTCTAATCCAGTCAAATTGTGTTTCTACCAGGAAAGTTGTGGGGTAGTTTTGATTTCTTCAATTTTATATGTTTTTTGGGGTGTTGAATCCGAATCTGAGGTTTGCTAACAAAACTTCGTGGCGCAACATTGAAGAAAATACAAAAAAAGGTAAAAATTTTCATTTTTTGGTGGTTTTTTGCTTATAACTCGGAAACTATCAACTTTTCGTAAATAACCTCTAAATGCAAAATGAAAGTCCATGAAATTTCCTACAAACTTCACTTGTTTAGGTTTTTTCTCCGACAAACCGTTCGGGCTCAAGCGATAGTTGAAAATTGGCGTATTTTATCTGTCTCTGCAAAAACCCACTTTATCCACTCCAAAACTGTAATTTATTATTAAAGGCTGCCAATTAGTGAATTCCTTCCAGTTCTATGCACATACCTTATTTAGATCGTATATGTAAAGGTACAGGTAATTTTTTCAAAAATCACATAATTATCAAGTTATTTAATGAAGTCCGAAATTGTACAAATTCAGTTACAAAAAAGTTGAAATTCCAACAAAAAATCTTGAAAAACTATTACATTTTATTATATTACAATACGAATATATTATATGAATATATATTACATTATTATAAGAGCAAAAATTATATAAGCCGTTGTCGTTTAGAGGGTCCTGGCTGAGGTTCGGGTTGTTCTATCGTCAGCGTAATAAAACAGGTGGTGAGAAAACAACAACTTGTGATCATAACTTAAGGAGAGATGAGTGATTACGAAATAGATTGTGCGATTAGACATACCTTCTAGAGTTGCGATTTTAGGTCCGAGCCCGCCCGGCCCGACACCGGGCCGGGTTGGGCCTAAATTGGGATACTAACGGGTCGGGCCGGGCCGGACTGTATTTTCTTTCGGGATAGTTCGGACTTCGGGCCGGTACAATTCTCGGGACGGTACAGGCTTCGGGCGGATATTTCGGGTCTGTACGGGTTTCGGGTGGCTCCGAAACCGGGTCGGTACGGGCTCGGACATTTTGCACTTTGGACGGTCGTACCGTGACCGGGCTTGAGGAGCATCATAAAAGCCCATGTCCGCGTGTCCGTGGAGTCGCGTACCCGTAGCAAACGGACTTTGATCTTTGATCGCTATTATTCTGTGTCTGTTTACTCCAGACATGCAAGAGACTGCGAACTTACAACACTAGGGGCCGGTTTACAGAAAGCAAATTAAATATTTAATTGAGATTAACTTTTAATGGCGATCACGTGATCAAATTCTGCCAATAAAATTATTCAGGTTTCAGTTCGCCACTAAGATTTAATCTGAATTAAATATGTATTTAAAATTGAGATTAAATTTTAATCGTGATCACGTGATCAAGTTCAGCCAATCAGATTTTCAAATTCGGCTTTAATTCGCCATTAAGATTTGATCTCAATTAAATATCTAATTTACTTTCTGTAAACCGACCCTTAGGCCCAGCAGTTTATAGAAAGTACCTAGCTAAATTAACTCTTTCATTGATATTAAATTTTAATGGCCATCACGTGATCAAATTCAGTCAATCAAATTCTCAAAATCAGGCCTTAATTCGCCATTAAGATTTGGTCTGAATTTTCTAACCCTCATTTTGATGATAATAATAATTCTGAATCTTTTTTTGATGTTCTAACAATTACAATTAACAAAAAGACTCTATCGATTGATGCTTTTCAAATTTGACATTTTCAAGAAAAAGAATTTATATATAACAAAGAAAGATTACATTACATTCCCATAAAAAATGACCGAGATATTAGGATAAGATGAAAAAGAGGACTGTTAAATACGCGTTAAGTCGGGACAGGTCGTGTGGCGACGGCTAATAGGTCAGACTCAGAGTCACGGACCGGGCCGGACCACGGACCAGGCCGGGCCACGGGCCGGGTCGGGCCACAGACAAGTCGGGCCGGTTCGGGCCGAGTTGAAGCGTGTTGAAAAACGGGCCGTGACGGAACGGGTCGAATTGGGATCAGCGGTACGCGGGTCGGGTAGAATCTAAATCAAACTAAGGGTGGTCGGGCCGGCTCGGATCTGACGGTACTCGGGAAAGGCGCGGACCGGGTCTAACCGTAGTCGGTACGGGCTCGGGCCGGACCGGACCTACAAAATTATGAAAACTCCCAGCTCTAATACCTTCCACATCGTGTAAGCGTCTTTCTTCAGTCTGTTCTTGGTCTCTTTCTTCGGTCTCTTCTTCGTCAATGTCAACGCTATCTTCCGGGAGCTCGACGTTTTCACACAGCCCTTCGCACGATGTGCAGATCGGGGAGCAATGGAGGCCAGCCTTCCTGCATCCACAATTGCGTTGGCAGCCTTTTTTACATTTACAAGAAATGTGCCGGAGTATCGAGTCCGGTGCAGGCTTCAAAGTGGTTGGCACTGGCACAAGACCTCTCTTTGTCTCTTTGTTGCTCGTCGAGTGTGGTTTGACCGGATAACCACTGCTGCACCTGAAAGTAAACTCTCAGTGAATGTTGTCGTGCAGCAGCTTGGGTGGGGGGTAGTGAGGCAATGTTGGTTTTTCATTAAATGGACTTCATTAAATAACTTGAACATTATGTAATTTTTGAAAAAATTACCTGTACCTTTACATATACGATCTAAATAAGGTATGTGCAGAGAACTGAGAGGAATTCATTAATTGACAGCCTTTAATAATAAATTAGAGTTTTGGAGTAGAAAAAGTGGGTTTTTGCAGAGACAGATAAAATACGCCAATTTTCAACTATCGGTTGAGCCCGAACGGTTTGTCGGAGAAAAAAACCTAAAAAGTGAAGTTTGTAGGAAATTTCATGGACTTTCATTTTGAATTGAAAGGTTATTTACGAAACGTTGATAGTTTCCGAGTTATAAGCAAAAAACCGCCAAAAAATAAGAATTTTTACCTTTTTTGCATTTTCTTCAATGTTGCGTCACGAAATTTTGTTAGCAAACCTCAGATTCGGATTCAACACCCAAAAAAACATATTTCCCGCTAGGGGCTCTTTTGAGCACAAATTGACTGGGCTATTCAGGATTACGGAATTGCAGGAGCCATTTCAACTAGGTGTGGTCCGTCCTCGACAAAAACTTCCGTCCGGACAAGTATTTGTAGAAGTGCTCAACGGACTTGCTCTACAGCTAATAATTCTTTCCTGGTCACACAATAATTCCTTTCGACAAAACCTTGCTAAAATAACCGATGATTTTTCTTTGTCCATCCTGTATCTGAAAGAGTACACTCCCAATGGCTAAATTACTTGCGTCTGTGTCGAGTATGAATTTGCCAGCCGTCCGTGGATTACTCAATATTGGTGCTGTTGTCAGGGCACGCTTCAACTGTTGGAAAGCTGTTTTGCGCTACCCGCTCCATGATGACGGGCTCGATGACCCCTTGTTCTTCCATATCGGTAATAATTTTCTCGGCTTCTGCTCGTCTTGCTAAAGGTAGACGTCTCGGTTGCTGTCGGACTGGCTTAGAGTTCCCTGTACCGATTTTATGTCGCACTATATCGGTTCGTCCTTCTGGCTATCATCAAGAGCGAAGATATCTTGGTATCGGTGAACCAAACCCTGTACCTCTTTCACGCCCGTTCTATTAAGGTCTACGCACGAACTAGTAACCCAACCCACTAATTTTTCCCCGTAGTCTTTGAACACTGGTTTTGGAACATCAGCCATACACCTAGCTTCTCGGATATACTCGTACACACTGTCCTACACACATTTAGCGCGAAATTTGAATCATAATTTAAATTTGAACGTTGCTCGTAGTTTCGCTTCAATTGTGTCTCGTCTGGGTGCTTTATGATTTTTCATATCGTGTAGCTATTGCTTTTTCTATTTTGGGAGGTTAAATTTCCAGTTCAACTTTGTAGTACTGTATTAGTAGTCGTCACATGTCGTTATTGGTTGTTTTCCTTAAGAGCTTTTTTACATAATTTATCTATCTATGTAGTATATCTTGGACTGCTACTTTGTATATTTCCAGCCTGATTTTTGTAATATATTTGATTTTATACTTTTCGATACTCTAGTTTAAATTATAACTCTGGCGGATTTTGGCGGAAAACTAAATAGATAAAGTTTGGACAATAGATATGGAATGTATCTACTATACCATTGATTAGAAATTATAAAAATAAAATTAAAGTATCCCAAACAAAATCTTTTTATTAAACATAATAATACCCCTTTTTAGTACAATAATTACTACATGACTCAATAGATGGCGCCACTATACTAAAACTGTCAAAAACAAGAAATTTTTTAACGCTACCGGCCACCAAAGAGACGTTTGTCTTTCAAATCGAGGAGATCGATTTTCAGCATGTTATAACCACAATTCATATCAAGATGACTGTATGCGTTATACTATAACATTTTTCAGAAATCTTTAAATATCTTAGCAACAATATGTCTCATATATGACAGAGTTATTATTTTGCATTCTATTTTTTTCATAATTCTGTATTTATTTTTACTATATTTTATTTTTATTTTATAATCTTTTCATTTTATTCAATACAATTAAGCATGGGCGACCAACCGGAAGAGACAGGTATAATTACATTTATCATAGCAATTAATATTCTAATTATTCTAAATAATACATTGATCATAGCCCCACCAACATCAGACACAACAGACCCCTCTGTGGCACCCTCTGCTCCTACCACGGAAGTTTCTGCAGAACTGAAACCATCAAAATCCGTCTTAATTGATAGACGAGCTTCTACAATGTCTAAACAAATGTCTCATGTTAAGTTGTTAGAACCTCTTGACGAAGAGCGCAAAAAGGCTGAATTGGAAAAACGGAAAAGCTCAACAGAAGTTACTAAAAAATCTGATATTGAAAGAAGAAGCAGGCAGTTATCAACTATGAGCGCAGGGTAACAATATAATGCTATCTCTTCAAACTTTACAGAAAAGGTTACTCCTGGTTTGTATCAAAATAAGTATAAAAAAAGAAGTTACTTTCTAGCTCTCTTACTTGGGAATTCATTTTTAACTCTTAATAAGTTAGTATTTTCCCCGTAATATTCTTGTTTTCCTTTTTTTTAAATGGTTATAAATATCCAAATTGTAAGTACTCTGCTACATACCTATTTCGTAAAAAAATTCCAAAAAGTTATTTTTAGACTAAGATTGTCAAAAAACAAATTCACTAACTCCAAAATCATCACTTAGTTTAAGTGTGACGGATCTTTTTCTCCTCCAAGACATCGAACAGTCCACAACATACTTAATTGTTGATGGCACGTAAAACAAGTATACGATTCAAGAAAAAGATATTCTGAGAAAAGAACATACTTAATGAAAATCATTTCCGATTACTTTCCCAAGCGAGATTCTCTGGAAACAGGGCCGGATAACGGATAATACAGCCAGAAAATAATGTGTGGTAGAGTTACAAGCAAGCGATCTCCACGGTTTCTCATTAACGTTGTGGAGGAAGCTCTGTAGACATGACTACTGGTGTGGGTGGATTGGATTCTTACCTGAAAGATGAAATCATTCTCATGGTCCATCGAAGGGTAATGCACTGGTTTGAGTCTCGCTACAATTGAGGTTTGATTCGATCGGACAGTGGTCCCCAACCCTAAAAAGTCGGAGAATAGTCCGAAGCTGAACAAGGGACCATGTTGTTGGAAAAGGCGGAGGAAGAGGATAGATAGTAACCTCGCTCCCACCAGTGAGCTACTGGTAGTATTGCTTAGTGTAGTGGCAATTGCGCGCTAATTGAGCGTATCTCAAGTTTTGTCTTGCGACAAGACGGGAAGGAACACCCGCGTTCAGTCAAAATCTTAAGTCAACAACATGATCAATTACGGCTTACTGTATAATTATAGGTGGTAAGCTAAATAAGTAAGAATGGTACTAAAGATTCATATCCATACATTCCCAAGCGATCATGATACTTCTTAGGAATATTTTTAAATTGTGCCTATTTTTCCACTAAATAATCTCACTTTTCAGAACAATTCGGCATTTGCAAGAATTGCTGTAGATTTCGAAAGTTTCCACGTAACATTTGTCTAAAAGGCTCAGAATTCTCAGAAGCGATTACGCCTTATCCTTTCACGTGTTTACATGTTCATGAATAATGAACGATCTTACAAATGTCATTTACCAACTACTGCAAAGCAAACATTCTAGTTGCCATTACTGATCATCTCAATCTTCTATTGCAAAATATTTCATTGAAATCTTTTCGCAGAAATCTAATTTATTTCATAATTCTAGATATCGCACAAGCGTAGCAAGCTACAGACAAAGTACAGATGTGAGTTCCAGGGTAGGTGTACTACAAAATATAACCAAATAATACAAGATAACTTTCTAAAAGTGTATCCAGTTGTCTATTTCACTTTTTGTTAACAGGAAGGAATATTACGAAGAAGATCTGATAGACCGAGTAAAGCGAGATCTGCAGTGGGCAGTACAATCTCTATTAGAAGAGCTAGCACTTATGGAGAATACTTTGGAGCAATGAGAGTAAGACAGATTTTTTCCAGCACACATTTTTTACTATATTTAAATTTTAATATATTGTAGTCTAACAAAAAAAAAGAAATGTTTTAGAGTTGACTGACTAGCTCCTTATCTAGGATTATTCATTATGGTGTAATATCTAAGATTTTTTTATTTGTATTGTATTTAACTGTACTAAACCTTATACCTCAGTTTATCTCTTATGGTCTTATAACATTTTCAAGCGACAGTCTTGTGATAGCGAGAATAAAATAAATGGCGTTTTTTCAAAAATGTGTTATAGATATGCTTGGTTTTTCATGGCAAGATATAGTTGAAAGATTTTTACTGGACTAAGATAAAGTCAGTATCAGTGCATATAGTGCAAGCGTTGAGCTTGTCTAACTGTCTACGAGTAATATAATCATAGACATGTCATTAGATCACAGCACAATGCAGTTCAGAACTTTCGTAAAACTCCATCTTAGAGACGATTAATTTAATTCTAAGGTGTAGTCTTGAAAGGTAAGGTGGACCTTGAGCTTGCTTGAGAAAGCTTGATCCAATTCCGATAATCAAGGTATAATCAACTGGCTTCAAAGAGAGGGAAGAAGTAGAAACTTTTTCCATACTTTATCATATTGGAAAGTTGGCATTGTTTTTATAGTGCTGATACAAATAATAATCGAGCTTATTATTGAAAATTGGTATAAGAAAAGGAAAATTAATGTTACTTACCTGTATAAGTATTGTTGGCAGTTCTTTATATGGTTAATTAAAATTAGGTTTTTGTAAAGTAAGCTGCAAACCTGACTCATAATTATAGTTTTACCTTAAATTAAAATTAAATCTCATCTCATTTAATCAATTATACAAATTGTATGTTTTGTTGACAGCTTGATAACTATTTCTACATTAACTTAATAAAGGACGCAATGGTACCAAAAATAATTTCATTTATGCTTGATTTGACAAATTAAGTTTTTTAAAAGAAAACAGAATCCCGTCCTTTTTAAAAATTCATACTATGCACTTTATATTTCAATCAATTTAATGACAAAGAAAAACATAAATATTAAATTTATTTTATTTAAAGTTAGACCAAGGTATTTTATAGAACAAGAGGTTGGAGTCTCTATATAAAACATACAGGAAAAATATTATTATCATAACTGTGATAAAGTAAGATACGTAATTAGAAATTCCATTCGTCTATTTGAGACAAGGCGCTTGATTGTTTTAATTTCGAAGGAGCTGGATGTAGCACTACTATACACGTAACAAAATTCAAATGTGTGGTGTGACATATCACTCATTAGTAACAAAAACAATTTGGCTTGTCCTCAACGTAAGAGGATTTATCACATAAATAATTGTCTTGTCACGATTGTGAGGCATGCATTCACCATAACAAATAACTACATTTTCTACTACTATACTCTAATTCAATTAATAGCGCAATAGCGGTTTGATTATACGGTTCATAATAAACGACTTTTCATAATGCAACAAGCTATTGACCAATGAGAGTCAAGAAGATCAAATGGTTGCGTAAAAACGAGCCAAAGTTAGTAAATCGATAATATATTATTCTTATTGTTAGTTTTATTAAATATTAATATAAATTAAAAAAAAAATTGAAATTTACTTTTTTATTTTTCAATTTTGTAAGTCTGCCTTAAGAAGTAATAATTAAATTCGTCGCGAATTCTTATAGTACAATGTTAAGAAACTTTAGTAGTTGCATAGGAAAACTCTTGTCTGATAGTCACCCAGTTCACTATTTGAGATTACAGCTCATAACAGTTTTTGAAGTCCACTTTGGACTTCGATTAGGACACAAATCAGTTACGGTCGAAAAAAGAATAGTGTATGCAACTCGCACATAATGGTTATTAATACATTCGTATGTAGATGTCATACTCGTGTATTAATAACCATCATTATGTGCTTGTTGTACTTGTATATCTAAAGAATCGCTAGACTTTTTAATATTCTATAATCTAGCTTAAACCTATCAAACCTCACTAACCAATCTATATTTTTTTTTCAGGCAGTAAAGTATATGAACACATACAAGCTCAACTCAGACAATCCTTTTCATGTAGAAAAAGTTGAAAAGATATTACGCGACGTTTTATTGGAAGCTTTGGAGGATTTAACCTATGATGCAGATAGATGCCCGAAACAAGCTAAATGGGCATGCAGTGCTATTCGCGCTAAGGTTAAAGAACAAGAATATGACAGGTAATACCTTCCAAATATGATCATTTTAATATAGCACTTACAGCTGTGCATCATAATAGGTATAAAATAATTTGTATAGTTACAATTGGAGAAAAGAGATATCAGGATACGTGTTCAGTAGCAAGATTCTTATGGGATGTCGAGCGAGATAAGTACGCCATATTCGTGCACGAAAATATGTACGTATATGCATCAGCTTTATGTTTTGGAATCTACTACGAGTAATGTTTTAAAGATGTACTTGAAAAGGTGAATTTTAATTATTTTTATTGGTATTAATAAAACGAACTATTTATAAAGTTGTTAATTTATTGTGTATCCAACAAAAAACTGCTAAAGTGTATTGATCTTTATAAAGCCTTGGACAGATTCTGATGGTTGATACTTGTTTAGATGCGTGAATTTATTTTGATTCCAAAAATCATCAAAATCTTCTTAAACGACAATCTAGTTTTCTGTCTGTATTATCCACAGCCGTCTTAGATTTGAAAACCACCGTTTAAAATGTTTAGTTTTTTATTATATCTGTTATCTACTGTCAAAATTGATGTTCTGACATTTTAATTATCGACATTCAGTAAATTAGTCGTCTAGTGTTACTTATAAGCGCTTCAAGCGTTTTATAGGTATTAAGCGATGATGTACAGTTACGGTCAGAAAAATCTGGGCAAGAGGTTTAGATTATTGTTATTCCATGAACCATAATTAAAATTCTGAATCTTAAATTCAAAGCCTCATTGAAAATTATTAGGTAGGCGACGCTACTGTGTATCGATAGTAATATTAGTAGATCACAAGCCTGATCTACAAACAACAAATTTACAAAAAGAGTTATGTAACCTCAAATAAGCGCCCAGATTTTTTTGGCTGTAACTGTACTTCAAGCGATTTTATTGCTTCAGTGATTTTTAAGTCTAAGACGGCTGCGAAAGCTGCTGCAGCGCTGTATTTCCAGCGGTGTGTTGGACGCATCCAATTAATAAGTACAGTATGAAAATTATTATCACAAGCAAAGTCATTAATGTTAAGTGTAGATTAGTCTAAAACTATGAATAGGAAAATTATGTTCTATATAAACACTGTTAATCGCTTTCTCTGCTTTCTATTGTTATGTCATCAGCGTACGATAATTTTTAGTTAAAATATCAGAGAAAACTTTAGACATATGTAAGGCATCCCTATCCAGCAAAACTTCTGAATCTTGCACCAAGCAAAAGGATGCGCAGCAATATTTATGTTTCGTGTTCATTAAATGTTAACAACACTGAACATACAGTACAATTATACTGCACACCTAATAATCCCAAGAGCGCCAACACATTAATAGGATAATTAAGATAATTGACTTGTAAAATGACATTATACGGTGTATATGTCGCAGGCAGATAGTCCGGCAAATAATTATATGCCTAGTCATTTACTAATGATGACGACAGGTGACGGGCAGATAGTAAGACAAAAATAAATGTATGCAATTTTGCTATGTGTCTAGGCCTACGAGCAAATAGAAACAGGAGAGAACATTTCAATGGTCGGGGGTAAGGAACCGACGCGACGGAAGTCGGCCATTATATAAACCACGTTGAGCAGGTCGGGGTTGTTGACGTACGACGTTCGATATTGTCCGTGTCAGGTCGGGGTTGTTGACGTATACAATCGATCGATATTCATCGGGTGCCGGTACCCTCTCTCACTCACTCGTACCCTCTCTCACTCACTCTTATAAACCACTTTTTCTAGCAGTTCCGTCGCGTGGAATATAATGCAATGTTCTCTCCTGTTTCTATTTGCTCGTAGGTCTAGGCCAGGGGTTTCCAAAGTTTTGCCTAGGTGGGCCAAATTGTAAATTCCAATATATTTGGCGGACCAAAAAAGTTTTATGAAAAAGTTCGTTCAAATCGATAAAAAGTTAGACACAAGGGAAAGATTTATACTAATTTTATAACATAATCGTTCTTGATTTATGACCTTGATTATAATTACTTTTTACTAAAGGATTTTTCAATTGGGGCGGGTCAATGTTGGCAGCCTGTGGCGACCATGTTGTTTTGGTGGCGTCTGTCTAATCTTTTGTTTATTATTCAGTCACTGATGCCAAATCACCATGGCAAGTTACACGCTTGAGCAGCACGTCCAAATAATAAAACTTTATTATCAAAATGAGTGTTCTTCGTTAGTGAAGCTTTGCGCAAAAGGTTACTGTTTGGTGCGGATTTTGGGCCGGCGGTGTCATTGGTCCGTACTTTCTTGAAAACAATGTTGGTGAGGCCATCACCGTCAACGGCGAGCGCTACAGAACGATGATAACCGCTTTCTTTTGTCCTATATTGAACGACATGAACGTAGACGAAATGTGGTTCCAGCAGGACGACGCTACGTGCCACACAGCGAATGCCACGATGGACATTCTGCATGAACGATTTTAGGGTATGGTTATCTCTCGCAGAGGTGACGTTAATTGGCCACCAAGATCATGCGATTTGACTCCGCTAGACTTTTTCGTGTGGGGTTTCCTGGAGTCGCAGGTCTATATCAATAAGCCGCAATCGACCGATGCCCTTAAAGTCAACATAACCAGGGCCATCGCTCAGATTCAGCCGTATCAATGCGGCAGAGTCATTGAAAATTGGACCACTCGGATCCGTGCCACCGTGAGAAGCCGCGGCGGACATTTGAACGATTTTATATTCCATACATAATGGCATACATGGGCCTTTCAAATAAAAAAAGAATTTCGTTAATACCTCACTGTTAATACTCAACTGTTTATTAACAGATTTGAAAAATAATTAAACAAAAATAACTAAATAATTTCACATAAAAAATGAAAAAATAATAAATTCATCAATCTGAAGTGTCTGAATTGTGCAGTTGTTGTTTTTCTTAATAATATCATTGAGCCTTGGTTCTAAGTCGGTTAAATGAATTCTTAACACCGCTTGTAAATGTTCATCAGTTAATTTTGATCTCAAGTTAGACTTAATATTCATGATTGAGACAGTTTCTTCGCATAGATAGAGCGAGCTTCCAAATAATGAAAACATTTGTTGAGCATGTTGGAATGCATTTTGGAAAATTCTGTGAAGATAATACTTTGTAAAAATCAATTAAGAAATTATTGCGATAAGAATTCTTGGTTTCGACATTTTTCTGTAATTCAATCAATTAAATTTGCATGTCTTGTGGAAACAGTTTCTGGATCACAAGAAAATGGATTAGAAGATAAAGCAAACTTCACGGATGATCTGATATCGCGGGCCGCATTTCTACGGTTTACGCATTTGGCCCGCGGGCCGCACTTTGGGAACCCCTGGTCTAGGTATTTACTAAATGCCGTTGTTTAGAACAGGCAGTTAATAAATAAATTAATGTGCTGGAGACAACTAAGGTAATAATAAACACTGTTCGTGCTTAGACTTATAGATAAGTTAATTATTTATTAAATTGAGTTACAGAACGTACTAACAATACATCATTCTGCATAGATTTATTTTCGTTTTAATTATTTGCGGATTTATCTGTCTGCGACATACGAGGATGGTCTGAAAAGTTTCCGACCTTAACGTGAAGATCGCAGCACTCGTCAATAAAAGCTAGGGAATGTAATTGTGCATCTTTTGACAGGTACTCACCAAAATCTCAGCCATTTCGGACGCGCAGTTGTTATTTGACAATCGTTTGAGTAAGTCGATGTGAGTGTTTTTGTGAAAATGGAAAAAATCGAGTATCGAGCTGTCATTAAATATTTGTTTTTGAAAGGCAATACGCCTACGCAAATCAAACATAAGTTGGACTCTGTGTATGGGGACTCTGCGCCATCATTTACCACAGTGAAATTTTGGGCAGCTGAATTTAAACGTGGCCGTACCAGCTTGGGAGACGATGAACGTTCGGGACGTCCAAAAACTGCAACCACTGACGATAACATCGCTAAAGTTCACCAAATGGTGCTAAACGACTGTCGAATTAAAGTGAGAGAGATAGCAGAGGCTATGAATATGTCCAAAGAACGTGTTTGTCACATATTGAATCAAGATTTAAGCATGAGAAAGCTGTCTGCGCGTTGGGTGCTGCGTTTGCTCACGTTAGACCAAAAACGTGTTCGAATGAACATTTCCAACGCTCTGTTGGCGCAGTTTAGGCGCAATAAATCAGAGTTTTGGCATCGATTAATTACTGTAGATGAAACTTGGATACACCATTATACGCCCGAAACAAAAATACAGTCCAAACAGTGGACTGCGAAGGGGGAATCGGCTCCAAAAAAAGCAAAAACTGTTATGTCGGCTGGGAAAGTGATGGCGACTGTTTTTTGGGATAGTCATGGAGTTATCTTAATCGATTATCTTCAAACAGGAAAAACCATTACAGGAGCATACTACGCATCATTACTTGACAAGCTGAAGACAGAAATTGCGGAAAAACGGCCACATTTGCAGAAAAAGAAAATCCTGTTTCACCAAGACAATGCGCCGTCTCACACCTCCGCGGTTGCCATGGCGAAAATCTACGAATTACGGTTTGAACTGCTTGACCATCCTCCTTACTCACCAGATCTAGCCCCAAGCGACTTCTTTTTGTTCCCTTATCTAACAATTGCGCTCGGAGGACAGAGATTTTCGTCAAATGAGGAGGCAATCACCTTCGTGAACAATTATTTTGCAGAGAAAAACGCCGAGTACTATTTGGACGGGTAAAGAGATGGGAGCATCGCTGGGAGAAGTGTGTAGACTTACAAGGAGACTATGTAGAAAAATAAAAATAAATTTAAAGAAAAAATGTCTTGTATCTTTGTTAGGTCGGAAACTTTTCAGACCACCCTCGTATAGTTATAAACAAACATTGGTACAAATACAAATTCTTGGAAAGTTACCTGTTCGCGTTGTAAATCGTTCGCTACAATGTCACACTAATAACAATCAGATTGATTGATGTCCTTTAGGTTTAAGACATTGAGTAACACCAGTGCACTAATTACCAGCTTTGCCATATTCTTCTGAGGGTAAAAACCTAGAATTCCTGAACTATGTTGTAACAATGCAGTGTAATTAGTCTCTGTACCTATTTATTTGTACCAAGATATAGTCTCTTTCTCGTTTTGACCACAACCATTTTGACTAGGATGTTTAAAACCAAACAAAGAGATTGCAACTAAAACCACACTCTGACCAAAATAATACCAAATGATCCCGCACAAACCTAATGGAAATTGGATTTCGGTGGAATTGGCTGAATTTTTGATATGTTGTAGCTAGTGACGTTGTGATCAAAAGCCTTCATGGGCACAACCCTCAAGAATTAACCGTTTGACCTCCACGAGGTCAAATTGGCAAAATACGTCGTATGAAGGGTGTATATCTCGCATGCAAGGCGCAGTTCGTTATTTTGCCGTATATGTTCACTATGAACGGAAAATATGTTAAAAGTATTTTATTAACATGAAAAATTGTTTGTATATATGTAGTTCTAGTAGTTTATAATAAAAGTTTTATTTTTAAAATAATAGTTTAAAACTCTAATGGAATATTTTCCTTTTAGTGTTTTTTAAACCTATTTAACTTTACTGATGTGAAACATTTAAAATGCTCCGTTCTGTAAGTATTAAAACTCTGAATGCACATGAAAATCCTGTTTCATTTAAGATATTAAATATTACGTATTTAATATAATGGCTAATAGAAATCGAATGCAGTGTTTTATTTGTAATCAATATTTTCGCGTGAATGAATTAATTCGACTAAATGGTGACAATAATGCAATAAAACGAGAAATATTTGCTAGAGCGGCGATTTCGACAAGCCACAAGATGAATTGCTTACAACATTGAAAATAATGAGGACGATCGCCAATTACTATTGTATGTGCAAATTAGGTGTAAAAACTGTGGGATGTTGGGCGCATATCGCTAGCGTGTTGAGGTATGTATTTAGGTTATGCAAGGCATAAAAATAACGTCAAATATCCGTCAACAATACTACTTGATAACATACTCGATGCTACAAACAGAATGCCACAAGAAAATATAACCACGCAATTGAAATAATTCCAGAATATTAGCACCCCGACGTTAAGAGGCAAGGGGACTCAATATATAATCAAGTACCCCGACGCGAGAGGCAAGGGGACTCACGATGTTATTAAGCACCCCGATCATGCGCCTTGCATGAGCTATTATGTAACCTACATACGGCGTATTTTTCCAATTTGACCTCTTGGAGGTCAAACGGTTAATTTTTGAGGGTTGTGCCCATAGAGACTTTTGCTCACAACGCCACTAGCTACAACATATCAAAAATTCAGCCAATTCCACTGACATCCAATTTCCATCAGGTTTGTGCGGTATTTTCCAGATTTGACCTCGTGGAGGTCAAACGGTTAGTTTTTTAGGGTTGTGCCCAGGGAGACTTTTCATTACAAAGCCACCAGCTACAACATATCAAAAATTCAGCCAATTCCACCGAAATCCAATTTCCATTAGGTTTGTGCGGGGTCCTTTACATTATACATATAGGCATAGTTTTCGCCAAAAAATTCACTAAATATTCAAGAAATACATTTTTTTTAATATAAACTTTTGTAAATCGTTTATTTACTTATTATTAAACATTTTTACATTTTAGCATTTAAACATAACGTATCTAACTAGCTAAAACAATATAATAGAGATTACTTAATGAAAACAATTAATTTAAATGATTCACATCCATATACGGATAGTATTCAGAAAATCTGTCTTTTACGCAATTCATAACTTTAACAGCTGTTTGTCCTTTGTTAGTACCAGTTGGTACATGTTTACAACTGTGCAAACAATTGTATGCAATCAAAGCAGCGAGCTTTTCTGTTCCTTGATGGAGACGAATAGATATGATTTCTGTGACGTAATCTTCTAAATTTTTATCAATAACCAATTCATTGTCATCGTTTACGTTCGATTGAAAGATACAGGCAAAGAAACTTAATACCAATTGATTATCTTCAGAAAAAGGGCTTTCTTCAGGCATAAGGATCCTCATAGCTTTTTCACTAGTTTTAATTTCTGCGAGACAGTCTTTTGCAATTGGAGTAAATTTATATTCAGTCTAAAACACCAATACTAATAAGAGATCTGTAAATAAAAAATATATGACATAAATATACGTACATGTTTAACATTTTCAAGCATATTGGATGCAATAAGAAATAGAGCCAGTCCGACCGAGAAAACCGTTATTATTGTACCTTGTGTAGGCATTTTGTATCTGCACCAAAACCAAGAGTTTGTTGTAAATTCTTTTGTGTTCGTGTTTGAGCGCTTTATTGCTCTTTATTCTGATGACTGATGAAGTGGTGACAGAGATTCTGGGTTCAGATGGGGCATTTGAAGTTCGTGTATAATTATTAATCAGTAATCACAACCTGTTTATTTTCTTTATTGTTATTTAATAACTTGTCATCATTTCTTTATCATTAGAAGATATAAACTGTATTAACTAATTGTTATGGGAGTTTGTTGATTGCCATTATTTAGGCTATTTTTGGTAGTTATATATACTTAAGTAGTTGATCAAAATAGTTCGTTTAGATATTAAATAGTTCCTAGAACAAAGTACGTTGCTATATATCGATATCATCATACAAAAGCAAATATTATTTTCTATTTAAAATACATTTATAAATTATCCAAACAAGATTTCAAAGTCTCAAGAATCAAGATCTGTATCAATTATCCGTTGATACTAGAGAGCCTGAGCAGCTTGTGCGCGAAAAACGGAGTTACCAGATGAAACCTACACCAACTAATAGCTCATATCATAAGAAATCGAAATACGAAAGTGGTCAAAAATTATAACGGCACTATGATCAAATATTGAAACCATAACACCATCGGCATCGGCATAAAGACAACTCAAGCAATTTTTGCTGTAAAATGCATAAGTTATGTACGAATTATATATTTTTTTTAATTTTTGAAGTTGCGAAAATTACTCCTGATGACGGGATCAAAAATCTAGTTAAATTTTATATCGGTTCGAACGTTACAAAAATATAATAGAATATTTTACTTTTACGGCGTTTTTTCTCTTAAGCAAATCCGTAAATCAAAATCATTATTCTTTGAATCTTGTACATGTTTTTTAGAAGGTGCTGGCATGATAGTTATATTCATAATCATAATAAGCCAAGAAAATTGGGTCGTAAACAAGCCAGATTTTTGTATGCAGCTTTATTTTGAGTTTGTAAAGAAACTCTCAAAAACCCTGATACTTGTGCACACTTTTTTATGAGCGGGAATGGGGAGAAATTCACTTTTTCCGATTACCTCGAAAACTATCGGGTTTACGGAAAAAGTGGTTATTATGAAAACTGCTGCTCGTAAGACGTAACACAAAAATTGTCCTCCAACTTTTCTTTGTATAACTAACCCTTGCAGTGATATAAGAGTCTGAAAGTACTGATTTAAAAGACCCGCAGAATCTGTATGGAGAAAAGGCTCTCGTCCAGAATTTTTGAAATTTTGGCAAATGATAGTCCCTAATGTGTAGATCAAAAGCGTAAATGGGCACAAAGTCCAAGAAATTATAGTTTTTTAATTGCAGCCGTTTGAATTTGACAATTTTTGCTGCTTGCAGAATCTTTATGAGAACTGGTTTTCGGGAAATTCTTGAAACGCCTTGAAATTCCAAAAAATTATAGTTGCAGGAAAATTACGAAGTCGAGAATGATCTACCATTTGAGGAGGAACTAGAATAATTGTTCCATATTCCAAATAATATGTGGATGAGGCCTACTGGAGATATCACATAAAGAACGCCCCTAGTACTCGACCTCATTGTGGAGGTTGAGTACTAGGGGCGTGGAAAGTAACAATAATTTGAAATTGTCACTAATTTTTCTCCAAAACGGTTAGTTATACGAAGAAGAATCACATAACCTTTTTTGTAGCACATCTTACGAGCAACAATCTTCATAATAACCACTTTTATTTATTTTAAATCAGCAGAAATGACATTAGATGACATTTGATTAGAAGTTGGTCGATAAATACAAGCTACAACAAATAGTCCTGTCGCCAGCAGGGCCCATATTCTTGAACTCATACGAACAAATATCGCATACGAGATGACGTAATTCTGTATTACCTACTAACATTTGATTGACTAAGCAAATTACATCTTGTATGCGAGACTTGTTATGCGAAACTCAAGAATACGAGCCTAGGCAACACCACCTACATAACTAAGGCCTCACAACATATTGTAAACGTCACCTACAAAAGGCAAAACAAAAAACAAACAAATGACAGTATGTACTAATAAATAATAGTATTATGTCAATTTGTGTAATTGTGTTGGCTGGTGTATTGTAATTTTTATATGTGTAGCATATTATTAGCTTGTATAATTAATATAATGTAGGACTAATAAAGTTTTTTAAAATGGTAAAAAAGTGTTGTGTTATTGTGTTATTGTGTACCCGGTGTGACGGTAATTACAATGAACAAAAAATGCACGTGTTGTTTAAGTTTCCGAAAGACGACGAAACACGAAAAAGTGGATTCATAAAATTCACCGAGTAAATTGTATGCCATCGAATTATTCTGTAGTGAGTTATTAGTTTTTATTTGGTTTGCTTTTTACCTGTCTCGTGAGATGCTAACAAAATGCTTATTAAAGACTATAATAATTGCTTCATAAAACTAACGGTGCTCTGGCGTCTTAACAGTAGAAATTACACTTACCAAAGGAGTAAATTTAAAACAACCAAGATTCTCGCGACTAAGGAACTTTCTTTAGAAAAACTTCGCAAAAACACATAAGAATTATGAAATCTTTCTGTCAAGTGTAACTGTAACCTCAAAATAGCAACTTTAACGCTGATTTTCTGATTATTTACGCGTTGTCACCGCTATTTGATTTAAGATTCCTATTCTATGAGTTATTTTGCACATCCAATTACCATCGACTTAGCCTAACTACTACAAAAATATAAATCTTTATTTTTAAAGATATTTAATTGCAAATACGCAATAAAACAACTTTGTATTTTATATTTACGATAGGATTTTCATACGAAAATGGGTTCCTGCCAAATAAAAACTCACTCTTAATTAATATTCTGGGAAATCTTTTATTTTTGGAGGAATAAGACAGCAAAATTTGAATGTAAAATGAGGAATAAAATATTCGGGGATTGCCTCTTTGTTCTGACGTCACTATGTGGTTGTTAGGCCTTGTTATGTAGGTGGTGTTGGCCCAGGTCATAATAATAGGGCCTGCTTCGCAAAAGGCCGTGTAGTTTTAATTTTTGGCTATGTTGTATGTACCTACTTTTTTGACCTAAGTATGTATTTACTTTTTTGGTTTTTGCTCAATAACTCTTTATCATTGCATCCTACTCAGGAGCATCATTACTTCATTCATCTTTAAGAAAATCATTCTTAACTTTTTCGCTGCGTAGAGAATTTGCGTCAATTTATCCCCATAACGTACCGAAGTACAGAGCTCCAATGGTACGAAAATTCTTTAATAGTTACGAAAAGAAAATACAGTCTTTGTTATTTAGCTTTGATCTTTTGGGTTAATTTGGAGTACATACCATTTGGAAAATGGAAGACGAAATTCTACATTGATCTTCAGAAACACCCTCATTTAATTAACATAGCCAGTGTATTCAGAGAGCCAGAAGCTACTTCTGACCAACTTGCTGAAGGAGGTGAGAAAGAACGATAACCATTAAGCCTATCTTAATGGGTCATTTAGTACTTACATCCTAATTAATAACGTGGGCTAAAAAACATACACATACTAGAGTCCCTCAATACATTAACTTAGGGTCTGGTCACACTTAGAATAACGATGACATTTCATGATTTATTATAATTACTTTTTTGACTGATTAAAAATTAGGTTATTCTTTCTGTCAAAACCCGACAAAATTCTGACATTTTTATGTTGCAGATGTCATTAATTATTCGTACTTTATTTTTACTTATGTAAGTAGATTCGAATTTCATACTGTGTAGGAGTATACAATAATTTCCAACAACAATTAATTCTAAACCTGTTACCATAATATTTTATTTAAGAATATTGCGAAAATACTACGTATATTACTGTTCCTATGTTAGATATTTAGAAAGCAATTCATAGACTTGTAGTCGAGTTAAATATACTGGCCTACTCCAAGATTAACAGAAAAATAAATAGTAGTAGCAAAACTTATATTTAAGATCCACTGCATGCCGTGCATAGCGTTACCATTATTTTCACAGATTTTCTGTGACAAGTGCAATAAAGACAAAAGTTACACCTTTATCCTTACACCTCATATAGAAAAATCAAACCACAACCACAATATTTATTTATTTGTTCAATAGAAAAAAAATCCACTTTTACAGGACAAAAAGGAATATAAATATGTATAGATAAAATTACAAGGTTCTTACAATAAATATACAATTCAACAATAAAGTTTATAGACTTACATTATATTACATTCAGTTGTCGCATTAAAGACATACGAATAACATACAAAGACGGAGCATAACGTGAAAAATATCAGTATAAAGTGCATTACAAGATTGAACAAAGTAAAACAGTACAAAGAAAAATAGTTGATAGCAGTTTGTTTTAGTTTAGATATACTAGATAGATATACAATGGTTAATATCAGCTAGAGACGTGCATTTTAGATGACCTCTCCTGAAAAAACCCTTGATTAGCTCATCTTTCATAAGCGTCGTCGCCTACAAGTTATAGGACATATAGTTTACAAATACGAAAGCTGTTATATAAAACTTGCCACGCCACTGACCAATATCTTTAATTCACGTTGTTTATTTTAAATAGACCCCTTTTTACTTTATATCTTTGCAGCATGATTAGTCCAAACCCACCATTTCTAAGCGCCCACTTTGTGTTACACTGTACTATTGCAGGTTAAATTGCTTCGCTCCGTTGACATAGTGGTTTTATGCATTACTGAAATGCACTTCTCTAAATGTCACATATTTCTGATATAACATTATCGCACATCGTCGCAACAGGAGATTAGTATGCACCATCTAATTAGTAGATTGGTATGCACCATGGGACAATGCACCATATGTTACTCTTGGAACTAAAAAGTTAATCTGAGCTAGTAAAGAGGGACTATCTATTTTATTATGAAGCATGTTATGTAAGAAGACTACCCATGTACCCATACTTGATGGATCCTAGATTTACAGAAACGACTGGCGCTTTTCGTTCGAAAAAGGGAAGGTTCCGCACGATGAACAAAAATGTTGTACTCGCCTACTTCACTGAACTGAGCTTTGGTGTAGGTGTCGGCCATACGAATTTGGAAAGTTCCAAGAGATATTGCTTCCAGATCCTCCATTGAAAGGGAATGAAAGTCCTCAAACCCCTGTGACGAAGCTTCAACCCATGGTACTTTCTTGCGTAGCAGCTCTTCATTCTCGATGTATTTTTGTAGATTATGGGGCTTGTTCAAGTCCTGTTCAATCTTTTGCAAAATAAAGGTTTCATTTGCAGGATGCTTCCGGAATCTAGTACTAAATTCGATGTGAACGGCACATGAAAAACGCCACAGAGATGGCTGAATTGGAATATAACGGTTAGAGTCACTACATCTAGTCACCTAGGCCGCGCTGGTCGATCAGAGTACCGCAAAACGCCGCCATATTGGGGCAAAAAGAGCAAGAAATTGTTCATTATTTGTATCTGATTGCATTTAATCAATTTGATGTTTACTTCAAAAGGTTTTTCTTATTCTGAAATGTCGAACCTTTAATATGTCAAATACTTAAAATGTGGTTTTAATTTGTCCATTATTAAAAATCACCCTTTTCTGCCCTAATATGGCGGCGGTTCGACCAGCACGGCCTATGTAACTAGATGTAGTGACTCTAATAACGTTTTTGGATGACCGAATCAAAAAATCTAAAACGTCCTTTGATTTACCCATTGATGATCTCGACTATGGGACGCACCATCGTGACCACACGAGGTTTGTTGGCTTCCACCGTAGAAAACTGAGTCTTCTTCTTCCCTTGCAGCAGCTCTGGTATGATAACGGTGAATTTGATTTTTCTCAAAGTGTCTACCACATCGCGAAAACCTCTGTCGCCAATATAAACGTCACCTTATTCCTGCATCATTATTTTTGCCGTCTGACAGGTAGACTGGCGAGGTTTCTACGTACCCATTTGGAAACAAGATCATTGGTTTCACCAAGTTCCTGCACTTGTGTGGGTTATAGGTCTTTCTCTGAAAGTCGCAGACTGCAGATTTTTGAATATACAGATATGTTTAATATTACTTACGTGTAATATACATTGTTTTAACTTTCTAAACTTAAACGACTACATTTTCTAATATTCTACTTAACGCTCATCATCAATTTTTGTACAGTATCTTCAGTTACCGAATTTGTTGCCAACCACAACTTTTTCTTGAAGTTACTCACTTTTAGCTGACGTTTTATTAGAGTCCAATATTGCTTAACTGGGTGAAGCTCAGGACAGTTGGGTGAATTTATCGATTTTGGTACAACTATCACATTGTGATTTTCATACCATTCTATGGCAGTTTTTACATAGTGGCAAGAAACTACATCTGGTCAAAATGCTACAGACACTGAATGGCTCCTTTTAAATGGCAAAGGATGTTTTCTAAGACACTCCTTCACATATATTTCCTGATTTATTGTCCCCGTTGAAATGAAACATTGACTACTTCAGCCGCAAAAACAGATGGCTTGCCATATTAAACATTTTTTGGAAACTTGGACAGTTTTCTTTCTTAAAATTATCTGAGACACTTGTTTTGTCCGACACTTTAAAGAATTCCTGACCAAGTAACTGTTTAAAGTCGACAACCTAAGTTTCGTCGTCCAATACAACGCACCTGTGTTTTGTTAAAACTTCTTCGTACAGCTTGCAAACTCTAGTTACGGCAGTTTTACTTTGTTTTCCGTTACAATTTGGAGCTGCTTGCACCTTGAAACCTCCAATCCAGTTCTATTTTTAACTTTTTAGGCTGCAAACATATTAAGTTTTTTAGCAACGTTACGTACTAACAAGTTTGGATTCCTTTTGAAGATTCTACAACCTTTCTGTCTTTCTGTACACTTACTGGTCTCCGGTTTTTTCGCTGCCAGGTTGGCTTGCAGTTTTTCTTTAAAGTGTTTTGAAACGCTAAATACTATTGACTTAGCTACATTTAGCTTTTTTTCAATCTTTCGATGTGATAATTGCAGATTTGCTAAGTGTTTGGAAACAATTTTGCTTTGCAAAGCTTCTTCTTTTGACAGTATTTTAATTATTTTTCAAACTGACATGTAGTAATAAAACAAACTGTAAATAACTGTTTTTAAGGCAACTCGGATCCAAATCTTAATCCTCTATCTTGCCTATATCCAAAAATATAAGCTACCGAAAGTGGCCAGATTTTATCGTGTACAGTCTTTAGTAGCGTAGTCATAAACACTTGATGATTGCCTTCTTCCGTCTCATTTACTAATCGCAACCTCCACAGAAGATGAAGACGATGTTCTCTTCTATAAACAATAACAGTATTGTTATACGTGTGCATACGTTCGCAAAGTATGAAGAACGAGAATTTATCCAGATAAAAGCACAATCAGCAGGGGTTTGATTAAGTTACATTTTTTATTCTAACTATAGGTTTTTCTCTGTAAGAAAAAGCATGATGGCGTTTCAAAAGTTGGTAGTTCCTTCATTTCACGCAAGATATATAAAACACTGGTAGCTCAACTCCCCTATGCTTGCCATGATAAAATTTTCACCCAAAATTGAAACGAGATCATTAGTTCGAAAGTCGCCGCTAGATGCCGCAACAGTGAAACGTGAGTTAGAGTTACTAGATTGAGAGAGTAACGCGATTGGTATCGCCAATGTATTTGGATCATAAATGGCGGTTTGTAACTTTAGCCACTTCAAAAGACGTGATTTCTCAACTTCCTGATTTTGCGCCGTCAAGTGATTGGATAAATTTTGACATTTGACGTCGGACACTTGCCACTTCACTTTTCAGTTATGCACCAGTTATGTCAATTTGTTAACCTTCGGTCCCTTCGGTCTTCGTTTTCTTTTTGAGCTTCGGTGAATGGTAAAATGCCAGGGTGTTGTGTGCCTTTTTGTAAAAATCGCAGCGAATCTGGTTTTCGACTGTTTCAGTTACCACAAGGTGAAAAGAATGGACAAAAAAGGCGTAAATGGTTGGCGTTTATAAACAGAACTAATTTATGTTCAGGAGCTCGTATTTGTGAAGTAAGTCGATATATACCCACATTATATTAGTAGATTACAACAGATTTACAATTAATCTGAATCGTTAATTAATTGTTCTTCAATAACAGGCACATTTTGAAACAACCCAATTTGAATCCGACAGACAGGATGGAAGAAAACTTTTAAAATGGAATGCGGTACCTACGATTCAGGTCAATGAATTTCAAAGTCCACCTCCAAAAAAACGTGATGGTAATATTGCGTAATTTGATTTGATGCTGTTATACTAAGGCATGTTTTCCCTTCAGAAACTCAAACGAGTACAGAATTCCAACCACTCCAAAATGAAGTTGAAAGTGAGGATGTTGAAAATGGAAATGTTGAAAGTTGTTGTGGTAAGCATATACTTTCAATCAAGGTATGTAGTGTAAGTAATTTAATAAAATCTATAGGTGAAGTAAAAAGAAAACTGAAAACAGCACAACGAACCATTCAGTTGTTGAGAAAACGCATCACAGACATGGAGGAAACATACAGAAAACTGTTTGATCAAGATCAGATTCACTTATTAATAAAAGGTTCTCACCGAGGGGTGGAATGGTCTGACAACACAATTACCAGAGGTCTTCGGTTATATATGGCATGTGGACGAAGGGGATATGAAGAAGTCAGAAAACAAAAATTACCCTATCCAAGCATTAGAACATTGCAGCAACGCATTCAAAACTTCAAGTTGGAAACTGGTACGGTAGATCACGTTTTTGAACTTTTAGCAATAAAAGTATGTATGCTGTTTGAAACTAGAAGCCAGTTCATATGGTATATTGAGATCTTGTATTTTCAGATTTCAACATTTAACCCGCAAGAAAAGTTTGCGTCATTAGTACTGGATGAGATGGCTATTCATCCACAATTACAATATGATAACAGTGTACATAAAGTGATTGGAAGACCAACCATGTCATTATCAGGAAATTTAGATAGTTCACTAGAAGTTGCTACACACGCTTTAGTTTTTATGTTGACAGGCCTAACTAGCCGTTGGAAACAGGCAGTAGGATACGAATTTACAGCCAATTCTTATAGTGCGAAGGAGGCTTTACAGAAAATTTTGGACATTGTCTGTAAAGCGAGTGCAACAGGCTTGAATGTTAGGACGGTGATATCAGATATGGGTCCACAAAATCGAGCTGTATGGAAATTATTGAATATAGTAGCTCATCGACACGGAAAAATCTCGAATTTTTGTGAACACCCTGTCAATCCTGAAAAACGGCTGTATGTAATGCCTGATGCCGTACACATATTTAAAAATGTAGCAACTGCATTGATAAAACACAAAGTCTTTGATTTAGATGAATCTATAGTGCAAAAGTATGACTTGCCTTCAAATACTGTTCTTCTGAAAGCTGTTCAAGAAGTCTTCAAGATTGAAGAAGAAAAGGAATTAAGAATGGCTCCCAGATTGAAGGACTTTATGTTTAGCCCGACCCATTTCGACAAAATGAACGTGAATTTAGCCTTTGGCTTGTTCAATAATGATACGGCTGCTGCTATAACTTACTATATGAAGACAGAACAGCTGGATCCAACGTATCAAACAACATCTTGGTTTTGCAAACTGTTGTTTCATTGGTTTTCTTTGATGTCTGCCCGCCATCAAAAACTGGGTATATCAAAAACCAATGCGGTGGCTTATGAAGAAACCATGACATTTTTCAAAGACTTTATGGAAATAATTCGTGGACTCCGTGTTAGCAATGGAACATGGCAGCCCTTCCAATGCGGCTTGCTATTGGCAACGCAAACGGCTCTCGATCTACAAGCTGAGTATTTGGAAGATGAAAATTTTAAATATTTGTTACTAGGTCGTTTGACTCAAGATTGCATAGAAAATCTCTTTTCACTTTGTCGATCTCGAACACCTGTACCCGGACCACGTGAATTTAAAACCTCATTACGGTTGATTTTACTATCGCAATATGAAACAGAAAGTAAGGGCAACTACTTTGCAGACAACAGCGAAGCTATCGTTAAATATTGCAAAGAAATGCAAACCAACGAACCGAATCAAAATGAAGATAGCATCATAGAATTTTCTGATCTTGAAATTTATGATGAAAATGCAGAAATAAGTGAAAATGACTCCCAGTGCTTGTATTACTTACTTGGTAATATTCTCCACAAGTTGAAAACAGAAACATGCATTAATTGTTTCCAACCATTACTGTGTAATAATATAGAGGAAAAGCATCACATCGCACTATTGACGCAGTTAAAGGATTATAAAGAAAATTTATTAATCTATTCAAATTTGGAATTGGTTGAATTCATTAAAAAGGCGGAACTTTTTTTTCGAGCAATTAAAGAAAAGTTGCTGAATAATAGAATGAGTTCCAAGGAAGCAGCTGCATTGTTTTTAGATAAAAACAGTTTTGTGCACTTAAACTGTCATAATGTAATTGAAAAAATTGTTTCCTTGTTTATGCGAACAAGATTTTTTTTCGCATTACGTGACTTTAATAAAAAGTATAGTAAAAATAGCAAAGAGACTGCCAGAGCTTCAAGAAGCATTGCAATGAGAAGTGCTTTAAAAGATTTAAAATAAAGTTTTGAATTTGCAAATTTTCGTTTTTCTTTTCAGTACTCGACAGTTGTTTTTGACAGGACACTGTGTGGTTATGTACATTCAAATGTCCCGCCAATTTGTGGACCAACAATGGCCGACTTTCGCGTTACTCTCTCAATCTAGTAACTCTAACGTGAGTGTCAAACCAAACCACATCTGTAACCTTCAAAATTTATTAAGCTTTTTTAATAATAATAAAATTTATATTTTTATTATTATCATTCGAGAATTTAATTGATGTTTCTTATGCAGCTTTGTTTCTGTTTATTATAATTAACAAGCCAGAATTAATAAAAAATATCGCGTTCTCAAATATACAGGTAAGTATAAATGAACACTTATTTCTAAACTAATTTTTCTGGTTTGTTCTCGATAGCAAAACGCCATTCGTATCATGTGATAAATTTTACCAGTAAATAGTTTGATGTTTAATTGTTCTATTAAAATTGCTCTTTTTAGGGATTCCACCTTTCTGTATGTGGCTAATGGTAATGGAGTGAGGGCCGTTATGTATTTCTCAATCACAATATAAGGTATTTAGAAAATCAGTTGTCAAAATGTAATTTTTAAATTTATCATAAAATGAAATCGCTTTAATCTAAACCTCTTATATTTTCAGGGACATTGCATGGAAGGTCTTGTATGGATTCTCATGGAAGTGACTGAGGTTCTTAAAATAACTTCAAAATTTGGTTACCAGAAAGAATTTTGTTTCCAAAATATGAATATGTCTTACTACAGGGTCAAGCCAATCTTTACGTACATTACATTTATGTTTAGATTTTATTGTAATAGTGATCGATGTCGACTTCACTTTCCTTGCCAGACCACAATTGGTCTGGTATATCATTGACTTCGTTGTTGTCATCATCGATGGCCTTGTTATTTTATAAATGTTTGTAATTAAATTTTTAAAATATAAATATTTCATAGATAGTTTTGCTGTAATTGATCTGGTTTGTTACAGAGTTAGATGCACAATAATATAATTGTTATCAAGGCAAAAAACTATTGCTTTTCAGTACAAAAGTCTGTGTTCTGCTGTTGTATTTAATATTTTTGTCCCTTTCACATGTGGACCATGTTTATATTGCTATTTAGCTTCTTGTTGCTATAAAAATTATGCTGAGATGTGTGCTTTATTGCTATTAATTACCAGTAACAGTTTTACTTAACCTACTTAATGCATATAATTAAAAACATGTTTAAGCATTAAGTATATATAATTCGACTTATACCTACTCTTTTTTAATACTTGAAATCTTTAGAGCGTCTAATAGGTTTGAATTTCGCATATAGATTTTTTTATAGTGGCACACAAGGTCTTTACTTGTTAATAAAACTCTTGTTGCATCAATCCATGCTTGCAGTTTATCTGCTTTCCGTAAAATATTACAAAATAATTGATGAATTTGATTACAATTCTCAAAAGAAATGTTTGCATAGGTCAATTTGTATTCTTATTATTTAAGTTAAATGAAAATAAAAAAAGATGTTACCTTAGTTTGCTGTAAAAAATAAAATTTCAATTTAGTTTTATTACCAAAGATGTTTTAATTAAAGTCACAATTTAGCATTTTAATAGTGCCAAAGAATCTTGTACCTCTATCATCATGAAAAAGTTTATTTAATTTGTATTACGAAAAATACGCCAAAAGCAAATATTCATTATTACAGGTTATGTTGCTGTAGAATGACAATCATGCTTGCGCACGTCGCGCCATCTATCAGAAATTTAGCTCGCGCTAAAATTGGTTGACGAAATGACGGCGAGTTGACATACCATATGTTATATACAGTATATCTTGATTTCACGATTTAGCTTACAATTCCCCCAGTGTAGCTTCTGTAAGATCTTGTAATATTGTACTAATTACATGCAAAGCGATTCAATTTTTTGTTGAGTTTTCGCATCCAATTCACTGCAAATACAGTGTCTATTGAAAATACAATTTGCAATATAACCTTACCCACAACTTTCCAAACAATTTCTGGATTACAACTAAAAGGAAAGAATGATAGAAACACAAACTGACATCAGTCAGTCAGAAAATATAAATAACAGTAGACCATGAAATCACATTCTACCAATCAGAAGGCTTTATCATTGAGACCAGACCTTTAGAGTACAGGACTTTAAGAACTCTACAATATTTAAATCCAAAGCACACTTTTAAGCTCCGGTGTCCACATGCGGGAAACTCCCGTTGCGAGCTCGCAACGAGCTCCCTGCGGGCCCGCAAAAATCAGTTCACACTGCACGGTGAAATGACGCACAGTAAACAATTTACTGCCATCAGAAATAGATGTATATTGCAGAAAACGAGTTGTATTTGCTTATATTAACTACAAAATGTTTATTTTGTGGTTAAAGATAATTGTCGAAGGTTTTGTATAATTAAATAACACGTTTATAATTTAAGACAATGTTTATTAAGAAAATATACAAACACACAAAATGAAACTTAACTAAGGTTCGTCCCATAATTCTTCATACCAAAAGCATAATTAAAGCAATACAACTACAATATATGTAGTAATAATTAGTATGTAGTAAAGATCTTAAGAGGGCTAGGGAAAGGTCGTGAATGTCGCTTTATTCGATTTATAAATCATTTGAAAAGTTTATTTTTAAATCTAACGTTGCACAAGTGATTGTATATCAACAAATATTATAATAAAATAGCGAACGCCCTTTTCAAATTAATTTTTGTAGGTACTATCTTGGACAATAGTATTCTACTTTTGATTCAAATTTGCTTTTTAAATAAGAATAAAGTCTTATTGTCCAAGATAGCTAAAATTGACTTAGATACTAGATTTAAAAACTAATTTGAAAGCACGCTTGTGCTAAGTTAGATTTCAAAAAAAACTTTTCAAATAATTTATAAATCGAATAAACCGAAATTCACAAGCTGTCCCTATAGCCCCCATAAGCAGGTAGGTATTTCACAATAGTAGCCCGAATGCCGCACAGTTATTTTCAGGTAGTAAGTAGTTTTATAGACTTTTCTCAGAAATATGTTTAAAAACCCTAGTTATTTATATTAAGAAGATAAAAGTGAACCAAAACTGAATTTCTAAATAAAAAGGTTTAAAAACATATGACTTAAATTTTAACTACCTGCTTAATGCTTTCTATTTCCCTTCACTTAACAATACTTGTCATCCTTTTCATTAAATTTTGACAAATAACACCAATAAACAGCTGAATATCCAATAATTCTTCAAAATTATAGAACTCACCATTGTTAATTCTATTACCATTCTTGCGTCAAACGCCCGCATGTGTGAACCGCACAATATACAACAAGGTATCTTGAGCCCGTACTTGCGGCTGCGTCAATCTTGCGGGGCTGTAGGGATCTGCGTCAAGAAACGCCCGCAAGATGCTCGCTGCGAGCTCGCAAGGATGACGCACTATGTGTGAACTGCACCATTTAACTTATAGTATCGTAGACCGCATTTGCGGGCCCGCAGCGAGCTCGCAACGGGAATTCCCGCATGTGGACACCGGCTCTTAAGAACAAGTAGTAAATAAAACTCTTCTTTTAAAGTAATTTAGCTGTTCTGCTACTAGACTATAAAGATCCATTTGACAGCTAGATGAACAATGTCACAGATAAACCTAACAGATGCACAGCCAAATGGGGTAAAATGCTCCTGCTTTTTAGTGTCAGTATTTTTCGACAGAGTGCGCTACATGTAGAATTCAAACGAAATTTAAAGAAAGAAATAGGTTTTGCACGAGTGAATATTTGAATTCCATCGTATTAACCACGCGGTGACGTAAGAGAGGAAAAAAGTTTGAGACAATTTCTTTAAATATGCAATATGGAATAAAGTGGAACCTATGCAATAAATAAATTCATTATAACCTTTCTAATTAATTTTTTTGTTAAATATTTTGAAAAATTGATATTAATTAATACCAAAATTAAATTATTATAATTTTATATACGTAGTTATTACAGTTGATGACAAAGATTGATTTCTTATTGCCAGTTAACTCCAAACTTAATTAAGATGATTTTAAGTATATATAATTTTCAAAGTTGTTTTCATCAAGTTAACTACAAAGTATTTATTATGATTAATAAATGCAAAAATATTGTTGCAATTAACATAAAACATAAAATTATTCAAATTTACCATTGTCATATTGTGATGATATTTTTCAGTGTGGAGGTGATTTTAAAACTGAATAAAAACTATAAAGTTATGCTCATAATTCTTGATACAACAAAATAAAACCAATAAGATATGTTTGAGTTGTGTTTTATTAAAAATATATAATTTTTGTGAAACCGTACGCGAAGTAAACACAACACAGGCCGCGAAATCCAATTTCCAAGTAACTTACAATTAGTACCATAGTTCAGGTAAATAACGTTTTGAAAAGAAAAAAATTTGGGAAAAGCTGAAAATTGATATATACGCTTAGAATGTGGTGCTGAGAAACGTATCACAACTCCTCATGCGTGGGTGATCAAGGTCCTTTGATGCATGCATAATTCTATCTAAAGCACTAGGTATACATACACATAAATGGACCTTGGTGGGTGATGAGCCGGCAGCGCCATCTTGGAAAAATGGCGGACAAAATTGCTTTTTCGCATTCTAATTCTAATATTTCAGAAAGTATTAGTTTTATGGGCATCAATGATCCGAATGAAAATGTAGCTGACAAGATTCCCCACAATTTAATTTTTTATTGAACCTAGTACCTTCAATAGTTTCTGAGTTAGAATTTTTTTCAGCAACTGTCATTTTTTGAAATTCCGAAAAGTGCCGTTTTTTTGCGCGTTTTTCGAAAATATTTCAAATTTGGCTACTCCTACGTACAAAATGGATTTTATAAACGTTAACGAGAATTAAATTTCCTACAAAAAAGTTGGTTATTGAATGTCGCGCAGCTATTTTCGGATATATGATTTTGTAATAGTATATTAAGTATCAAGAACAGTAAGGACAGTTTATCGATCGATGACAATGTTTGGCAACTGAGCGAAGCGAAGTCGCCAATATTGGAAGAGATCGGTAAACTCCTTACTGTTTGAGATGCTTATACTATTTTTTGTACGACCATTATGAATACAAAGGTATTAACTAAGGAAATATTCCCGAAAAAAATAGATTTAAGATAATTTATTTTTGCCCTGTATATCCACCAAACATTAAGTAGGTTTTGTCGTTACCATAGAGACGTTTGTAATTACTATTATTTTTGAATGTCACGATATTTGTCAAACTCGTGAGAATGAGTGAATCTGAAAACGAATATAATTGGGATATTGAAGAGGCCTGAGCAAATTTAAATAAACAACATACATTTTTTTAAATAGTCCAATTATTTAGAAAATAAATGATTTCTCGCGAAAGAAACATCTAAAGATCATGCATTTATTTTATAAATTACATATAATTTACTTACCGTTCTGCTTTTGACAGAACTGAACAGTAAGTAATTACTTACCGACGCGTTTTTGCTTAGCAACCAGTAAATATAACCTACTGTTCTAAAATCAAGTATGGTAAACAATCCGAAATAGCATGGTCGTACAAAAAGAAAATTGTTATCACGAATGTTATGAGAATTACATATTTTGACCACTAGTAAATAAAAAACGGTTAGTCCGACATGGCTAATTCCATGCCAAGTCACATAATTTAAAACATATCTCAGATTTTGTTCAATTTTTTTCCTTGCATTGATACATACGAAATAATATTAAATTAATTTTTTCAGATTTTTTGGATGAAAATGGCCGAAATAGAAAATTTTTGAAAAATTTCGATTTTGATGCAAATTCTGCTACCAGAACATCATCTTACCAAAATTGTCATAACTCTTGTTTTATTTCTTGAGTTATCTGGCTCATCCAGGTGTCAGATTCAAGCTAGTTTCTGGATCTTTCAGAGAGGCTGATACTTTTTTACTCTGCAAAGTCGTTGCATGTTTCTTGATATAATCTGAAAGATCCAAGAACTAGCTTTAATCTGACACCTGGATGAGCCAGATAACACAAAAAATAAGAGATATGACAAGGATATAACAAATTTAATTAGATGATGTAGAATGTCGGATAGCAGAATTTTCAAAAAAATTCTGAGACATTGAAGCACATGGCTCTACTTGAGTTGGCATGAAATTAACCGAATGAAAAAACATATAAATTGAGAAAGTAGTTTATGCTTAGAATATAAAACTATAGGAAGGAACATAATCATCTACCACATACGACCAAAATGGGGTCTCAATATGGCGAAGTAGGTGTTTCCGGTTTTGTAATGAGATATTTCAATTGGCGGTTCTCACTGTCTCAAAATGTGCACATAAACTACATAACCTCAATTTTAAAACCTAATATCTTATATACTTACTAATTCATGAAGACAAAGCTACCGGTCCCTTTTTCTCGACCCCCAGACCACTTTGAAAGCTGTGGGTGGTCTTATTTTGAAGCTAAGAACCGCCTGGCGTCACGATTTTTGTCGTTTTTTTAATTCATGAGTGGGAGGAGGAGACGGAAGGGGACATTAAAAGTTTTGCTCTTTCAGGGACAGTTTGGTGCCGCGAGTTAGTCATCATTCCGACCTTATCGGCGGCGATTTCCACAGTAGTTTAAGTCCACCTGTAGAGACCGAAGTGAGTGTGCTTAGCCCAACCGAAAAACGGTGGGTCGACCGAAGCTAGAGACGGTGGCGCAGGAAAATAAGACGGAGAGCTACAACATAAGAAAGTCATAAATAAGCCACCGTCTCTAGCTTCGGTGGACCCACCTTTTTTCGGTTGGGTCAACCACACGCACTTCGGCCTCTACAGGTCATTTCTACCTACTGACCCATGGAAACATAGAGAGATTTGAAATTAATCTTAGAATATAAATATTATGTTTAATATGCTAAACAAACGAATATTTAATTATGAAATGTAATTCCCTACTTCTTATTTATCGGAGTTTGAGAGAAAAGCAGTTTTAGGTGGTGTCTAATGGCGGTCAGTGTGACGTCATTGCGCCGTGTAGTTACGCTCCTTCCTACAGTTTTATATTCTAAGAGTTTATGAGATTTCCATTATGTTGGTTTTGGCGTGATCTTGAAACTAATAATTAATAGGCTAATAGTTACATCAAAAAACCATAAATATACGAGTTATAAAGCATAGTTTTTACAATGGCTGACTTCGAGTTAACCTGGGGCAAAAAACCCATATGCATTTGAAATGTTTCCGTTTGGGGCAAAAATCTCTTGAAGATGATAAGCGCACCAGTCGTCCACTTGAAAAAGTTGCAATCATTGAAGAAATGGTATTAGAAGATCGCCGTTTGAAAGCTAAGGAGTTAGCAGTGATATCTGACATTTCGGAAACAAGTATTCTTCGAATTCTTCATGACCATTTGGGTATGAATAAAATTAGTGCAAGATGGGTACCGCGTCTTCTTTCTGCTGTTCAACGTCAACGTCGCGTCGAATGTGCGCACTCGTTTTTAAACTTGTGTGGAGACGACCCAAAGCCGATTTTGGAGTCCATTGTCACTGGAGATGAAACAATAGTTCTGTATTATGATCCTCTATCCAAAAGGGAATCGTTCTATCGACAAAGAAGCTATGGCAACAATATTCTGGGATTGTGACGGCATTTTACTGATTGGTTTTAAAGAACGCAATACATCTGTTACCAGTACATATTATGCGTCTTTATTGCATAAATTGAGAAACAATATTCATGAAAAATGTGGAGGAAAATTGACAAGAGGTGTTCGATTATTACACGACAATGTACCCGTTCACACTACCGCAATTTCACAAGCTGCCATTCGCGAATGCGGCTTTGAAGCATTGGATCATCCGCTGTACAGTCCGGATATGGTTCCTAGTGACTATTATTTATTTTCCAATTTAAAGAAAGACGTTAGGGGACGTTGTTTTAAGGATGAGAACGAGTTGCAAGCAGTTGTAATTGAACATTTTGAAGGAAAAACAGATTATTTTCACAAGGGCATTGAATTATTAATTCCACGTTGTAATAAGTGTATTGACATTAGGGGATATTTTATATTGAAAAATAAATTATATTTTACCAAGTTAATTTTTTCTATATCAGGCCGAGAATTTATGGCGCTTACCTCGTACTTTTCGAAAAACAGTCCCTACAATAATGGGTATTTTTTGAAATTTGATATGAAAAAGGCCTTTAGCGGGACTCTTTTGCAATTTTATCAGGTTTTATGAGCTATACTTATAAAATACCTCAAAACAAAGTTGAAGCCTACAAAATGTATTATATTATTCTTTGGTGTGCAATAAATGTCGACCGATAATGTATGTTCGAAGAAAAGTGCGTTTCTGTGACAATTATGCAGTCATTTTCATGGTTAATTATATTTTCCACAAAATATATAATTCCACAATTTTTACGGACGTTTCAGAGCTCATTCTACATGATTATTACCTTTCGAATAGGCCATTAACCATACTTTTAAGATGGATAGTATTCGAGTTACACGATGGCGAATATACCTGTGGTCTTGACGCACACTCCTTCAATTCACAATGACGGTTAGTCTCTCTGCAATGCGTTCTCACAGATTTCGGCGATGTACGGTGGTATAGTCGACGCTATATTCCTCAGCTACAGTAAACCTTCAGTGTGAAACTTCATGAAGAAAATTCTGACAGCGACGAAAATGATAACGCCGATTCTATTGAAATTCTAAATTTCAGCAAATTTTCTAGAGAAAATCATTTGTAATAATTTTTTTATAAATATTGTGTACAGTAATTTGTAAAAAATGTTTCATGTTCTATTGATTTCATAATGGTCTAGGACAGCAAGGTTAATACAATGCTATTTTATTCTTTTTTTTCAGTGTGAATCGGTAAATGCATAGGATAAAATAATAAAAAATAGCATCATATTAGCTCTGCCGTCCTAGATCATTATGAAACCAATAGTCCATTTATATTAATTGTAATATTTCATTTATAGCTTTCATGTTTCTTATTGTTATTATTTATTATTACGTCACTAATTCAAAATTTTCACATAATTAACTGAGTAAACGAAAATATACATTTTTTACAAAATAATATCTCAGGAAATATTGCTTGCATGACATTCAATAACCAACTGTTATTGATAGGAAACTTAATCTTTTTAGCTTTTATATAATGCATTTTGTACGTAGGAGCAGCCAAATTTGAACTATTTAAAAAACGCGCAAAGAAACAGCACTTTTTCGGAATGTCGAAAAATGACAGTTGCTGAAGAAATTCTATTTCAGAAACTCTGGTACGTACGAGGATTAATAAAAAAGAAAATTATGGGGAATTTTGTCAGCTACATTTTCATTCTGAACGTTGATGCCCGTAAAATTAATACTTTCTGAAATATTAGCGAAAAAGCAATTTTGTCTGCCATTTTACCATGATGGCGCAGCCGGCTCATCACCTACGCATGGGGAGTTTTAATGGTTTTTAGCACCACTTTTTAAGCCTATATACCAATTTTTAGCTTTTCCCCAATTTTTTCCTTTATATTGCTGAAAATGATTTAATTTACCTGGGCTACCGTATATCCAACAGTGTTGGACAAAATTAAATCTTACTGGCAATTGACAATTAAATTAATTAATTGTGACTATTTTTTATTTTGCATGATTACAACTAATTATTTGTTAGTCGATCTGGCAATTAAAAATTAATTAATTGTTAGTTGCTCCGACAATTCACAATTAATTAATTGTTAGTTAAAATTATTAATTGTAATTGTCATTGCAATTAACAATTGATATTCATTATGATGACAATTAACCTGATATTTATTAAAAAGATGGCAGATTGCTATATAATAATGCATCCCTTAAATAATCAGATGTTTTTTATTTGTAACTACAGCTGGGACATACGTTTTCTTATTAAAAGCTTTTTACGATTTATATTTTTATAGAGATTGTGCAGATAATACATTTTTAATAGTTTACAAAGTTTATTTGTGCACCCAATATTACAATACATGCATAAAGATATTTCAATTGTTCTTTTTGTTTATAATAGGGTAACTGAAATGCGATCTGCTGTCATTACAAAATACTAGAAGGATCTTCATAGTTATTTTCGACGAACAAAAAGTTCGTCTCTGAATTCGTGAAGTCGGTCTGTCTGTCTGTCGGTCTGTTGCCTTTTCCCTGTTGACTTTTTTGAATTTTTCTTGGAAAATCTCTTTTTTGGAATCTTATAGTACATTGGATTCTAAGAAACTTTTGGTTGAAACATTTTTTGTATTTCTTCGGGAAAGTGGTCAAAATGACCACCGAAAATTTCGGTAAATTTTTGAAAAATGAAAAATTTTGTATTTTTTTTAAATTTACGAAAAAATAAACATTTTTAACAATAAAAAAAAATTTTTGTTCGTCATGGCAATGCTAGCTCTGCGCATTCTCAACTGGTTTTAGGGTCATTCCATGCGAAATCGATCACTAAAATGGGTCGATCTCACGGATTTCGATGAAAATCAATTATGAGGTAGTAATCAACTAAAGAACATAACTTTCATTCATCAATTTGCTATATTACGCAGAACTTCGGAAATATTCAACCTAAAAAAATTGTCAACACTGCTTGCACGTCTTTAAAGAAATATAAATATCTCGAAAAGTATTTATCCTAGAACAAACATTTTGTTTTATAAATTACTCACAAGAAGACGGGCTTTTTGGACGGCCTAATAATTTTTTGCTACCAAACGTATTTCTATTTTTTTCTTAACGAAATATTCTAAAATTGTAAAACAATCGGTGTGGTCACATTTTTAAAAATCTGAAAAAAATTGTACAGATTCTTTGAACATTTCTGTATTTAAATGCAAAATGGCAAGCTGGACATTTTAATAGTTTTTGCAGGAGAAATCTTTATGGAGCGCATTACAAGCAGTTGGTGCACCATAGCCCACGGCCGGCCGGTGCAATCCTATCGCTACCTTTTAGTTAGTAATAATACGATTCATATAATAATAGCGATCTGTCTTAACTAGTGTACATAAGATAAATGCATCTATGTGGATATGATTATACTGATTAGTTAATTACTAATTTAATTAGTATTTAAATCGGTTTCTTCGGGTGTGGTACATAAATAAAGATCCTAAAAGATTATAATGCAATAGCTTATTTAATTTATGTTTTATTAAACATCAGAACCTACAATAGAACTCGGAAAAAGCGTTTATCGGTGCAGCTTTTCCGGACTAAGTGTAAACTGTTTTTAAATTTAATATTAAAAACAACTCATTTTCTGGTTGGACGGAGAAAAAAATAGTAACAGCTTGATCTAGTAAACATCACTAATAAGGTTTGTAAACAAAAATGTATACTGATTCACTCTTGGACAATAACACGTCTTAAATGATATTGCTCGACGGAAACCACGAGAAGGTGGTGAATCGCCTTCCGTCAGGAAAGGTTTAGGAAAGAGGATAAAGGAAAAATGGGAAAAATAGAAAGTCGAGGATAGTAAAGATGAATTTAAAGAATTGCACGAATTACCCATGTAGGAACTGCCAGTCTTGACAATAGGCCCCAGCTTGGCTGAATATTGGATAACCGAATGTCGTTATTTCAACATTGGTCGAAGCCTAGGTCAACCTTCACATCCCACGCCTCGGCTGCTTTGTCGTGGCCCAAGGGTCAACCAACGTCTATGTACCAATGTTGGGCTCTCTAATCTCTGCCCAAGTCAGAGCCAACATTCAGCGCCCTAGTCTCGGTTTCTTACTGTTTGCCCAAGCCCCAACCAATGCTAGTGTTTTTAGACTTGGTTTCTTACCCCTGAACCAAGTTTGGGCCAATCTTCACATATTCTACCAAATCAAGCTTGTGAAGTTTTCTGTCTTTATTATATCAGCTAGTAATTAATTAAGAGAAAAATATGAGAAAAGTTAAACTAAAATACCTACATAGATTATAATTATTATTACTAAATTTAATTCAGCTTTCAAATTTTTGCGCGCTTCGAAACAAGCACAGACATGAAAAGTCAGTAACGCGGCAGCTACAAGGGGAAGCCTTTACCAACGTATTAGTCAGTGTTCATCCGCCTACCATGAGTGATGTTAAATAGCACATACACGGTGACTCCCCGACGACGTCGGCGAAAACGTCGTCGACGACGTCGGGGACAAGGTCGAAATAATGAGGTAATGTTTACATTTACTGTAATTTAATGCATGACTGTGTATAATAAAATTATTAATATCGTATTTCTTTTAAGACATCAAAATGAAAGAAAGTAGTTTTGAGCATAATAAAATGCGTACTGAATTTCTTTCTTTAAAGTATTTCGAAATAGCTTATGCAATTAACAAAACTTTTCATAAGCGGAATAATATTGATATCCATCGATAGAATTACAAGTAACCCTTTATTATAAAACGAAAACTCTTTGTTTTTTTTATTAATCTCATTCTTAATTTAGTTTAAAAATGGATATAATTAACGCAGGATTTAGGATTCTGAGTTTTGGTTCGCAAATAAGGATTTCCTATAAAGGACGACTTTTGATAAAATTTGGTAGTGATAATCGTCGGAAAAATATCATGTTTAAAAATGTAATGGTTTCACCGTCGCTTCCTTTTCCGTGTAGTTTTAAAATTTTATGCTGATGGTACATAACCTTATAATAAAAATCCTTCGGCTCATTTTGTCGCAATTCTTTTAACAAGGACATGTGTGAATATTGTTTGCGATCTAAAAACCATATTTTCTTTTTTTTCGTGGTGTTTCAGTTTCTTCTTCTTCGAAGCACAAGGCAACTGCCACACCAACTGCAATTTTTTTTCTCAAAGATAATTTATAAAAATCCATCTTATCACTTGAAAGTGTCACAGCATATTGAATTCATAATGTTTTCTTAAAAAGTATAATAAAGAAAGCATATATTTTTTAGTAATCCCAGATGTATATGTTTATTTTGCCTAATAATAATTTACAGTTGACAAGGGTTTTATTTTCACAGTTGTAAACAGTTGTTTGTAAACAAATGTAATAAAAATGAAATAATTCAAGTAAACCCGAAAAAGATAGATATAGTATAAGGTTATGTACCATCAGCATAAAATTTTAAAACTACACGGAAAAGGAAGCGACGGTGAAACCATTACATTTTTAAACATGATATTTTTCCGACGATTATCACTACCAAATTTTATCAAAAGTCCTTTATAGGAAATCCTTATTTGCGCACCAGAACTCCTAAATCCTAAATCCTGCGTTAATTATATCCATTTTTAAACTAAATTAAGAATGAGATTAATAAAAAAAACAAAGAGTTTTCGTTTTATAATAAAGGGTTACTTGTAATTCTATCGATGGATATCAATATTATTCCGCTTATGAAAAGTTTTGTTAATTGCATAAGCTATTTCGAAATACTTTAAAGAAATTCAGTACGCATTTTATTATGCTCAAAACTACTTTCTTTCATTTTGATGTCTTAAAAGAAATACGATCTTCATAATTTTATTATTCACAGTCATGCATTAAATTACAGTAAATGTAAACATTACCTCATTATTTCGACCTTGTCCCCGACGTCGTCGACGACGTTTTCGCCGACGTCGTCGGGGAGACACCGTGAGTGGTGCCCATTACGTTTAACCGTTTTGTAATATTATTAATAAAATAATGTATATGAAATAAAAAGTGTTTATTTAAAAACAAAGCTACGCTAATAAGAATAAATACAATTTTTAGTAGTAAAAATTAAACTTGTATGCTTGAAAACAATTTTTTAAGTCAATTTTTTTAAATTTATTTGTTAAACACCTAAAATATTATTAATTTCGTATAAAATCAGTCTCAGCCTTGTTCTTGTGTCACAATTTTTTTAAGTTACTTTGTTATGTTACTAATAATTGAACGAATTAAAATAATTGGTAATAATTTAGAATGTTTGTGTTACTTTGTTTTCTTCATCAAAGTTATTTCATACAAGTCTTAATAAGCTATAGTACAATATTAAATATTAGGTTGGTCTCATACTCAAAGGTCAGTAATAACCCGGAGCTACCGTTGGATTCCGAACCTACACTATCAATGATTGTCAGCCATGATACCACATTAATATTAAGAGTGGCCCAATATTGGTTATATACCTTGGGCCAAGACTCAGTATTAGCGTCGGCACTATATTGGTTTTCACTATTGGGCCAAGATGTATCACCAATCTAGGGCCATGACTGATTAACAAGCTTGGCACGAAGTTATCATCCCGATTTTAGACCAGTCATGGGCCAGTCTTGGATTTCAGGCTTGTACCAGAGTTGATAAGCATCGTCCCAAGCCTGAGCCAAGCGCGGGCCCTTTGTTATTTCCTATATGGGTACCTGAACAACGGAGCTTTCCTCTGAGGAAGAAAACGTTTTGGCTATAAGCTCTGTCTGAGATTGAGGTAAAAATCCATGAAACTTTCGTGTACCTTTTACGGGTACAGCTAATTGAAATCTATTTGCTAGTTCGACAGTATGATTTGCGTGCTCTTCTTTGGTGCAGTATTCTATATTAAGGTTTTTTATATTCTCATTAGCCCATTGGAATAATTGTAAAGGATCTGTAATTTGATCAGTATGTGGTCTTTGCAGGCTCGCATGCTTGGCTAATCGTTTGATTGTACCCCCAAGTCCATCACATGGGCCCTTTCCATGGGAAGTAGCAAAAAAGTGCCATTCACCTTGTATTCCAAAATCTCTTTGGTGATAAACTAAATTTGCAAAATTGTACTTATTTTTGTACTGGGAAGCAGCTCCATCCGAAAAGTAAAACATCTTTTCAATTCTATTTTCAAATTTTGTTTTTAAGAATGAAGTTAGCCGACATTGAAAAAGATGAACAGCACTTGTGTCATGCGTAAGGCAGTCGGAAATTATCACAAAATTTTCACTTTTGGTGTCATTATTACTGCGATGGTATATAGTAAAAGGGTGAATAGTCGCTTGTGTGTTAGTCCAGTGATAGCTTTGTACTTCATCCTGAATTACGAAAGAATAGTTTTCGGAAAAATCTGCGATTACTACTAATTCATCAATACCAAGATTTTCTTTTCTTTCTTTCAGAAAGTCGCTTTGCGTTCTGGCAATAAAATCATGCGTTTGAAGCTGCCGCAACTGTTGTAATAATCTATCAACATATTCATCGGGTGTACAAATGGATGTTCGCAAGGTACACCTATCCGTTTGTGTCCACTCTTTATATTCGATTTGAGTTATAAAATGTTCATCGAATAATTTTTCCATACGTAATTGTATGTCTTCAAATCCAGGACACAGACTGCAGTTTTGTAAATGACAAGACGTGGAAGGTGGTTGGCACATTACCATCGCTAGTATTCCCTTATAAGTTGTAGGAAAGGCGACTGTATCCGTTTCAAGTTCGCCTAGTTTTGCTGCCATTAACATTAATTTGGGATTTTGGTGTATGACACATACACACACGGAATGAGTACCACTGGATCCTGCTAACACGCATTCTTTTGGCCGCAAAGACGCAAATTTAGAAAATCCTACTTTTTCCAGGGGATATTTTTCTTTGAAAGCCTCATACGTTTCTTTTAAATTGCACAAAACCAATCGCTTCTGTACGTGTATCCGACGATTTTCCTGCTTAACTGAGACAAAATCTTTTGCTCCAGGCATCATTCGGCTTATGCTATCATCTTTGTAAAAATCAACTGCACGGGTTGCTGTAGCTGCTGATAAAGTCTGACCAGGTTTCAAATTGGGAGAAGAAAGTAATCCTTTTACTTTACGTAGATTTTTAGCCTTACGTGCCATATAAAAAGTTGTTCCGAATTCTTTTATTATTTTTCTTATTGACCAACTCTCTGGAAGTACTGTGAGAATTCGAACTTTTTCACTGGAATCTGCCACGGACACGAACTTCTCCTTTAGGTCTTTTATGATAGTACCGCCGACCGTTTCTTCTTCCTCCGAACTATCACTACTATCTTCGAATAGCTTTCTCTTTAGCGCTTTCTGGATTTTATCAATCTTCTGACGCTTGTTTGGATCTCTGCTAAAATCTTCCTTTATTGGCGACTCTTTGATTATTGGAAGCACCTTATTAACAGCTGTTATAATCGTTTGCCTCTCAGTTTCTTGGTCAACAAATACAGCGGAAGTAGTTGATGTGGAAGATCCTTTATTTTCATTTGATGATGACGATGATGATCCTGGAATATCAATTTCAGATCCTCTTGGTGTGCTAACATCAACATTTTCTAACTCCCTTTCGCCTGTTGTAGCTATATTCTTAAGTCGACATAGATTTAGTCGACAACTAGAACATATATATTCTCCTAAAACTAAGTTAATGTCTTCACACAACGCACGTAACTGTCCAGGCATTTTCTCACATTTGTTGTTACGCGATTATGACCTCGCTTCTTATGGGGGTTACAACAATAAAATTTTGGCATTATTGAAAACTCGTGATATGTAACTTCATGAAGTTCACAGAACAACAACACGTTATCAACTGCTGCTGTTTTCTAAAAACCAAGTTTATATTTAGTTGTCGGTAAAGGGAAGTAAATAGTATAAAACCAATAAAAGATAGAATAAAAGACTAATTGTACTCTGTGTCAATGCCGTTACCGTCCTTTTTTCTAAAATTGCCTGTCGAATATTTATGACTCGAGATCCAAAGCTATATGTACCGTTATAACATAGTTTGAATGTTGAAAAACACTCTTCGTCAAACTCATTTGTAGAAATAGGTAAATGTTTTATTGTGCCTATTGTTCAAATAGGTTTTAAATGCTTTTGTAGTAAAAGAGGACCGAGACAGGACATATCAATTTTTATACCATGCTACCAATAAAACTTCAGTACTTCATCATAAACATTTTAAGAGTTTATGAGATCATAAACATTAATTTACTATAGGTACCCTTTTAACGGAACAGTTGGAATTTATAATACGAAGCCGATCTGAAATACACAAGTAATTAACTAATCAATATAATCATATCCACATAAATGCATTTATCTTGTGTACACTAGGTAAGACATATCGCTATTATTATAGGGACCATGTTATTACTAACTAAAAGGTAGTGATAGGATTGCGCCGGCCGGTCGTGGGCTATGGTGCACCAACTGCTTGTAATGCGCTCCTTAAAAATTTCTCCTGCAAAAACTATTAAAATTTCCAGCTTGCCATTTTGCATTTAAATACAGAAATGTTCAAAGAATCTGTACAATTTTTTTCAGATTTTTAAAAATGTGACCACACCGATTGTTTTGCAATTTTAGAATATTTCGTTAAGAAAAAAATAGAAATACGTTTGGTAGCAAAAAATTATTAGGCCGTCCAAAAAGCCCGTCTTCTTGTGAGTAATTTATAAAACAAAATGTTTGTTCTAGGATAAATACTTTTCGAGATATTTATATTTCTTTAAAGACGTGCAAGCAGTGTTGACAATTTTTTTAGGTTGAATATTTCCGAAGTTCTGCGTAATATAGCAAATTGATGAATGAAAGTTATGTTCTTTAGTTGATTACTACCTCATAATTTATTTTCATCGAAATCCGTGAGATCGACCCATTTTAGTGATCGATTTCGCATGGAATGACCCTTTATTTAAATTTAAAAACTTTCATAAAATTGCAGTCTGCAATTAAGAGATTAATTGCGATTCAATATAATTGCAACTGAAATATCATAATTAAATTTTTAATCGATCAGTTATTGATTGATTGATGCCCAACTCTGATCTCCAGTCGTTTTTACGATTTTTTACGAAACTAATTGTTTTATGTAATTTCCATAGAAACGCTGTAACCTATTCGCCGCCGCCTTTCTATTAACAATGAATTAAATTGTTGATTTTTTAAAAGCAATAGAATTTGTAATTACATATTTTTTAAACTTGCACAAAAAATATTGTGTATATCTTGTCCGCGAAATTATTTAAGCTTGATAATCTGAATGACAGCTACCACACAAAAATTATTAAATGAATCACGCAGTTCTCACTCCTTCCCGCATTTTTTAGTTTTTTAAAAAAGCAGAACTAAAATTAAATTTTTCGAAAATTTTAAATTATCTCTCTCACTTCATATTGCTTTTTGTGCAATCTTTCAATTTTTAGAACTGTTAAACAGCAAAATTTTATAGAATAAATTTGTAATTACAAATAAAAATTATTTCGGTTTTAAAATATTCATAATGCTTTTAGCGCCATCTCTCGAGAAAGCATTGCATTACCACTTAAAAAATGTACTTTATCGTTTATTCTTTATTATCTTACGTAAGTAATAAGGATGTGAACATATGAATTGCCTTTACTAGCTACACATAATTGATGACGTGTGAGTAAAGATCGAGTGAAAGAACTGTAGATATGAATTATTTTAAACGAGCCTATCCAAATGAGACACAGAACACTTCTTAAACCAATAGTGAACAAACACATAAAATCCTTCTAGAACATTCTATTACTATTGACATGTTTCCGCTTCTGCTTCTGTTGTGATACTTCCGTTGCATCACTAGTTTTTTATAAGAGGTACAGGTAAAGAATTATGAAGCAAAACCTGAAAAAAATCAAAAAATTTAGTGGTTTTCTCGCCATACCGCCAAGCCATGTACGAGAAGGTTGAGAATTTGTGTATTTAATTAGTGCCTGGGTACATACAACATACCTAAAAATCAAAACTACACGACTTTTTGCGAGGCATTATGTTCTTGGCGACTGGACTAAAAGTGTTTAAGTCCTATTTTAATTCTCAGCCGAATAGAATCGCAATTGCTGATCGGATAAGTTTTTTTGTTTATTGTTTCCAACCTTTTCAGCCACACTTTATTTCTTGTTAAAAAGCTGGTCGCGTGGTCAGAGTCGTTGTTGAATCCTTCCGTCAGTGGCGGCTGCTGCATACGTCAAACCCGTGCCACTCGCAGTGCAACATGATATACTGTTTTAATGTGTGCGTACGAGCATGATAGCGATATAGCAGTTTGTCATGTGGCTCGGGTTTACCTATGCAGCAGCTGCCACTGCCTTCCGTACTTTATTTACAGTATGACCAGCGTTCATCCAAGTCTCATCTAAGAAGTAAAACTTCTTACATTCTTTCCGGTACTTCCTGATCGGTCGCAGAAAACGTCGTCGCCAGGGATTTCATATCGTGTGCTCTGTCTTTGGCATTGAATAAAAATTAAAAAGTGTTATTAGTGTTGGCTTTTCGTAGTATATGCGCAACTTTTCTGATATTTTGCAAAACAATATTTGTGTCTTTTTTTTTGTTATGGGTATATATTCTTTTGATAGCTAACCTATATCTATAACTAAAGTGTTTGTTTTTAACTATGTTTCGGATTATAATGATTTACATGTGCTAGTTGTTTAATGACTGAAATCTCTTTGCTAAAGTCTTGCTGTGTGAGTGTTAAATTATATTAAATATTATGATTTGGGATAGTCATGTCTGTATGGGTTGGTTTTACAACAATAGGAACCCTCAAATAGATTGTGTGCGTTAATCTTAATAGTTAAATCCAAAAAGTTAATAGTCCTGTTTTGTTCTGTTTCTAATAGCTACGTTTGGTTTTACGTCTCAAGAGCAAAGTAAGAAAAGTATTTCATTTAGTCTCGTGATCAGCGAGTACACCGAGTGCAGAATATTGTCTAGAACAATATAAAGCACAGAAAATGTTAAGCGTAGAAGTCACGAATAGCCTTAAAGAAAAACTGATGTCGTTTGTTCATTTTCAAGTTTCCATATAATAACTATTAATAAATAATCATAATTACATTAACCTACCTTTAACGTTGTGTTGCGTTTGTATATGCTGAGCTATTTCGTTGTTATGAAAACTTTGCAGTTTGCATTCTGACCTTCAAATAATAGTCTCGAAAAATCCAATACAATTACAAAAACAATCACCTAAATCGGTGGTAAACCTGTGACTTCGCTTGCTCTCTTTAAATGTTAAACCACCATCTCTACTGGAGTCTGGACTTCAAAGAGTATACTTTTTATGCTCTTTATTATTATAAACCAACGTATGAGTTAATGTACTCTTTACTCCAATTCAAGTAAACGAAAAGATTATTGTTAAAAGTGTTACTAGAACGTAAAACTGAACCCAGCTATTGTAATAGTTATTTATGCACAGATGCATTATAATTAGACTATTATTGCAAGACTCATATAAACATAAAAGTTTTTTTCTACAAAACTGTTAAAAGTGGGCTTTTTAATTGTCATTTTTGATGTTAAAAGTGTCATTTTTTGACACGCGTGTTAAAAGTAAGTTACTTTTAACACTAGTGTTAAAAGTAATTCAAAGTTTATTTAAATTTTGTTTTGAAAATTAATAAAACGTTTTAACAAACACATGAACAACTTTTTATTTTAAATAAGTACAAACCAACATTTTAACTAGTTATTAGTATTAACATTTATAGTAAAATTAGAACAATTTGAAATTGTAATTCCCTCCGGAGCCATCATACTTAAGCTGGTTTTACTGTCAACATGTGTGACACATCTATTTTCTGTAAAAATAGTACTGATACTACTGGTGGTCTTGCTAGTAGTTGCAGCAGTAGGAAGTATTTGGCACGCAATTTCCTTCTTCTGTTCCAATGAATTTTCAATGTAGCCTTCAGCTACCGTCGAAGATTTCCATCCTCCATGTCTCTTGATGGTATTAAGATTTGCACCAGAATCTGCTAACAATGTCGCCGATGAACGACGAAAACAGTGTCCGGTGTAGAGTTGAGGATTTGGTAGATTCAAGAACTCTGCAATGTCGGCAGGCATTTTACCAAACATGTTAATTCCGACTGGATTCTTCACACATTTATTCTTCATATATTTAAGAAAAAGTCGTCTATGGTCAGCGTTGGGTGGCCGGAGTGGCATATACTTTCTATAAAAGTTTAAATAGAATTCACCAACAACACTGAAAGTCCGAGGCACTTTCGTTTTGGTATCTGGTATGGTCACAACAACCGAAGTGCCCAAATCTTCGATATTTTCGATGGTCATCTGACACAATTCCTCCCGGCGACACGCCCCGAAGACACCCACTATTGCTGCGACTTTCATCATCAGATACTTTTCGTCTTGTGCGTCTGTGAGAAATTTGTCGATATGCGTCTTCGTCTAAACTTTTGACTTTTTTGCTTGATATCCTTCACCCTTCCGTTTTAAAAAAGCAATAAGTTTATAATGTTTGCTTATATCTTGATCTTGCTTTATTTTTAACATAGTTTTGATCATAGAATAATTTGACCACAGCGTTGATGATTTCCATATCTTGGCTTTTTCCTCAAAATATGCCAGTAAATCAGATTCGTTACATTTCCCAGGGACCTTTTTAATGTTGCACCATTCCGAAAAGCGTCTATAAGCGATTTCGTACTGTTCCTTTGATTTCGCCGGCAATAATTCCAATGTTGCTCGACTGGCGGCTTCTTCGATTTCAGCAGGGATGGATTCGTTACGCTCATTATCGAGATTATTCATTATACTTATAATATTAATAGAAAATGCTGTCAATATTTTTGCGTTTTTTTCGTAACTAACAACAGCACTGGTTGCTACGAAAATTTTGGTTCATAAATATTGCGATCTGTGTGGTATTATTTTTTGATTTCTTATTTTTATTGAGTTTAAAGTTCTTCCGATTGTTTTGTAGAAAAAATATTGTATGATAATCGTGTTAAAAGTGATTTTATTTTGTTCGTGGAGTTGCTCAACTCACTACGTTCGTTTCGCAATCTTCTCCACTCACAAAATAAAATCTTACTTTTAACACTCACATCATAAATAACTATTTTATGACCCAAGGGTCTCTTTATGGTCAGGCGGGCAAAAACGAAACGTCAATTAAATGTCAGAAGCTTTTTGTAGAACCGGATTGGTTCTTAATATAATTTGTAAACTTACCACCAATGAAAATAAACTGAAATTAAATATTTTGGAATAGTAACTATAGTAACGAACTTCGTATAATCACATAAGTATACGCACAGCTGCTTGATGTACCTACGTACTCATTTAATTGTATTTTTACACAATAATAGATTTGACATTAAAAACTTAATCTGTGCATAAAATAGTGTATGTATAGAGGGCATAACTTGCTTTTAGGGCCCTACAACCTTTTCCTAGCCCTCGCTGACGCCTCGGGCTAGAAATAACGCTTCTGGCCATAAAAGCTTCATTATGCCCTTAATACATAAATAACTATTATTTCCACTTTCTGTGTAAATGGCACTTTACACAGGTATTTATGGTAACTAAGTAATTGAGTAGTTACAACTGCAGCCTTGTAAAACTTTACGGGCTCCTAAAAGAGACCTGTAAAATTTTACAATGCTCATCAGCAAACAGCTATGGAAACTACTTTGTTGCTTAACCACAACACCATGACAACGCCTAGCTATAGATTGTGTTACTGCCTTTGATTACAAAATGTCTTTTTATAAAAAATATACAATTTATAGAAAGAAGTGTGTTATAGTTAAAACAAGTTATAGAAAGAAGAACCTTGTTGAGTACACAGCTGATTTCCCAAATGGCTATCTATATTTTCATATCATATAATTCTAGGCAATTGTACCATGCAATTTTCGTTATTTTTATGATAATGTTTAACATTAACCTTGAATTCAAAACTGCCAAACTTGAACTTCAAAAGCTACTAGTTATATTTTTACGCCCTACTGCATCGAAAAGGGTACTTTACATCTTGGTGACCGTGGCGGAAACGTTGACATTACATCGCGGGCGGTAAAGTGTAAAAAAATCGCCCGCTGTAAAAAAATCGCACGCATAATCCAACTTTGACATTAAATCGCGGGCGGTAAAGTGTAAAAAAAACGCCCTACTGTAAAAAAACGCCCGCATAATCCAGATTTGACAATACATCGCGCGCCTTAAAGTGTAAAAAACGCCCGCTGTAAAAAAACGCCTACATACATCCAAAAACTATTATAAAAATTTATTTATAATAATTATAAATGTTAAAAGTACAATTAGAAACATTTGAAAAAGAACTTGATGGCGCCACTGCTTTGAGTTCCCTTGAAATGGGAGAGGACGACATCTCAATCGGAGTATCAGCTGTTGTAATTCCAATTTCGGTGAAAGAATTAGCTGCCATATTAGCTAATGATTCATGTGATGGTACCGATGTTACCGATGATGTTCCCTCTGAAGAACTCATACTTCCACGTTCGTATTGAGGAAGTGACTTCTTTCCCAGAATTGAACGTGTAATTTTATTTTTTGAAGTTATCGAATCTTCCAAATAGCCCTCCGCGACATTTGTGCTTTTCCATCTAGAACAAAATATTCATAATATAGAAGTAATTAAAAAAATTACTATGTAGTTACCCTCCGTGTCTTTTTATACTAGTAATATCTGCACCGCTATCGGCCAGTAAAGTTGCACTGGTCCTGCGAAATGAATGGCCTGTGTACTTGTTTGGATTCGGAAGATGGAGGTAAGTTGCAATTACTTTTGGTATTGTTCCAATAGTATTTTTGCCTACAGGTTGCGGAAAGCAGGTGTTGTTTCTGTATCGTAGAAAAAAACGACGATGTGTGACATTTGCTGGTCTCAGTGCAGCATATTTTCTGTATAATTTCAATCCCGACACAGAGTCATCCTCAACAATGGTAAATATTCTTTTTTTATTGGTTTTGGTTTTTGGTAGTGTAACCACCAAAACTGAACCTCTATCTTCGATATCATCTATGGTAATGTCCACTAACTCTCCTCGGCGACAGGCACCAAAAAGCCCAAAGACAAGAACAATCTATGTTTCAAAATAGGTAAAGTAACTTATAACAGTTAGACAGATATCGTTAAAACTATTTTTTACCTTATGCATCAAATAGACGTCATCTGGAGCGTCAACAATAAATTTGGTAACTTCCTCTTTGGTCAAAATATTTGATTTCTTCGGTTCATGCCCAACAGCTTGATTTTTGAGAAAACTTATTAATTTGCAAAACTGGCTAATATCCACATTTTTATTAATAATTAGCATCTTCTTGAGCAGCGAATATTTACTCCAAAGTGAACTGCTTTGATATACTTTAGACTGAAAATTAAATAAATTGCTCAAATAATAAACCTGAATTTATGCTATGAATAAACATACCTTTTCACTAAAATACGCTAACAACACTGTTTCATTAATTGTGCTTGTTTGCTTTTGTTGCAACCATTGGAGAAAATTTTGAAATTCTGCTTCATACCGATTTCTCGATTTTTTGGGGCATAATCCAGAGACCGCTTCTCTGGATAAGGCTATGATTTCGTCTGAAATGCTTTCAGACTCTGGAATACTCATTTCTTCGCACTTTTTTTCACTTTTTACTCGCAATGTCACAATATTTTCAGTAAAATTTACAATTTGGTTTTATTGTTTACGCGTGAAGTCATAGTTACGATCAGCCATCACGCCGCCTATTTTTAACGTTGTGAAATTATGAATTATGATAGATGATTTTACGATAATTTAAAGTTAATATTTCTTTTGCAGTTGGGCGTAAAACGTTGTACGTACCTCGGGCCGAAAGTAGATTGCGCCCTTGGCTAAATTAAGGCCCTCCTTCGTCGGGCCTCAACCTTTAGCCGGCGGGCGCAATCTTACACTTTCGGCCCTCTATACGTAAATAACTATTATGTAACCAAATATAAAATGTAAGTGCAAAGCCTACTCTGAATCATAAAACAAAATAATATATGTATGATGATTTACAGATGTCAAAACAACCTTTCCCAAAATTTATATTATGGATACTCCAATAAATAGTAAACTTAGTACAGAAGCTGAACACACTAAACCAGAAACTATACCACAAAAAGAAGAATCAAATACCTTAGTAGCTACGTTTAAAATTTCTGATTCAGGCCAGCGCCCTATTGGAAAATCAGTAAAATTAACTTATAAAGACAATGTTAGTTTTATAGACCGCATGCGAAAATCTTTAAGACTGAAGGATCCAATTGTAGAATTTTTACATTTGCCAAAACAGAGTTTCAGCAATGACAATCCTTTTATTCCTCCACCTCCGCCTCCCTCGCCTGCCGATGCTATAAGTGATGCCGACTTGCAGCATACGAAAGTAAAAAAATCAGTATCCCTTGAAGAAGGTCAAAAACAGAAAAGAGTTTCTATAGGTAAATACAACACAATAACATTCACAAAATTCTAATAAATTAGATAAAATGACATTGCAGTAGCTTCTGCAGAACAAATCGCTGAAGCAAAGAAAGTTAAAGTAGCTAGTTTCAAAGCGACCGTTGATGAATCTGAAGAGCACAATGCTAAAGTAAGAATAACTAAAGAAGAGAAATATCAAGAAGAAGAAAGCCAACGAAATGAATGTTATCGTTATGCTGGTGTCGAAAACTTTGCTATTCGTTTTGTTGAAGCGGTTATTGAGAACTCAATTGGTAAGCTATCGCTCATTCATATTTCCATTTTACGAACTATATCAATAGAAATGTTTTCATTATTAGGTCACATTAAGTCAAATAGGGAATTATATAGCCTATGCCTTGGAACGGATGTACCTGATGAAGAAATATCTTCTCTTTCAACCCTTCTTAATACTGGAGACTCTGCTCAGCCTATAAAGTGGCCTAGAATTCAAGACTTCACTAGAGAAATAGGAACTTCTGCGATTACTGAGTACATTTTAACCTGGGAATACCAAGATGAATGGTTGTTCACGGTTAACTTCGTACTGGAACAAAGTGATGAATGTAGTGATTATTATCTCTATGAGGTTTATAGATAATAAGCAGTTATTTTTATCATATTGTCAAGTTTTACAATTACCAGGCAATTTGGAGTATACCTTCAAGACCTTACCCTATTCCACAAGCCATTGCTAGCGTGTATTTTACAATTGAAGTATCACGTGTTAAACCTGGTTATTGCCCAGTCGATGTAAGTTTTTTATGTACAACCTGTCCGAAATGTTAATTTGTATATTCCGGTATTTTCATCAAAGTTAAGAATTATAGTTTTACCAATATCCTTAATCCTTAAATCTATATATCATAGATGTATTGTATTTGGAGGAGTCGAGCTGTCTTCGATTCATCTCCTCCATATTTCTTCCCATCTATTTCTGTCTTGCGTAGCTTTGTTTCTTCCCATGTCAGTACTCCTCTTACCTTAGTCGTCCTCTTGATTTCCTTTTATCGGTTTTTGTTTCGGACACCTGCCTAACTATTATTTACCCTGTCACTATTTTCACGTGCCCGTACCATCTTAGTTGTCCTTCATCTATTGGTTTCACGTTTAAATTCCGTCTAAATGCTGAGTTTTTGATTTTGTCCATGTTAGTTTTGTCTTATCATCTTCTTGTCTTTCTGTCTTCTTGTTTTTCATTTGGTTTATGTTTCTGCTGCATAAATCAATATTAGAGTTACTACTTACTTTCTTGTATATTTGAATTGTTATTTTCTTTGGGATCTCGTGCTTTCCTGGGAATGGCTTTTTAATACTGCTGACAAGTTTTTGACATACTTTATATTTCTATGTACGTATATATCTTTTTCTATTACCTTGATAGAAAGCTTTATTTTGCTTCCCAAAATCAGGGAATGACACTTTCTCTCTATAGGGAGGAAGAGTAACCACTTAGTCTCTCTAGAGAGGAAAAATATCCACTTTGCTACCTTAGAGAGGAAAAGTGTTTTAAGTTGTATCATTAATTGACTAATGAACAGGACACTTCGTTACTTTACCGACATTAAAACCAGACGAACATAGTACAAAAGCAGGGATGAAAAAGTTGCTAAAAGCCTCTTACGTTTTTATAAAACTATTAAAAATGTTAAATACTCGGTTTTATTAAAATTCAAATATATTTCCAAACGTTCTAAGGGTAGCAGAAAATATCATGAGTGCAACTCAAAGGCAAAGTCGTTTCCTGCTTTGTTTGTTTGTTAAATTTTACCTCGGGAGGATACGCCCAACTTTCCTGCCTTGTCGCACACGTAGCAAGTAATAAGAGTAACACTGTTTCGCAGCATTTCTTTATTTAATAAATTTAATATTTCCAATCGGCTGCAATATCCTAATCTGCAATACGATGCGTGTGTAAACAAAGCTGTCGAAAGATATTTCCAAACAAGAGATTTTATTATTCTTCATGATCTGTTTTTATATTTCTTTAAAAACTGTAATTGTTTTGATATTTTTTATGGAAGAAATTACTGGTAGCAAGGTAAAATATTTATTTTCAAGATTAATTTTTTAATTTAAGGGTTTTTTTTAACTTGAGACATCGAAATTTCTCGAAAAATACACATCGCATTTCACCTTCACCTATGATAAACCTAGCCTGCCCCGCCCCACCCCGTGGAGGTGGGGCAACGGGCAACTTTGGGATCTTAAATGAGAACCCCCAGTTTTTGTAGATTCAGATTCTGCAACAAAAACAAAGTAACTTTTGGCCGAAACATTTTTTTTGATTCGTAATAGATGGCGCTGTAACCATTTAAAATATAGAGTCACTCTATATTACTTATAAGAGTTGGGCCAACGCGGGAATTGACGCTGATTGGTTGGATCCATTTGCACTAATGCCAATTTAAAAACACGAAGTTTGACAAAATTATGTAATAATAGGACAGGTCTTTTCACTTCCTCGTAAATTTATGTGGAAGTTACTTACTATGGTTACAACTGTTTCTACAATTGTATCCATAGGATAAATTGTATCCACAACAATTAACTGCCAAATAAAGTTACAAGGTGGTGAAAAGATCGCCCTTAATTTGAAAAATAATATGATGTTTAGTAAATCGAAGAATTTTTATGTATTTGTCTTCAAGTTTTTAAGAAATATAAATTGCAATTGAAGGGTTGATGTCAAACACGGCATTTGTCAAAAAACTGTAACCTTTACGAGAACCAAAAACTAATGTAAGCCCAGAATGTTTATTACTTGGAACTATGTGCAGTTTATGAAACATTCTTACACAATCCAAAAATCTGTGGTTTTTGACGAAAATTTGGCAAAACAGATTTGTTATTTTTTTATTAAACATAAGATACATTTTAATTACATCGGTCTGGCAGATTAAAAAAAATTAACATAGGTAAGTACTATATACTTTTTTAAACAAAAAATATGTGTAATCACTGCTGTTGTCGTCCTCAACAATGTCACCTGGGTCTTCATTAGTGCGCAGAATATCATAGAAACCACGGTGTTCTCGATTAGATAATACTTCACAAAGGGCTTGAAGATCTTTTAGTTTTGCATGATTGATCTCGATAGGTACAAGTTGTAATTCACTACTAATATGGAGTCTTGCTTCTAATTCAGTTTTTTATAGCTGAGAGTAGTTTCTTCTTTTCTCAATTTTGCAAATAATATGAATATATATTACTCTATTAATATTACTCTGTAAATTTTATATTAGGGTGGATACTGTTAATATAAAATTTACACTAGAAACACAACAAAACAGGGCTATAAACTTTCTAGACTTAAATATCAAGATTAACGCAGACAATCTATTTGAATTTTCCATATACAGAAAACCAACACAAACAGACATAACAATACCAAATGAATCTTGTCACCATAATACACATAAAATAGCAGCCTACAGATCATTAGTACACAGAGCTTTAACTATTCCACTAACAAAATCAGATTTTAGCAAAGAGATATCAACCATTAAGCAACTAGCACATGCAAATCATTACAATCCGAACATGATTGACACTTTAATTAAACAAAAAGATTATAGGTTAGCTATCAAAAGAATATATCCCATTGACAATCAAACAGAAGACACAAATTACATATCTATACCATATTTTGGCAAAATATCAGAAAAAATTGCACATATACTAAGAAAAACCAACAATTATAAAATAACATTTAAAACCCTAAACCCTAAACACTAACACTTTTTCATTTTTATTTAATGCTAAAGACAGAACACATGATATCATGAAATCGAGCATTTACCGTTTAAATTGTTCTTTTTGTAGTTCGGTATATATTGGACAAACACTTCGAAATTTTGACATAAGATATAAAGAACACGTACGTCATTACAAAAATAAACATCCTGAAAAATCGAATTACGCCAAACACCTTTTAGAACAAAATCACACAATGACTCCTCAAAATAATATTAAATTCCTACATTTTTGTAATAACAAACGCAAATTAGACATTTTAGAAGCCTTTGAGATATACAAACACAAACTCAGGGTACCTTTAATGAATGAACAACTTGAGCTCAGTAATTCTCCGGTACTGGAAGTATTAGATATTTAATTCTTATTATTATTTTATCTAGTTACCTATTTTTGTATCTACCTTAGCGACGTGTTTGTTTATAATTATATTACCTTTGATAATGACAGCATAGCTGTTGAAACAATATTGTCAGGTTGTATTTTAATAAAACTGTGAAACTTTTAATAATCTTTATTTATTTCATGATTATGGAGTTCCACAAAGTAAGGCTGGAAACAATAAACAAAAAAATAAATGTCAGGTTATGAAACATTTGACATTTGCCAGGCAAACATAACCAATCATTTTTGCAATGTATATTTTTGGATCCAAAATGACGGATTGACATTCGCGTTGGCTCAACTCTTATAACTATTAAAAAAACCGTAACGCAAACCGTCGCCATATTGGGGCAGAGAAGGATGATTTTTAATAATGGTCAAATTAAAACCACGTTTTACGTGTTTGACATATTAGAGGTTTGACCTTTTAGAATAAGAAAAACGTTTTCAAGTAAACGTGGATTTGATTAAATTGAATACAGGACAAATAATGAACAATTTCGTGCTTCGTTTGCCCCAATATGGCGGCGGTTTGTGGTACTCTGGTCGACCAGCTGGCCTAGGTAACTAGATGCAGTGACTCTATTAAAATAAGGTTTCTCGCAACTAACAAGACCGTTGCGCCTTCATTATATAAAGGCGCAAACAGAAAATTCAAGACACTTATTATCTTAAAACAACATTTTAGAAATTAGATCCACTTCTCGATCTATCGAAGAGTTAGGTGTTACTGATGTTACATTCATTTAGAAACTTGTTTTTTTCTATTTGTTGAGAAATTGTTTTAACAGTTTATTTTCTCTTACTTTTGAAGCTTTTTTATTTCATAATTTGACTAGGTGCTAGTGATACTTCTTTAGTATGGGATTATTTATCTGTAAGAAGGAAAATTAAAATGATTATGATTTATGGTGAATCTGACAGGAACGTCAATGATGCTGTCATTCTTTATACTCAACGTTCTCTAGACAGAGGGCGGTCACATTTTTTTACCATGTCAAACAGTTTACTAACGAAGGAAGTACGACAACCTAGAAAAAAGGACCGTCCAGCAACAGACGTTGCAGAGAATAATGAAATTGCAGCGGTGGCTCATACCACCATGTGAGCAATCGAGAAATAGCTCGCGAATCCGCATTGTCACGGACTAGTGTTTGTAATAAATTTCAACTCTATCTATGTGTCTATGCTTCAGCAACTCCATGGCGATATTTTCTATAATCGAGTGACATTTTGTTAGTGGGTATTTGAACAAATACAAAGAAACCCGAATTTTCTTCGTCGGATACTGTTCTCTGACAAGGCGTCTTTTACGAACTATGGTTCGGTTAATCGACATAGCATGCATTATTGGAGCGTGGAAAACCCACGCTGGTTGCTACAAGTTAATCATCAGCGTCCTGGGCCTGTTAACGTTTGGTGATAAATTGGCGATAAACTCATCGACCCCTATTTCATTGAAGGGAATTTGAACGGTGAAGAATACTGAAACATACTGGAAAAAGAGCTGCCAATATTGTTTGAAGATCTAAGCCTCGAAGAGCGGCAGAACATGTGGTTTGAACATGACGGTTATCCAGCACATTATTTGTCAGCAGCACAGGAAGTAAAGTAAGGAAGTAAGTTGAAGGTCAACATTGAGAGCACTTACTTTATGTAATAGAATGGTGAAAAAGATGTTTCCAACAAAAGTTACTTTGTTTTTGCCGCAGAATCTGAATCTACAATAAAAAATTGAAGTTCCCATTCAAGATTCCGAAGTGTCTCCCGTCCCACCCTCAGAGGGGACGGGGTAAACTCACCCGGTACGATACTAAACAATGATTTACATTTCTAGGTTTCTTACGTATTCGAAGCTCAAAGATTGATACATGTACCAGGAAAGATTCCTTTTAAAGAACAATGGCTGTTTGATGTTATTGATGCCAAAATAGAATTGTATAAACTTATAAACTTTTAGACTTAGCAATGATATGTATTGACAAACATATACTATTTTATACCTTAAAAATGAACATCTACGAATATATACAATAAAATATATTATGTGGCCAAATGTGATCTATACGTTAAACTGAATTCACTTTTGTAATTATAAATAAAATTCTTAGAAACTGTAAAAAAATGTTTCTACAAATTATACAAATTTTGCTAAATATTGATTAGATGAAACCTCTCAGTATTTTTTACATTCTATTTTAGTCTCTTGGGTAGGGTTACCAACTTTTGAAAGTAGGAAGTAAGGACAATCAAGAATTTCCAGAAACGTTATTTATTAAATTCATTTACAATATTAAAGATTTTCCAATGCTATTTAAATGAAACGTCACGACGATCGTAAAATTAAACGAAACTTCAATGTAATAAACCGGACAATGTCCTCATCAAGGGCTATCTTGAATGCTCGCGAAGCGGTTCTCTCCACATATACATGAGTTTATTTCTAGTATATATTCCAGGGATAGTTATTAGACAAACTAGAGTTTTTTCGAATTATCGTTATTCGAAGGATGGAACTGGACTTAGACTACAAAACCTTGGGTCTATTCCAGGTTCGGGTAATTCTTTTTTAATGAAATATTTAATATATGTCATAAATAAACATTTTTTTATAATTATAATATTTATAAAAAAGAATAATTACATAAAATTATCCCTTAATTTTATAGTCGTTTAAACTATACAAATAAAACTAATTAATTATGCATACCATATTAGTATTTAATTGTAAGTTACCTATTCCTTTTTATAAATATTATAAACATAAATAAATTGTTTATGAAATTTTATTTAAAACAAAATTACCGGAACTGGAAATAGAATTCGGATTTTGTAATCGTAAGTCTAGCGCACCTTTCAGAAGGCCATACTGTATGTTCATGTCTTTTGCTTATTTAATAAATGCCATTTATCATCCTTTTTTTGTTTGTTTGCTTTTTATTATTAATTAGTTTTTCATGATTTTTACAATTACTAATTAGAGTGCATTCCTTATTTATTTGATTAATATTAATTAATCAACAATTAGTATTAATTCAATTACGCCTGCTATTTCTGGTATCACTACCTGAAAAATTTTAGTTTCTCTGAATCAATCCCTCTCCAAAAATAATGTGTGGTGGGGCCCTAGTTCGAGAGATTCCTCTTACCGCTGCCCCCTAGCAGATGGTTTAGTACTGTTTGAATATAGTCTTAAATTAATGGTCAATCAGTCACATAATGTAAAAACTTCAACTGCGGCTTAACGATTAATAATTTACTACATATACGTTTTTCTTTTTTTTCTGAGCTTTTAACCACATTTTCTAGTCCAGTAAATTATAATCTGTAGCTTCACTCATATTAATGGCCTAAATTACCTAATTTAGTACAGCTCATAGCAAATTTGATTCATTTTGCATGAACGATGTTGGCGGTTAATTTGAAATTTATTTCTTGATTCTCGAAAGCTAATTTCAGTGATTAAAATAAAATTTTAAATTTTAATTGCTTATTGAATGATTTTTGTTGATTGTTTTAAATAAGGACAAAACCCGTCCTTTCCTATGACAAGAAAGGACGAAGGACACACTCTTAGAAAGAAGGACTGTCCTTCCGAAAAAAGGTCAGTTGGCAACCCTACTCTTGGGTGAGTTTATAGTGTTACTTAATATTTTAATACTAACATAGACATTTATCAGTGCTACACTTGGTGATTCTTATTAGCCTGGTTAGTTTGCACTTCATCGACACATTAGGATCGTTTGAAGTTAAACTGCTAATGTTTGACCTGAAACATAGAAAGTGGAAGATAAACAAACAAATAGACTATAAAACACATAATTTTAAGCATTTCATAAATAGCTCTTTTGTTTATTTTGTTAAATTTTGTTTATTCCAATGGCGTGCAGTGAAAATTTAGGCAAGGGAAGCAATCGTGATTTCAATTTTAATATACCTTGGTACAATAATAACAGTGTTATAATTATTAAACTTAAAGGTTTTTCAAAGAAGAATCGGAAGTTCATGTTCGCCAAGGTAACAAACAATGTCAATGAGTTGTAGTGGTCAGACCTACAGTCAACCAAAATTATCAAAGTAGCTGTAGCAAGCCATTTAGTCACAAAACAATTTTCATAATAACCAATTTACCTAATTCTGTTATTACATACAGGTTCAGGCAAAATATGTAATTGATTTTTAAAATGTTGGGGATGTTTATTACAGTTTCTTTGGGGTTGGTTACTTGATTTTATATTTAGGGATGGTTACAGGTTCTTTAATGTTGGTAGTTTGTGTTGCTAGGGGGTAGTTAAGGAACGATTTTGGTTGGTTTTTTGTTTTGATAGAATGATGATGAATTGAAAACAGGTAGGAAGTAGCCATATTGGCTTGGTTTTAAAAAATAATATAAATTCATGTAAGTTTATTTCTGTTTATTTAATTTATGTTGATTCTAGTTGTGTGATGTGATTTTGATATTATTTCATTAATCTGAAACCCAAATCTCTCGTCTGTCTATAGCTAAGTCAAACTCTATACGGTAACTAAATCTAAAGGATTCGTTTGATACTTTACAAATAATTTACAAATTTGTCCGTTTGATGTGTAAATATTACTAGAAAATAATGTTTTATTAACGTTTGTAGTATCATTACAGCTAATTATTGCTATCTGGAAAGGTTATTTGTGCATTTATATATGACTACTGTTTATGTGTTTTATTGTCAGTACTTATTGATTTTTATGTCAATTTTTCTAACCTAACTAAATGTTTTACTTTGTGACTAAAAATGTCGGGATAATCTTCTGGTTCGAAACAGTTGGTTATTTCCCTGGGGATAAACTGATTTATTTATTTGAGAGCGTATTAATCTCCACGGTGGCTGAAGCCCATTTGATAGGCCGTGTATAAAGAGAACCCTCAAACTGTTATTTTGTGTACACTTGCATGTTTATATATTTTTTATGTGTTATGTTATTTCTTTGTGCCTATTGCTTTGCTTGCTTATCTAGTTTATCGTTCCTGTTGCTGACAGTAAAACTATGTCTTGCAAAAGACGTGTTCTGATATTTCTTATTATATATGTATGGTCACAAAGTATCTATTGCTATGTCAAATTTGATATGATTTTTGTTCAGTAGTTCTTGTGTATTTATTTTAATCTGGCACGTTTACCTTTTCTAGTTTATCTGTAAATCTTTTTGATTGACTATTTCACTCAATTTTGATGTTTTATGTCATTGAGAGATTTGCGTTTGTTTATTTATCAATGCCTAGTATAATCACACAACTGTATCAACTTGATACATTGATTTATTGATCTGTATTTTTATTATAACCAAACTAAATAATCATCAACTCACCTATTGAACTTGCAGCGTGTACGTATTTAAGCTGGGCTAGCAATAAGTTTCAATGAGGTTTTTAGAGAACTAGCCATTTATTTCTATCAGTTTAAATACGCCCTCCTCGCTCAAGAATAAGAATAAATTAATAAAATAATACAATCATATTTAACTGTTCTTTTACTTGTGTTTTTCTCTCTTTCTCCGTCCTTGTAAAGTAAGTCGATCGTTATCAACCTTGGTCACAGGTTATAAAAAATAATCACAACGTAGGATCCAGTTTGTTCTTTTTGTTATATTTATCATTATAAAGTTTGTCATTATCGCACATCCAATTCAATACGGACACAAGTGCAAATTTTGTCATTTTGGAGTTATGTCCAAATTACACTTTCTTTTGAGGTCCTCTATCATCTATGTAATGAGATAATGGTACATATTGTGTCTAGAACAAGTGATCTTTAAAGTCACATAATTCCAATTTATGTAACAACTAAAAATAATAATCAAATAATCTTTAATCTGTTCTCTTTTGAATTTTAACTATTTGCACTTGCGTCCCTATTGAACTGGATGTGCGATTTGTAAGGTTGGTAATACTGTATCAATTTCCGGTTTGTTAAATATTTGAATTTTACGCGGGTAGAGTAATTTGGGCCGTGATCGTCTAGTGGGTAGGGGCTCATTACAGAGTCTTTTTATTACTTCTCGATTTTTTTTAAGTTTAACTGATTATCTAGAGCATGTTCAATTCGTAATTTTCCAAACATTTTTTCTGTAAGGGTCTCTTGTAGATGATTTTGAAATATCGAATGTCTTTTCATAACTTTGTGGAAATTATTTAAATCCAGACTTATACCAAACGCCTTTTTTATTAGTAAAAATAAGACAGGGCCAAGCGAATAACTTACTTAAACTACTACAGGCTGTTAGCCACTCATTATTTTTGTAAGCGTCTATTTTAAAATACCTGGTGCAGGTTTTAATTTTTTTTGTTAAATTTGGAAGTTCTGGTTTTGGTCTATCTTTCTCAACAATTTGTAATTTTTCTCCAAAACTGCATGCATAAAATTCTTTATTTAATAATTTACAAACCGAACAACAAAATCATCGCGATTTGGATGTATTGGAAGTACTCGAACCTTTTACCGAAACAGCCCAATTTGCAACCATCTCGATATAAATAAGCAATTTGAAATGTTGCGTATAGAAAGCAAACTAAATAGAATTGTTTGTCTCTTAGAAAAATCACAACTCAATACAGTTTTGATTAATACCCGATACAATAGCCATTTGTCTTGTACTCAATAACTCAACGTAAGATCTACAACAACGTGACCCAGAACCGCCACTTCCACCAGTTAATTTCTTGTCGGATTTTCAACGTTTCGCTTTTTATTTTCCACAGACCCGGTTCCTCAAAGGACTTGCGATTCACATGCTTACCTGGATGTCGCTGGTTGAACAACTGGGCGCTTCTTTCGGCATTTTCATTGTTTGCGAAGAAAAGCTCAATTGTATCAACTCTTTCTGCAATCGAATAGACTATTTGGAATGTTGAATGAATAGTTACAACAAACACTTATGCTTACTAAACTTACTTATGCTTAACGAACACCACAACAAAGGTCAGTACGTTTGTTGTTGCAGTGAAAATTTAGTGTCTTTGCAAATGTGTGGTTGGCTGCTATCTGTGAAACCTTGTGTTGTACATCTTCTTGAATTCGTTGCTTTTATTTCATTCTATGCCGTCCTGATGAGCACTAATAAGTGCGAAACCCGTGTAGACGACTGCAACTCATTCTTTTTATATCTATTGCGCGATATCCCAAGATTGTAACCTTTTTTATATATCTCATTTTTGGTCATACTCATATAGGCTATATAATTTAAAAAATAACTTACCTTGATAGGAATGTATAGAAGCAAGAGTTGCTAAAATAATATTTCTTAAGAAAGGGACTGCACATCTATGAAATCAGCGCATGTTATAATCGTTACTTTTTGTATTAGAAAAATTACAGCTTTAGTATAACTACAGAACTACATACTTCACATTACAAAATACATTTTACAGTGTCAGAAAACGCATCAATACTATGACTATTTATTTCAATTGGACTTTTATCCAGAAAACGTTTCACAAATGCAGTCTGTGAAAGAATGCAATAACTTTATTGAGTGAGATGAATGGGTAAAACCACTTTGCACAAGTCCGATGTAAGACTCCAAATCGACTGTTGAGCAATTGCGTTTAGTTGCGTTTTTGGACAATACGCACATCCACTTCAATAGGGACACAAGTGCAAATTTTGCCGATTTGGAGTTATGGTCATATGGCACTTTCTTTTTAAGTCCTGTATGCAATGCAATAACGCCACATGTTGTATTTAAGACAACCGGTTTTTAAAGTCACATAATGTTATATTGCGCTGTAAGAATATTTTGAGTAATATCGCCATATCATAATAAATGTGGCATTATTGTACTTAAGATCTAAAATTTGTAATGTAATAACGCATTATATGTGATATGTGGCACTATGCTATTGAAGAATTTCGGAGTAATAATGCATCATAGTACACTTGCGGCGATATGGTTCTGCGGTGCATGAGCTAATAAGGAATAACAACAGATGCTAAACACTACTTACGTCTCTGTTGCATTGCAGGTAATTTGAATAAATAAACGTTCGTTTATTTGATCATTTCGTTTGTTTGTGCTTTTTTTTTGTTTTCTAGTACTTAATTCTTATATTTCTTAACTCTATTCTTGTGTACTGTCCTTAACTTATTATCTACTTTAATTGTAACATTAGGATTCTTTTGTTCAATAACAACATAAGGTCCTTTATATATAGGATCTGTTTTTAAATCTGAATCATTTCTTAATAAGAATTTTTATCCTGCTTTATAACTAATTGGTACAGCACGAATGTCATATTGTGCTTTTCTTTTTGTTTTTGATACTATTAGATTTGAGTTGCGTCTTCCCAAGCTTTTTGTAAACGATACTTGAGTTCAATTGGATAATTGTCGAAATTATAAAGTGGATCAACTTTTCTACAAATATTGGAAGGAAGGTTTGCTAATTTACCAAAAACTAATTCATGCGGAGTGTACTGTGTTGAGCTATGTACGGAATTATTAAAAGCAAGACACCAGTAAGGTATCCATGAGGACCAATTATCATAATTTTTTGAAATTTGCATTCTCAAATAAGAACCTAAACTTTTGTGAGAGTTTTCGGGTGAACCTTAAGTTTGATGGTGATAAGCTATAGATTTTAAATGTTTAATTTGTAAGAATTTACAGATCTGAGTCATGATCGAAGCTGTAAATTCGGTACCTAAATCTGTTACAATTTCTTCTGGAATACCGTATCGTAAAATGAAGTTTTCCACAAAAGTTTTCGCAACCGTTTGTGCTTCTTTATTTACGAGAGGGTAAGCTTCTACAAATTTACTGAGTTCACGTTGCAAAGTTAGTATATAGCGATTATTATAAATATCTGGTTCCAAAGGTCCAACTAGATCTATAAATATTTTTTGAAAAGCTGATGAAGCTGTCGTTGTGATTTCCATAGGTTCAACGTTGGGCTTCGAATATTTATACCGTTGACAATCATCGCATCGTTTTGTAAACTTTTCAATGTCTTTTGTCATACTTGACCAATAATAATACTTTTTAATGTTATGATACATTCGTTTTGTTCCTGCATGTCCTCCTGTAGGTAACATGTCGAAGTCATTCATTATAATTTGTTGAGTTTCATAATCGGTAATATTTTGTACTCCCTTTATTATTGATAGTTTAATGCCATGGTCTTTAATTATACTTTTATTTTGTAGTATTGCTTTAGTTATTTCTGCGCATTTATCATTTTTTATAATAAACAATTCCGGAATATTGCAGTCTTTACAGAGCATTTGCAAATGTCTCAACGTTACGTCTAAGGTAAACGGTGATCGATCATTTTGCTTTCCGTAAATGACTTCTATTTTATTATCGCATAGGAAGCTTCCGCGTTTTACATCATAATTATTATTTCTAACTAATTCATTATAATCTTTGGGATGTACAAGTTTTAATTCATAAGAATTTTCTGGTCTTTTTAAAACTTCTACGACTCCCGGGTGGCCTATCCGTTCGTCAGTACTTGTATTGGATGTTTTATTAGTCTTGTGTTGTTGTGCACGTGTCAACACATATATGGTGTTGCATACAGAGCTACTCAACTTCTTTAATTCGTCAGCGCTAATACGAATTCTAGATAGAGCGTCTGCTGCTACGTTTACTTTTCCTGGTACATATTCTACATTGAAATTATATTCCTCTAAAGCAAGTCGAAATTTAGTTAGTCTACTAGAAGGATTGGTCATTCCAAATAAGTATACTAATGATCTACAATCTGTAAATATAGTAAATCTTCGACCGTATAAATAAGGTCTGAAATGCTTAACTGACCATACGATTGCCAAAAGTTCTTGGTCTATACTTGGGTATCTTTGTTCTGCTAAATTCAGAGCTCTACTAGCATAAGCTACAGGTCTATCATATCCGTTACATAAAACCGATCCGATAGAATGTTTGCTGGCATCTGTTTTTAACTTAAAACAATTTTCTGGTGAGAAATCCGGGTATTGTAATGACTGTTTTAGTCTTTCGAATGCATTTGTACATGAATCAGTCCAATGAAATGGAACATTTTTGCGCGTTAAAGCATTTAATGGTGCTGATATTTCAGCAAAATTTTTGATGTAACGTCCGTAGTAATTTACAAATGCAACAAAACGTTTAGTTTGTTGTGCATCGTTGGGTATTGGATAATGTTGAATAGATTCGATTTTTGCTGGATCTGGTAGAACTCCCTCGGCTGAAATGCCTTGACCTAAATACAGAATATTTTTCTTTAGAAACTCACATTTGTTTGGATTTAATTTAAGATTGACGTTGCGTAACCTTTGAAAAACTTTTAATAAATTTTGATTATGATTTGCTAAACTGTTGCCAAAAACTATTAAATCATCTAAATAAATAAAACAATTTTCGTAATTTAATCCTGACATTGCAATATTCATGGCTCTAGAAAAAAATGCTGGACTACTTTTAAGGCCCATGGGTGTTCTGGTCATTTGATATTGACCACGTGGTGTTGTAAAAGCAGTATAGGGTCTACTTTCTAACTCTAATTCGACTTGATAATAGCCTTGAAATAAATCTAAATGTGAAAGGTAGATTGCACCCCCTAAGGAATCAAGGATTTCGCTTATACAGGGGAGTGGAAATTTATTTTTATTATATCTATATCTTTATTTGTGTATTCAGTAAGCGATAATCGACTACTAACCTAAATTTTTGAACCCCGCTGTTATTTTTCTTTTTCGGTACTATTAATAGTGGAGCATTGTATGCTGATATTGTTTCCTCAATGACTCCGTCTTTTAACATTTTTTCGATTTGCCGGTCTATTTCTTTTTTCTGTGAATGTGGTAGTGTATATGGTTTAACATAGACTGGAGTTGCAGATGGTTGTAATTGAATACGTTGTTTGCAAACATTAGTCACCGTAAGTGGGTCACTGTCAAGTTGAAATATGTCATTGTATTTAGCGCAAATACGCTCAATTGAACTTTTCTCTTCGTTGTTTAATTCTTTAGTACTTATTAAATCTAATAGTTTTTCAATACGGTTAACCGATTGTGTTATAGGATTATTAGAAAAAGAATGGATTTCGTAATTACTCAATAATTCAGTTTTAGGTTGGAAGTTTTTTATTATAACATCTTCATCTCGAACATTTAAAATTCTAATAGGTATTAAATTGGATTTGAGACGTGCTAACATTCCTGCAACAAAAATACCTTCACCTAATTCCATAGGTAGTACAACACAATCATTTGGATTGTTAGTATAACAATATTTTATAATTTCGCACCGCGATGGAATGATTCTACGGACATCACATTCTGATTCGATAGGTACTTTTACAAGTTTATTTTGAATTAAAAGAGATAAAAAAGATGTCTCAAAATTTATTGTAGCAGAATATCTTTGAAAGAAGTCCACACTTAAAATGCAATGTAAACCGTTTTTTAAACAATCCATAACGTGAAACTTGTGACACACTGTGTTATTGTCTATGGTTAGGGACAAGTTTGTTAAACCTAGCGTATTGACTGAGCCTGCAATTCCTCGTACGTTAACATTTGTTGACGCATTCACTTTTTCATTAAAATGTATAAAATCTTTAAAAATTACACTAATAGAAGCACCCGTATCTAATAAAAATTTTAGTTCCCTTTGTTTATAACCTATCCTAATAAAATTTAACCCATCTAGATGAAATATTGTTGTATCGCTAATTACTTTGGGAACGAAAAAACCGTGTATTCGATTGCGTTTGCATATTATCATTAGAACTGCTTTGTTGTGCAGTAAATGAATCGTCCACCTTAGCTGTGTAGATATTTCTTGAATTACTTCTGGTATTATTATTTGATCTAAATTTATTATTAAATCTACCTCGATTAGTATTACCTCTAAAATAATTATTGTGGTTTCCCCTAAAATTATTACTATTAGTAAATGATTTATTCTTATTGGGATTTTGCGAAATGTAATAATTATTCTTAAATGAACGCCTAGAATTTCGAAAATTTTGAAAGTTGTATCGCTGGCCTTGATGGCTTCCTCGTCTAATTGAAAATATTTGGCTGGAGCCTTTGCTGGCTAGTTCAGCATCTGTAGCTCCTCTTATCGCTTCGTTTAGTTTTTCATAATTTCGAGCTTTGATTATAGTCCTCAGAGATGAATTCTGAAGACCGTTAACAAATACCTCAATTGCAATTTTTTCGTTGGCTGATCTTAAAATTTCAACCGCCTGATCGTTACCGTCAGCTTGGGATAACGTTTACAAGTAAATCTTCTATATTTTTCCCAAACTCGTCAATTGATTTACTACCTTGTCGCGAATTATTTAGTTGAGAAGAAAGCGAAACTGCCGATTTTTTAGTTAGCAGATGCTCTTTCATGTCAGCAATAAGAGATGCATTACTATCATAAGCAGATTGTAAGCGAATTTTTGCACTTTGTGAAAGCCTTGCCTTCATAATATAAGTAGTTAAAAGTTTTTTCCCGTTGGCATCGAGCAATGAATCATATAATTCAATAGTATCAATTAAGTTTTTTGTTATTTCCTCTTGATCATTCATCAAGGGTAGCAAACTTGCTGCCGTTTTTAAATCGAATTTTTCCCCCATCTTGTTTATTTTTGATTTTTCTTCTATATTAACTGCTAATTGTAACATATAATTTAAAATATCATTAACACTATTTATAAATTTTTCTATATGACTAAAATACAGTTTAATTTCTTTGCTTAAATTTTTATCTTTTTCCTCAGCTATTAAGAGCGCTCTCTACGCGGCGTATCAGCAAATTACCTATCACATCGTTAAAAATTGAGATAGAAAGATGCGATTTTTAACAAAATGTTTTAAAAAATTTTCTTTATGTGGCAAAATATCTAAAGAAAATTTTTATTAAATTTTTGATTTTTATTTTGCTTATTTTTAAATATTTTTGACTTTATGACATTTTGCCACATGAAGGTATTCATTTTATAATTTTCGAGCGGAAAATTTTGATCAGAAACCTCTTAACAATTAAATAATAAGTAATTCCCATAAATTTCTTAAGCGCTCAATAAAGTGGCGTCATCCTGTTATATTTCGAAACTAAACTCGGGTTAATTTCATGTGGCAACACTGGAAATGAAGATTTGGCGTTGGCAGCTTAAGCGATAATTTAAATGTGGTTAGTTGCAGGATCACCTTTCATTAGTTAATTCATAACAGTTATATAAATGTAATATCAAACAATAACTGCAGTTTCAAGATTTTATTTAAAAACACCTAAGTATTTTGTTCCTGCTTTTACTTGCAATCATAATCTTTTTTAATTTAGACGCAAAGAACTCCTTTTTAGCCATAATTTTACGATCTCGGTACTTGAGCATAATATACGAATTAACTACTAACAGCAAATGAAAACATTTATTAAACGTAAAGCGAGAGTAAATTAATAGGGTCGAATAAAAGTATTTAGTCTCGTCTCCACGAAATATATTTAAAACAATAAATTTTAGAGTTGACTGCAGTTTCGGCTTACTTAAGATGAAGTCATTCCCAAAACATTTTAAAACCAAAATATTTATTAGGACCAAGAAACATTTTTTGAACAGTCTATGTTTTGTTATTAGCAAGTTGTAGAAGACTTGCACTTCTCATGAATTTTCTTTAATTATAAAAATCATGAGAAAAAACTTTAAAAAGAGAAAGAAATACAAGATATCAGATTATTCTATTTCCTGATCATGTAGTAGTTTTAATTTTCTTTATATATTTAAACATGGATTGTTTAAAAAAATGTTTCTTCTTCCTAATAATACATATTTTTGCAGTCAACTTTAAAATTTATTATGTTTTAAATTATTTCGCGGAGAAGTTAAAAGCTTTTATTCAACCCTATTTATTAACATTCAACTCCATTAAAAGAAAACCATGGACACTTTCGAAGATTTAATAAAGCGATAAATTATAAGCCACTACCCACAAGGTGCAATGAGTATTAGTTTATTTAAAAACTATAATTTTTCTACTCCTGGTGCCCATCGTATAAGCAATTTACCTATAACATGGTTATAAATTGAGATAGAAACATGCGGTTTTCAACAAAATCTTTTAAAAAATGTTGTCTATGTGGCAGAATATCTAATACTTTTCTAAAATAAATTCTCGATTTTTATTTTCGATATTTTTAAGTATTTTTGACCAAAACATTTTACTGCAAGGAGGTATTATTTTACAAGTTTTAAATCTAAAAAAATGTCCATAAAACGATTAGCAATTAGTAGTTATTTATGTATTAAGGGCATAAAGAAGCTTTTATGGCCAGAAGCGTTATTTCTAGCCCGAGGCGTTAAGGTAAGTACCCACAGCAGCGGATCCGCAGGCGGATGTCATACGATTGGTCGGTTTGAGACGATTTGACTCAAACTGACCAATCGTATGACATCCGCTGCTGTGAGTACTTACCTTTAGCCGAGGGCTAGGAAAAGGCTGTAGGGTCATAAAAGCAAGTTATGCCCGCTATACCTACTCTGTTTTATGCACAGATTAGGTTTTTATCTCAAATCTATTGTTGTGTAAAAAATATAATTAAATCAGTACGTAGGTACATCAAACCGCTGTGCGTATACTTATGTGCTTATACGAAGTACGTTACTATAGTTACTATTCCAAAATTTTTAATTTCAGTTTATTTTCATTGGTGATAAGTTTACAAATTATATTAAGAACCAATCAAGTTCTACAACAAACAGCTCTGACATTTAATTGACGTTTCTTTATTGACCGTCGGACCATAAAGATGACCTTGGGCCATAAAGAGACGGTTATGTTTAGATGAGTCTAGCAATATTAGGCTAATTATAATGTATCTGTGCATAATAGTTATTTATGTATTAAGGGCATAAAGAATCTTTTATGGCCAGAAGCGTTATTTCTAGCCCGAGGCGTCAGCCGAGGGCTAGGAAAAGGCTGTAGGGCCATAAAAGCAAGTTATGCCCGAAATGCATACACTATTTTATGCACAGATTGTTTTTATCTCAAATCTATTATTGTGTAAAAAATATAATTAAATGAGTACGTAGGTTACATCAAGCCGCTGTACGTATACTTATGTGCTTATATACGAAGTACGTTACTATAGTTACTATCTAAAATACTTAATTTCAGCTTATTTTCATTGGTGATAAGTTTACAAATTATATTAAGAACCAATCAAGTTCTACAACAAACAGCTCTGACATTTAATTGACGTTTCTTTATTGACCGTCGGACCATAAAGATGCCCTTGGGCCATAAAGAGACGGCTATGTTTAGATGAGTCTAGCAATATTAGGCTAATTATAATGTATCTGTGCATAAACATATTAATTTCCCTTATATACTGATTATATGGAATCTATGATTTTGCTATGCTAATATATTAGTTTATGTTCTTCTATTCTGGTAGAACATAACATGAAGATTTTTTGAGAAGTTGAAGTGTTTCTCTTGAGACTTACTTTTATATAGGGTGTCTCTAAAAGGTCTGTACAAATGCTAAGACATATTCCTGAGACCAAACTAAGACGATTTAACCAAACTCTATCCAAAAGTGCTTCGTTAATGCGCTATCGAATGTCAAAGATCTTGAAAAAATTTATATTTTTCTAAATAACAAAATATTGCTTTTGCGCAAGATGAGAGTATGTACTGAAAAACTAGTTTTTTGACAACATTTTTTTAATAGTGGGTGTTACGTAAGATGATCTACATGTAAAGGAGCTCAAGTTTTTTTTAACGGTTTGGTCAATATTTTTCAAACTTTTTCTACAGATAGAGATATTCTAATTTCCAACATTTTTTGTCTGTTGTTCCATCTTGCTGTGTACCATAGTTTAGGCAAAAATAATTAATTTGATTTGCTTGCTATTCACTGCTGCCATACATTATAGTTAGTTAAAACTTTGCCGAGATATGTTTTCATGCATGGTGGGGCACGCCTTCATTTCACATTTATTATCCGTAACCATCTAAATCAACTATATCCGAATAGATGGATCGGTAAGTGAAATCATGTTCTCGTAAACTGGCCACCTCGCTCTCCTGATATGATGTCTATGGATTATTTTTTATGGGGAGCTTTAAAACCCATGGTATTCTCCAGACCTGTAAATACAGAAGAGGAATTGTGGAGACGAATTCAAAATACGACACACTAAACGACTAAAAGACGATGCCGAAATGATGAAAGAGTATAGTTTAATTCTTTATGTCGTATTAATTTTTGTATGCATGTAAATGGTAGCCACTCTGAAGATTTTCTGTGTGTTTGCATTAGATTTACCAAGTAAGATAGTTATTGTTTTATTAACTTTTCTTGAACGCCAACACACTTTAAATTAGATACATTATGGCTGCAGTGCATGGCATGCAAACCAAATTAATCTTTCTTGCCTAAACTATGGCAGATAGCAAAATCCAACAACAGACAAAAAAATGTTAGAAATTAGAATATCCATCTGTAGAAAAATTTTGAAAAATATTGACCAAACCGTTAAAAAATCTGAGCTTCTTTACATGTGGATGACCCAATGTTTATCATTCAATTTTTTGAAGATCTTTGACGTTCAATAGCGCCTTTACGAAGCACTTTTGGATAGAGGTAAGTTTAGTTAAATCGTCCTATTTTGGTCTCAGGAATATGTGGTAGCGTCTTGCCAAGACCTTTTTTATAAGACAGTTGGTAATATTTAATAATAACTAACATGTAGGTGAAGCGATGAAGACAAGAGAGAAGCGACGAGATTCGAATATTGCAATGTATTTTGAAAAGAACTGCAGGATGTCATATAGTTGGACAGTAATTTTGAATTACCACTCAGTCACTGAGTCGCATTACCTGTTGAAAGTCCATTTCAGTTTGTAAAGCATATGTAGTAAGGTTTACAATACAAATACTTTATTTTAGCATAAAATGTGTGACAGAAGTTGTGTACAAAATTATAAAAGTATTATTAAAGAATGTCAAGAAATAAGAAATGTCGCTTTTAAGATTAAAGTCTTTTAGTGTTATCAACACAAAAACTCTAATGCCGAATATTTATGGCCATTTGCACTAGCTTCGGTTAATCCTAATCGAAGATTAATTACCATATAAGTAATATACGTTTATCAATACAATCATATCCATAATAATTAGGGCTAGCGTGCACTATGATCTTTTTTTCAGTTTACAGTTTGTTTCAGTTTTTCAGTTTAGAACAGTTTAGTCGACCGAGTGAGATAGTTGCAACATACGGAGATGCACACATTTACTCAACTTTCCTGTTGAATCTTGTCAGAAACCAGAATACGACTGAACTGTTGGCCGACACACACCTGGATTTGAATATCTCGTGTGCGCACTAGATGATTACATAGGCAAGGAACTTCGCTTGGACACTCATTATTACTGTGCTTGAAAATCTCTGCGAACATTGTGGAACAATGTGACTGGATCAAAAATGTATTTATTTATTGCTTATAGAAGATCCAGTAATGTTTAATACTTCGTCAAAACTTGTGATGCTCATTCTATGGAATCCCAAAAAACTCTCAACTCCTCGTAGAGTTGAAACTGACCCTCCAGTAAGCGTTGGCAGGTTATTGGATGAACCCAATATCTTCTGTTTTGATTTTCTCGGTGTCTAAAGCTAAAATCGCGAAGCAAACTACCTCTACCAAGTTCATTTTGAGAATGGAATACATGATACAACACAACAGTTTACCCGCATTTGTACCAACCACACACATATAGTGTCCCCAGGTGCGGTACACAAGAGGAAAAACTTTTTTATTATTAATTTTATAACAAAGTCATTCTCTATGAAAATTTTTGCTTGATTCAAGATTACTAAAAAGTATAACGGAATTTTTATATTACTTATAATAAAATAAAAAATTTAAGAAAATGCATTTTTTCTAAGGAAAAAAACGACCAATGTAATTCTGTATTTACTATATTTTTTATCATGATGTCTTGCTTGAATCAATGCAGTAACAATCAAATAGCAATATTAATAATATTGAGAAATATTACCTTATTTCATTTTACATACGATTTATTCAAGCAACGAGATTTTATTTTTTGAAGAATATTGAACTTAGTTGTCTTTTGTTTAAGAAATAATGCATTTTTTTATTTTCTACTTTATTCTAAGTACCTAATATTAAAATTTTGTTATACTTTTAAGTAGTTTTAAATCAAGCAAAAACTTTTATAAAGAATGTCTTTTTGTCATAAAATTAATAATAAAAGTTTTCCTCCTGAGAACCGCATTTGGGGACACACTGTATGTACTATTGGTTTCATAACTATCTATATCGGACAGCAAGGCTCATATGGTTATTTTTCTTTATTAGAAAAAAGGTTAAAACATAGCATCATATTAGCATTGCTGTTCTAGATCATTATGATACCAGTTAGTGGCAATAGTACTCAAAATGCAGTTTCAGGATTAGTAAATATAAATAATAATAATTGTTGATTGGTCAATCAACATAGAATCACTGTGAATAGAAACAATAATATTTCGACTGACAAGCTCATTATGGCTTTTGTACGAACATATTTTTTGTTTTAGTTTAAACGAGTGAAACAAATTTTTCATAATATGTGCTGTAACTTTCTTGCAGATTGATATGATGATTAGGTTGATTGTAACGCGAAATTTGATTAAAAAGCTTTAGAATTTACAACTGTCAAATGATAATTATAAATCTTTTGTTTACGATTGATTTCAAAAAACTTGTCTACTATATAACCTTGTATTTAACTAAAAGTAACCAAATAAAGTACATATATAGTAGTCCTTGATAGTCACTATAGTCACCTACAGCGAATTCCAACGAGATAAAGATGTAAAATAAAATAATATTCATTTAAATAGTTATAACAGTGCACCTAATTATGAAAGTCATAGTTTAAAGAAAAAGAGACTTTCATAACGTGCTGTACACGACACTTTTTTGCATAGGTATTGTAAGCTGAAAAATTTGTCTTAAAAGGATTTATGCAAAATTTAAAAATCAGGAAAACATATTATTCTTTGACAATAATCTCCAAGGAGATTGAAGTTTGTTTTTACAAACATAATTAAAAAAGGTGCTACTTTCATTAGGATTTTTCGTTAAAAAAACTTTCATAATCAATATGCAAAAAAGTTTTATTTTATGTTTAAAACTATGATAAAGAAAATGAGATTTCGTCATCAATATGCAAAAAAAGATATTTTACAATACTTTTTGTTAGGTGCTTATTACAACTTAAATAAAGTAGTATGTATTAAAAGGTTCTTTTTATAATTTGTCTGTTTTGTTTTTTCTATTTTTTCAATATTTTATGGTAACCTGGAAGAACTATTACCTAGCATTTTAATTCAATAAGGAGAATGCTGCCACCTAATGTCCTAAAGTACATTTATGTATACTCGTATTAAAAATTGATTAAAATCTCAAATCCGCAATACGACATCCACTAATAAAATAATTAGCATAACACCAACAAGTTTCAAGTGTTACTGAAGTTTATCGAAGGATATAACGATATAAGATGCAGATTGCAGCCACGTGTTTGCGCTATTGCCGCTGTAACATTGACGGCCTTGCATCCGAACAAAGAAATTTAAACGTTACGCGTCTTCAGCACTCGATAATTTAAAGAGGAAGAAAGATGCCATAATACAGCAAACGTCTTTTCTTAATTATTGAGTTTGTGGATGGTGAGGGGTGTATTGGTGGCTTTCCATACTTTGATCAGCTGAGCTACAGCGCTCTTAATACAGTAAATTCAGTTTGAATGGTCGCAAATTCCTCTTTAAAATTATCCGATTTTTCTAACTTACGTTTTGTTTTGTTTAAGTCCTTTCGTCTTTCTAAACTATCCTTATTTAAGTTCCGATGAAATACGCGCAAGTCTTCTAATAAGTTTCTGATTTCTGCCGGCACACTTATTTTCACTTATTATTTAATTTTCACTGCACGCTTCACAAATTTTTATTAAAGGGACTTTACACTTTCCACATTTACACTCAACACACTAACTACCCTTCGCCATATGGGGTTGTAGATGTCGCTGGTGTCGCTCCTGCTGAATGGTTTATTAGATTTTGATTTCGGACACAACTCTTCTTATCTTATTGTTCCACCTTTGGCTGCAATTCTCATAAAAGTATATTCCATATGCTACTATAATTACTCCGATGATGAAGTACAATTGTATTTCTTCACCCTTTCCAACAGAATTAGTTAGGCCTCCGCTATTGCCTGCCTGTGCTACAATTACTTCTTCTTTACTTTGCGATTTCCCCATAGTTTTTTTTTCTTAAACTTCTAGGTGTCACTTTAATTATTAATTTAATTTATTATTACTTTTATTGATCCTGGCAGGGTCGCCATGTAATAACTCCTCCTAGATAGGAAGCGTTTAAAATAAAACGAACTACATTGAACTAAATAAACTTTATTTCCTTTCTGTTATGGTTTAAACTCAATCAAGTCCTCGTTAATAATGTTGTTATATTGACAAGTTCTTTGTGTTTTAATTATTACAAAAATGTATGATTTAGCAACTTTAAAGTTTAACGTATCATACTCCCTGCTGTCTGATGATCCTGTTAAATAACAAGTGCACAGCACAATAGATATTGTTGATCTTTCAATTTGCTTTACAATAAATTCTATTTTCTTAACTAAGTTTTTTACATAATAATTAATTTATTTGATCATTTCAAAATCTGATTAATTGAGTTTGTTTAGGTCACCACATAACGTTATTAAATGTATGCACATAATATAAGAGAATTATGAAGCTATTTATAAGTCTTATCACCACGATCAAGATAACGCTTCGCAGCTGCGAGATAAATATAGCCAACATGTGCAGTATTCAGAAACCTTATCTAAATACAATCTACGAAGTGCTAACGGAAGTAAAACGTTATTGCTACGTGTGTGAAACCGAACAAAGGATCTGGAACATGAAAAGGTATATGAACCCCACAACTTTGTGGGGCAGATTAGTTCGAGTTACAATCTTCGACAGTTCAGAGCTTCGAAGCTGGCATCCAGGGATGTTGCTTACCTAGCTTCTGAACTAATAACCTCACTCAGAACCTTAGAAGTTGTCATCCATGGATGTTACTTACCTAGGTTCTGAGCCAGTTTACCAGTTTAATTGTACACCAGTTGAAACTGTATAATAGTATTTAAGTTATTATGCAAGTGCATATTGTGTAATTTCAACGAATAAATATCTTATTGTACTTAACAGTAAACTGTTCGTTCTCTAACTTGAACGTCTTTTGTGTTGTTGAATAAAGAATTTTTTTTAAATTCTTTTCAACGTTAAGAAAGCTTAATTCGTTTCAGTGCGTCTTACATGTGCATTGAGTTCTTGTGTTAATATTTTCGGGTTTGCATTTAAAGATACTAGGTAATTTGTAAATTTTTTGGAAAAGTAATGTGATGGTTGCACTTATATTTCTTCTTTCTTACTATGCAAATGCATAATGTGTAATTATTGTGTTTTCTTAGATTTATTTAAAATAACTTATGTATTTAGTTTGTATTGCAATCTTTTTCAATAAAGTTCTTTAAACCATAATTACTTTTTCATTTTCTTGCTGCTCGCGTGCAATATAGCCACATATTTTTATTTTTTGAGGGAACTGATTAGTGGAATATGGCCATATCTAACAAAGTTCACTTTTTGGTTAAAATTATAAAATTGCTTTTTAGCACTACCTAAACAGGATATACATACTTAGTGTATTATGAAGTTTGATGGAATTACAGGCGTATTTCAATCTGTAACAACTAAAAATAATAATCAAATAATCTTTAAACTGCTCTCCTTTAAATTTTAACTATTTGCACTTCTGTCCCTATTGAAGTGGATGTGCGAATAGCCAACTAGATATATCCACATCGCGTTGTTGGTATTTTGATAGTTCTACATCGCGTCGTGGATAAAAAAAATCACAGTTTGAGTATAACATATCTACTGATATACCAGTATTTCGTATAAGACTGGCAACGTGTGACTCGAACTTTATAAAAGATATACAGTGTGTTACCAATATAAGTACAAACCTCGTAATAGAGAGTAGCTGTAATGATTTAGAACATATTTTCTTTTCAACATGTGGCCGCTTCCTGCTAGTTTTCGAGAAAATTGCATTTTAAATTTTGCAATGTAGCAAACTTACTACAGTCCGTATATGCGAGTATAGAGCGAACCATAAAGTGAAATTACTATAATGTGCTTAAATTACAGGATAACTTATCAAGAAGGGTTTCAGATCGGCGAAAAATGCATATTCATACACAGACGGCAATACGTTCTATAATGACAACAGAGAAAAATTCAAATTGGCACAAATGACAACAATAAGCGATTCATAATAATATTAATTATTAAATTATTATTTGATAATAGTCAGTACCCGTTTGAAAAGATTTTGCATTGAATAGTGAGTTTGTTGCATATAACGTTATATTGCCATTTTTTAAGCAAAAATGGTATTAGTTCCGTTTGTTTCGAGTATTTGTGGGATTATCACTGTAATTTAAATCCGTTCACCATTGTGTAATTGTAAAAGTTTTGTCAATGATAAAAAACTTCCTAATCATACTTTTGAAGGGCTTTATTCAACTTCGTATTTAAACAAAAGCTGTTAGTCATTAGAGGTTCATAGGTCTGTCTACCCTTTATCGTCTTATTTTTATAAGTTTGAAAGTACCTATTTTCATAATTCCATTATAGTGCTTCAAACCTTCATTTTTTTTCTTTCTTTCCAAAGTAGTATTATCTGCAAAAACTTCTAAACAACAATAAAAGATTATATTTCTATACTTTTGTTTTTATCGGACCATACGCAATAAAAGGTACCCATTTTTAGAGGCAAGTTCATTAAAAGTAAGTCGTAAAAGTAAATAATTTTTTTCTAAGAAAGTATATGCCATATACCTATCTATGAGATTTTAGTAGGGGAAAGAAACCTTGCGGTTCTTAGGCTATTAATTTTCAGACAAAAAAACGTTTTTATTTAACATTTATATGAAAAAATAGCGAACTATGTTTTCTTGTTTATTAATGGTAAATCAACACTTTTCATGTACATTATTTTCTTAAAAAAATTTCTAAGTTTAACAATGAAATTGCAATAACAAAAAAAACAATTTTTAGTGACAAGCGGTTTGGACAAAAATATTTAGTTTTTTTTAATTAGGAACATTTAGTTGAGGAAAATAATGCCTACATATGAAAAATGTTAATTTAGCGAAAAAATATTGAAGCTATCTTTATTAATGAACAAGAAGACAGTTCGCAATTTTTCATATGGATCTTAAATAGACCGCTTTTTTGTTTAAAAATTCATAGCATAAGAATCGCAAGGTTGCTTTCTAACCCTTAAAAAAATCTCATGGATATATAGAATATACTTTCTGAGAAAAATATTTAACTTACTTTTAATGAAATTGTCCCTAGAAATGGGTACTGTTTATTACGTATCGTCCGATAAAAACAAAGACATATGACCTATAGTATAATATTTTATTGTATGTAGAAATAAATTTACTATTTGCTTGTTTTTAAAATATGCAATTTGGTTCTGTAGTTTACGTGCAATAGACTTTCAAAGCCAGAGAATTCGAGAAGAAATCGATAGTAATTTGATAGCATTACGCAGCACTTTACCAGCGGCAAATAATAATACACTAATAAATTTGTTTTAACTACTTATCAGTTCTTATATAATTTTGTGCAGTTTTGTATTTTAAAAAGATCTCTATGACTTGCCGAGCGTAGTTGATTACTGATGAAACCGATAGTGAACACTATCTTTTCATTTTATGATACAAAACTAGATTTGCTACCCGGAACTTTTATCTAAATCGATATGATAATATGAATCAGATTCGGTACTAAGTGCCTAGTACTGTAGATTATTTAAAGCTATGAAAAGTGTATAACCCCCACGTGTCGAATGTAGTATGATTGTCATGAAACGACACTTTTGGTTTATTCATCGTTAGTGTCTTATCTTTTACGTACTTTACCTACGTGCGACGATCTAGAATTTTATTACTTTTTACAAACTATTCCGTTGTAAATTTCCGTTAAACAAAAATAATACTGTTCCAAATATAACTTTCACGGGTTTTTTGCTTCTATACTACTTATAGTACAATCTATACAAACCGGGGGTTTCTTTGACAAACCTTAGAACTTTATCAGTTGCTTGCCAATAGAGCCAGACCTAACGCTGTTGTTTATAATATGCTGTATAAATATTTAACGAACATTTTCAAAAGATATTTCCAATTTAGAGCGTATTAAGCATCTAGATTATATATTGCTGTGGATTTTAGTGTCAAATTTTGGAAATTTTTGTAAAATTTTAAAATCTTCGTTGAAAACTAACACTTTAGGAATATTTTATCAACTTTTCCAGTTAAAAATAATTTTAAGTTATTTAATGGTGTGTCATTGATTATATAATCAATGTGTATACTTTTTAATAAGGTTAAATAATCCATATTTCTTTATTTATTATCAAACAGTTTACTCGCCAAATATTTAAGTATACGTAACATCCAGTTGTGCGGAAGTTATTGATATTATATAATTCATTCAATAACACAATAAAACACTATTAAATCTTCACTTATTTATATTTGAAAAATATTATGACTGTCGTTTCGCTACACAGTAGCTTCTTCAGATAAAGACTGGTTAAAACTAAATCTATTTTCTAAGGTGTAAAAGGTACAAATATATATACAAACAGGTATTGTTAAAAGATTACAGCTTGTACCTAGAATAAGATACAATACATTTACAGTTAGGTGAGAAGTTCTAGGTATTTAACAAATTCTTTCAAAGAAATAAATTTAACAGTGGTGAATTATTTATATCTATTTGATCATTTAACATGTAATCAGATTTTTTATTTTTATTAATTTCTAAGGCTTCTAATAAATTAAGTTTTCTACCTTTATTTTCTATGTGTAGGATCTCTAAACTATTATTGAAACTATGGTGTTCTTCTATAAGATGGTTGGCAAAAGTAGATTCTTGTTTCTTATTTCTGAAGCAACTAATATGTTCTTGTAATCTTTTATTAAACGATCTACCTGTTTGACCTAAATAGATCTTTTGGCAATCACTGCATGTTAACTTATAGACCCCTGACTTATTGTTTTTATCGGTTTTGTCTTTATTATTTTTGATAAGCTTTGATAGGTTATTATTTGTACTAAAAGCTACATTTATGTGTTGTTTTTTGAGAAATCTTGAGATTTTAATAGAAGGAGATCCTATATATGTTATTGTTTTAAATTTAAGTGTTTCTGTGCTTTTAATTTTTGGAAAAACCATGTTAATGGCTTTATTGAATAGTTTTTTGGAAAGTATTTTGTCTATTATTTTGTGATCGTAGTCATTATTGACAGCTATTTGTTTAATTAAGTTTAGTTCTGATATAAAATTATTTGTAGACATAATTACATTAACAAGTCTGTGGATCATAGAGTTATATGCAGCTAATTTATGTTGTATTGGATGCAATGAGGAGTTATGGATGGTAGTGTCGGTGTGTGAATCTTTATGGTAGATTGAAAATTCTAGTCTATTGTTGGTTCTTTTAATGTTTAGATCTAAGAAATTAATGCTATTCTCGGTTTCTTTTTCTATTGTAAATTTGATGTTTTTGTTGATGGAATTAATAAATTCAAAGAGTATATCTAATTGCCTATTAGTACCATTGAAACAGATTAAGATATCGTCTACATATCGATGCCAAAATAATATGTTTTTTGTAGAGGGGTTATTGAAAATCTGGGATTCTAAAAAATCCATGAAAATTTCTGCTAAAAGAGGACTTAAGGGGTTACCCATTATTAAACCTTCATTACTGCTGTACATTTGATCGTTAAATTTAAAATAGTTTTGATTAGTGCAAATATTTAATAAATTTATTATTTCATCTATGACTATAGGGTTTGTATTATTCTTTTCTAACATAATTTTTATTAAGTTAATAGTTTCTAGCGGAGGAACACAAGGGAAAAGATTTTGAACATCAAAGGAAATCAGTTTACTATTATTAGGGATAGTGATATTTTTTATATTATTTATTAATTCGTAAGAGTTCTTGATACTGTGTTTAGGTTTAAATTTAGTGTGTTAGTAATCATCTCATTAAGTTGATCTTTAAATAGTTGTAACATCTCCGATTTGTTGATGTAGGTTGTAAGATTTATACAATCAGGACATTTCCAAATTAGACCATTATTTTCTTTAAGAAGTGATGATAAAACCAACGGCAGTTTAACACATGTAAGATGGAAGTTCTTTTTGCAGGGACCACTGCATGATAAGCCCGGCGACTTCGAACTAAATATGTCGTTGCATAAGCAACAAGAGGGTGCCATACCTAATTACTGTTAATTGTTAAATACAACAAACGTTTTACACATATCCCGTAGTTTATATATTTATGGAATTCGTATACGATTATTCTCCAGATGTATATTAGCACAAGGACGCCAGTGTAAGATAATTTAAACTTTAAACATTAATATCAGGAACACTTTTAAGTTTTTTTTAACTGATTTCTATAACTGACCTGCAATTATTAGAAAAATGAGCAGTGTGAGTTCGTAATTAACCACTTATCACATTCACAATTTATCACTATAAAACAGCGGAGTAAAACTATGTTAAGTAAAATTAAGTAGCTTTATTGGATACAAGGAACAAAGATACTGGATACAAGGAAGAAGATAGATAATGTTTTGTACATTATGTAGATGCACATCTGTTTATTTTAGGGTAACAATTCGATATACTTTATGATCTCGGATATCTAGATTCATGTTATTGGTGAAATTAACGTAATAAACATTTTTTACATTTTTTCCAAAAACTTTCTGATATAAGGGTACTAAGATTTTAGGTCATCGAAAAGAGAAAAAAAATCTCTATCAAATGAGCCTAATGAAAAGGTACATTGCTATTTAAAAAAATTAAGGTGTTATTCATTACTCATTTCTGTTCTGAAATAAAAACAATTGAATGCAATCTTTTTATGGAAAATAAAATGTTAAACAATTTATATATAACAAATTTTTTTATAAAGTCGATATTTACCGAGATATATACTATATTCCATTCATAATGGGCACCCTGTATAAATATTACACGGCTCATCAATGTACTCACAATGTAAAATATGTAAATCGTGTTTTGAAGTGAGAAAACCTCTGAAAACTTTTGTTTCATTTTAGAAAACGTTTTTAAACGGTTTATTGTTAAAATATAATATATCTAAACTTGAGACTGTCAAACGGGAATTTCCGATCCATTTGCATAAATGTTTTCGGATTTTTTCGGCAATTGGCGTTAGTCCGTTGGAATTTCTTATCAAAATGTATGGTGTTTGCTGGTAAACCTTTGTGTGGTGCAAAATAGTGTATTTGGTAAATTAGTGGTGGTTTTTAATTTTTATTGTCTGTTTTATTACCTCATGGATGTAACTTTGTGTTGTGAGTTTTTAATAATATTTCATAACACTACGTCATGCTTCATGCATATTTATTATGTTCAACGAATGTTAGTTTTAATTTTTATATTTTTAAAAGTAGAATGAATAAATAACTGATATTGCCGAGGTAGTGGCAATGCAACCGTATCAATAATTGTATCAATTGATTTACCGGCTCTTCTTTTGATCCTACTCATATTTTAGATTGACATGTCGTTATAGTGATTTAATACCAAATCTACTCGTTCAGCCCTGTATGAATTATTAAAAATGATCAAAGAGAATGTTCTTGAATAATTCCCGAATGTCTTGGTGTTGATCGGTTTACCCAAGCTCTGTACCAGTGACACCATCGTTAATATGGCAAATGTTATCGTTTGCTGTTTTTCCAAATCACGCAACTGTAACTTCTACAAACAACTCATTTATTCCATTTACCCCTAACTAAGCTACTCATCACACATGTACCTCACAATAAACCAATAGGGAAGCTTTCATAACGATTGCTATACATTGTAAAGACACCTAAAAGACATAAAATAAAAAGAGTCTGTAGTCCACTAAATCTTCTACAACATTTGCAACTTGTACTTACGTTAATGTAAGCACTGTAAGCAACTGTAAAGCACACATGGAATTATGGGAAACGAAACATTATACCCTTCAAACAGTTATTTAACATTAAAATAGCCAGCCGTTATATACAAAATTGCGCGCTTAATGAATAAACATTCGCATATACATTAGGCACAAATAATAATTATTATACAGAGTGTATAAAAGTTTTTAACTTATATAAGGCACCTATTAACTAAGAGAAACCAAATAAATTTGGTACATAATGTAATTAAGTATTGTTATTGGGGTTACAGTAATATGAATTTATTAGCCCAAGAGCATAGAGGACTGCTGCGCGCGGGGCAAGAGACATGCGGCCGGGTGATCGACAGGTCCATGCGACGAGATAATTTTAATTGTGTTTGTTGTTAAATTTTATTATTTTGCGAAATTATTGTAATCTCTAAAAATATAAAAGTGACACCGTTACAAGCGAAAAATTGCGCTTTATAATTTTATAAGAATGTTTTTTTTTCGATTAAAGGCTTCGTTTCTGAGATATAAGTTGATAAACGCGACAGTACCCAAAAGTTAATTAACTTGGAATCTTGTGAAACGAAGTTGCAAGCATTCAGAGTTTGAAATCCCCGTAAGACTCAATGCTTTGCAAAGATTTGTTTATTTTTTTTAGAAAAACGGATACAAACTTTACATCGAAACCTACATGAAAAAATTGTCCATATACCGGTATATCACATACGATAGATAACTCAAAAACTATGAATTGTGACGTTTTGCACAGGACAATTTTCGACCAACTATTTTTGGTAGAATAATTAATTATAAGCTATCGAATAAAACTAGTCCCAGCTTTTACTCTAAAAACCCCCACAAAGATCAAAACTAATTAGAGACTTATCGCCGAGCGGGCACTCTACTATTAGTAGAGGTAGGTGATAAATGTTCTTTATAACTCTGTGCATCTTAAAAGTTCCATTTACTTTCGAAAAGGACAAAAATATCAAGAAAATGAAAATATAAAATTACTAACCCCCTGTAGATACCCCATGAAGTTATGCTCATGAATGAAAAAAAATTACTGAGTTTCCAACATAAAAGTATAGCTAAAATCGGTTAAAAGTTAGGTAAAATGACTTGAGAATGAACACAATGTATTGCGATGTTATGCAGCTATGCAAATAGAATGCCTTCATATTTTAATTTTATTATGAACTGCACTCGCTGTATTAATGTTATCTCTCAGGGTCGCCTTTATTTTTTATTTGCCTTTTACTAAATTTTTTTTTCAATGAGACTAAAATAAGTATAATCGAATTTTCAAGTATGGGTTCCTTTTCTTGAAAATTCAAAATTTATCTAAAAATATTATAGTACAATGGTATTTCAAGTAACCTTTAGCTATTGAGAAATTTCTTTAATGGGAAACTTTGCTTAACCTTGAAAATTAATATTTTGACGTGTCGTCCATAACCACACATATGAACTTCAACAATTTTATAAAATGAGGTAAATTTGATCAGTATTTTAGTTTTAAATAAATTAATTAAATTCTTTATTGTTTTTAGGTTATGTGCATCCTCTGCTTGAAACTCTTTACAACAATAATGATACGTTGATTTAACCTTTAAATTAACTTATAAGATTGCACTTTAACCTTCTGGTAGGACACTAATGCTCTGCTTTTTAATAACACTTTCACAAACCTTTTTAGTTATTTAATTGATAATGCTTCTCCCTTCTTGTAGCACGTTCTCAGGAACCTGTACGCCGCCTGCGCTCTCGAACTGCCCTGGATTCAGGAATTTGCGTAACTCAGGATACGAAGGATTGCCAGACAGCTAAAAATGTTGTAGGTCAAGAGTACCTGTTTGTCTTTACCTTTATAATTGAAATAACTATTCTCTTCTTCTAGGATCAAAGTGAAACTTTGAAGATCTGGCGCTTGTATTCAATTCGAACATCTTTTGGTAGTGAGTATTTTCCCATATTTTAAAACTTCTTCTTCTGTAAACTCCTTATTGTATTTGTTGGTTAAATAAATAACACCTTTTTACTATATTTTATACTGCTTTTTTACAAAAACATTAACAAAATGTTTTTCTAACAACCTCCTTAGAAACCCCCATTCTTATTACCTTCATATTTTTCTTTCTTTTTTGTTTTATGATTTACAATACAAAATTAACTTTTCTTAGATGATTATTGTCTTTATTGCAACCATGCATTATTATTGATGGATGATTGTTATGGATAAATTTTGATTGATATTTCAAATGGAATGTTATGTTTTGACTATTGTTAAACGTACTAAAACTATTTTACAACTTTTTCTTAAGTCTAATAACAATTTTCTTTTCAGGTTTGAGCTTCAGATGTAATAACCTATTAACCCAAATACTTCTTTTATGTAATAACAATAAACTAAATAGATAAATCAAACTTGAACTCTGTTTTCATTAATTATTTTATATGAAAGTCAATAATATGTTATGAACATCCAACATCATCACATCTACCTCTTCTTTTAACTTGAACAACATCGACTTGAGTAAATAATTAAACTCGGTCGAAATATCATTACAGTATGTAAAAAGTATTATGGAACAATATTTTCACCTAAGATGTTTCATTTTGTCTAAAAGTAACATGCACTACTCGTCCACCGAATTAATCCAAATTGTCCAAAGCTGAAAATCCGTCATGATTGCAGTATTTTTGCAGGTAATATTCCCGAGGTAGATCTTCAAATTATCTGCATACACTTTTGTTGGAAGATTTTTTATCTTTCTTCAGTTTAAATGTGTCCGACCTCTTTGGTATTGAAATTGAAATATCCCTGGCGTACCGCACTTAAAGGTATAGGCGCTTATTCTTTATTACGTCGTCAACCAGAGGATCTTCAGTGTTCAGATATGTTTCCAAACTAATTGCCGGCCTAGTAAATGGGCTACCAACACTCTTCAGGGAAGTCAAGTCTTTGTTTCGTCTTCATTCCACTGCAATATGGGCGATAAGCTTGCCTTCCAAGTTTTCTTTCTTGAGGATATCTTGTTTCTTGTTCCAGGAAAGAAGAATAAGATTTTTTTACAACAGCACTCTGCTTTCTGAAACGATTGAAGTCTCCGGGATTTTTCTGTTGGACTAGATAATAGGATTTGTTTTTAATCTAAGCAGCTGAAGCTGCATCTAGTTTCGTTGTTCCTGGTATACCCAATTCATAGTTTATAAATCCAACTGAACGTTTCTCGTTAAGTAATTATGTAATGGAGTTTATTCTAATTTAGGAGAATCCAATAGATCAACTCCGTATCGTTCATCAGTATCTGATGTATCTCTTTACCTTTGTGCAAAGCAAAGGCATTAGCAATCTCTGGGAGAAGTTTCTTCAACATCTTGAGAATAGGTTCCTTAGACTTTTTCGCATAAATGACCATATCCTGCTTGTAGCGACAGTTATTGTAACGCTCTTCGGACACAAAGGGGAATGCCGGTTTGGCAATTTGAAGTCTTACAGTTCAGTTTCTGACAGGTCTTTATAAAGCTGCTTGAATTCCGGGATGAGTATCTTGTAGTCGATCTGTCTGGAAGTTGTAAGGGATAGAAATGATTCTATCAAATGCAGACCAACAAATGCTCTAACTGCAAACATAATCGGTAGGAGTTCCAAGAATGATCTTGAGATGCATGACAATTTGTGACATGCTAAGATTTGTACAGAAATCGGTAAAACATCTTCGAAATGAAAGAGTGTTACCGTTCAGATGTTACCGTAAGGCGGCTGAATCTTTCATCTTTGAGAGTAACAGAAACGTTCTTCTTTGGGCAATGTCTTTATCAAATTCGTTGGAGTAGTTCCATAGCTTGTGATCAAAATCACGATTAATTAGTCGGGTAATGCAATCCAGTGCTTGCTCAATGCTCAGTTACTGTGTCCCGATTATTTGCAACTTCAACGAGGGACCCTGCGTAGATTTTGTCTCTACCAATCTGCTGTTCTAAACATTTCCATATTTTCACAATACATCGGTTGAATATAAGAGAAGGATGGACGTTGCAGAAAAGATGGAATGGTTGCGTACTAATTTCAAACGCTCCTCTACACCTACATTATGTGTAGTCTGATGTGTCAGAAGAAAACGTAGCGTTCTATACTTCAACCGTGAATACAAGAAATGAATCACATTCGTAATCGCACCGGAATAAACAAATACGACCCGGGGTGATCTAAGATAAGAGTGCAAATTTTATGTTGCTAAAAATTCAGTCACGTACGGTAGAACCATCAGATTTTCATTACTGATTTTACATTTATTTTTAGTTCAACTCAGTTTGTTCCGCTACTGAACCCTTTTAGCACAATTATTGTTTATTTTATCATTTAGATTACAGCGTGGCCTTCGCGTAATTCTAGAAGCATTTTACATTTTTGCCTACTTGACTTGTGATGATTCATTTCTTGTATTTATGGTTGAACTATAAAAAAATAATATTTTATAAAATTTATTTAAAATTAAAGTTGTTTTTGAACCAAATATGCTACATTAGATATAATATTTAGCAAAATTAGGAAAATGCATAATTTAGCGCTTGATTTCTTTATAAACTTCAGAGGGCATGTTCATGGGGGTTAAATATAAGATGTTTAGGTTTTTTGGCATATTTAGAATTAGAAACGACGAATAGCGACTTTTAAACACACGCTCGCAAAAAGGGGAAAAATTTAAATAAAATCTTAATAATAAGACATTGGTATGTATTTTTATTACTAGTAATAAAACTCTACTCACCACACAAGTTTTAATCGCTCTGGACACTTGTTTCAACAGCTAGGCTGTCATCTTCAGCAGACACTGAAAAACTACACTAAAATCTAAAAAAATCTAACCCTTTATACACCTACAGAACTTTACGATTTTTCGGTAATCGGTTAAGTTTGACTAACCGTAAAGCTTTACTGATTACTGGAGCAATTCTAAAAGACTGGAATTAATAGGACCTAAATCAGAGTTCATTAGCGCTTTTCTATTCTTAATAATTTCTAAGCAAAATTAAGGTCACTTAAGGTCAAAATTAAGATATAAAATAGAACTCAAGAAAATCATTGATATTACTGTTTTTAACGGTTACTCTGAGGATATTGTCTATAGTACTATTAGAAAACATAGAAATAAGTTAAGGGTTAAGCATGTTAAGCATTAAGAATAGAAAACCGCTAATGAACTTTGATTTGGGTCCTATTAATTCATGTCTTTTAGAATTGCTCCAGTAATCAGTCAAGCTTGACGGTTAGTCAAACTTGACGGATTACCGATGAATCGTGAAGTTCTGTATGTATATAAGGTTAGATTTTAGTTTAGTTTTTAAGTGTCTGCTGAAGATGACAGCCTAGCTGTTAAAACACGTGTCCAAAACGATTTTAAGTGTGTGTGTGGTGAGGGTGAAGTACAGTTTTAGTAAGTTTACGCCACAGTTTGAGCTTTTTTTGTCGATTATTAGTAATAGTTTACAGCTTTTTATTATTATTTTATGTTCATTTCAGCATTTCATGATTTTAACCAAGAGCCAGCGACGACAGATTTATAGATATTTGCCAAAACACTTATTAACTCAGTGATTTTAAACCTGTAGGGCGCTCCCCCTTAAGGAAGCGTAAAGTAACAAAAAGGGGGGGCGCAAAGACATGAAAAAAGACAAAATATTCGAGAAAACTTGTTATTGAAACCAAAATAAGAAACGATACATTCTGTCAATACAAAAATAAAATGTCACACTCAAAAATAGGTAAATACATACTCATACTATAAGTAACACGTTAAATGCAAACGGCATTTATAATAGCAGGTGCATCTTTAGAATCTGCGACGCAGATCGGAACTTCTCGTGAAACCGTAAGAAATACGTTGGGGGCGACAGTGTTGCCAAATTTTAGCCTTGTAGCCGCGTATTAGCAGTAAAAAGAAAATAGATATAGAAAGAATATTAGAACTTAAAAAACTGTTACGAAAAGTTGGGTTCCAATTTATTAAAAAGGTTGAGAACCGCTGTATTAACTTTTAGGCTTCTAATATAACTTTTAGAACTAAATTATTAATATTATTAAATTAATGTGCAGGCTTCAAAGCGCCTCAGTAGTTCCCTTGTAGACACGGCTCTAATCATAATACTTTTTGAATAAATAATTTAGTTAGTGAATATGAACAATGAATGTGTACAATTTATAAAAAATATTTTTTCAACCCCTAAATGCACATTAGATAATTACGTAAGGCATACTTGAAACACACGTTTTTTTCTGTACGATAACATAACAATAATAAACAAAGCTTAAACCATCAAACGAAGAATTCACATTACTTAAACTAAATTTAGGACACAAATTACGATACTTACTGTATATAAAAATGCTCAAGATTGCCGGCTTGAGATTTAGCTCTTTCTTACAAATTTAAATTTCAGGTCGCAGGTGTGTTAACCCTAAAAGCTTCTAGTTAAATAATGGAGTCAGGAATAAAGAATAATATGTTGGGCGCCACCAAAGCTGAGGATGTTTTTCATAAAAATATGAATAAGATTTGGAAAGAAATTGAAGGTTATCAGCTAAGGAACTAACCTCCTCATTAATTTTGACGTTAATTTAATTAAAACATTAATCAAACAATAAAAGATCTTGATTAGCCAAAGAAAACAAAAAACATCAGCAGTCCGTTTAGTTAGCCAAACTATGTCAAGTAATCAATTAAATTTGAAATCTGTATATTAAAAACAAAAGAAAATGGTACATACAAAACACATCAAAGAAGTTATACATTAATGAAAATTTGTAAATTCAAAATACAAAGCACATCAAAGTAAAATAGTTATTGTTCCAAAAAATGAATAAAATTTCGGGATCCAAAATGACTAAATATTACCTAAACAATACAATATTAATAAAATTAATACCTTAACAGTTTAATGACAAACTGCTGAGCTGCAACGATGCGGGAAGAAGTCTTCTGGATTTTGAACTGAACGTTATTAGCGAGATTCATCAAACTTTAACATAATTGTTTGCAATAACTGCCTTTGATAATAAATTATTTATTACTCTTCTAACTGGAACGGTACTCGAAATCACTTGAATGTTGCTCAAAATAATTGTGGAAATTATTATAATTCGGAAATATTTTTGTTCGCATTGGTTTTTATTTTTAATAAATTCTCAAGGGAAGCATTGCTTCCATTGCTTCAATGGACCGCACGCCACTGCAACTTATCAACAAATACTTCGGTATTATTTATGTATACTCATTTTAGATTTTAAAAGTATCTTTTTCTAGCCTTTTCAGATATCACAATGGGACCTCAAATCGCCGGGCCCCGGGGCTTTGCCCCGAACCGACACATGATAGCTACGCCACTGACCCCTACTATTAGAGCTATTCAGCTGTTGAATATAAGATTATTTTTTATCCAAAAATTAACTCAACTTTATATAGTTATTAGGGGCGGGCAAAAATTCTCCCAGGGCGGGCATTGTTCGCCGTGGACCCGGTGGACCTTCTAGCTACAACCCTGTTTCCATTATGCACTATTACAATGTTATTATGTAATAACTTATTACATAATCATATTTTAGTTATCTATATAACACAAAGTGTATTATTAAACACCTTCTTGTATAAAAATAATAATGTTTAATTGATAACCGCTAAAAATAAATATTTGGTTAAAGTAGGCAGATACGCAATGTAGTATAAGATTATTGATGCATAATAAATGAAATATTTACTAATAACATCTTCATGTAGCACGTGTAGCAAGATAAAATTTTGTAATTCATCTAGCCAAAGGCAAAAACAATATTACACATATGTGTCAAGGACGATTATTATCAAAACCTGAAAAATATTTTGCTCTATATAATTATTGTTTAATTCGTTTTCACAATCAGTACGCTTTTTACAGGTTATCCTGGCTGTTGTTCAGATTTGCAATAATTTATTTGCCATGATAATAACAGTTCATATTTCCCGCTCGATATTAGTGCAAAAGGACTTTTAAATTTTCTCTACGAGATAAACCTTTGTATTACGTGTATAAAAAAATTATAATAATAAGTTATAATAAAATAATTATAATTAATAAATGGAGTTCAAATTCCAGCATGACTAATCGAAAACGATAAAACATGCAAAATTAGATAATGATCCCACAGTTTTAAACAATTCCCAGTGAGAGAGCAAGTGTTTGAGGTTAAGTAAAACAGTGACATAAAAATTCAAGTAATTTTATTTATTTATTTGTAAAACACACAAAATATAACAAATGTCCGAAAATACTTGTATAGAAGATCACCCTAAAGCCAGGTAATAAAAATTTATTCATATAATAATGTCGTAATTAAATCATGTCGTAACAATTCATTAAAACAATGGACATCAAAAGTTCGCACAAAATTTTTCGTAAGAAAATTCCACATTAAAACATAATTAATTATAAAAAAATATGCTGGACAACATTTTAGTGATATATGCAAGCATATTTATGCTTTTTGCAAGAATTGTCATATATATTTTTAGGTAGGTATTTGAAATTGCGTTTCATCATATTACATAACCTAACTTCTTTTTTTGTTATTGTACACAAATTATAATAAAATAACTGTTATCATTTTTATTTAGTTGTATTGCACCTAGTTGGATATCCTGGAATAGATTTTCAGAGAGTATGTTGCGTACTATCGAGAAAAAGATCCTGTCATGTAAGAAATATTCAATTTTAAATGTCAAACACAAATCTCAAAATTTAAATCATAATTATAGATCTCAAGACTGCCTATAGAGGATGGTATGTTGATATTGGACCAGTTGTCGGCCCTGCAGATAAAATTTGGACCATTTCAATGAACTCGGAATCTCATAATACACCACTGGTTTTATTACATGGATTAGGTGCTGGTGTTGCCTTATGGTGCCTTAATTTAGACGCCTTTGCTACCACACGACCTGTATATGCAATAGATTTATTAGGTAATTGTTCAAAATTATCAGTTTCCTTTGTTAAAATGAGCATGGGAACATGCTTTATTATTCATTCATTGATATGATAAGCCAATACTTGTGTTTATAAATTATGATAAGTTAAATAGCTGATATAAAATTGATATGATAAACATCAAAGCTATTTTATTTTTAGGATTTGGACGTAGTTCTCGCCCTCCTTTTAGTAAAGATGCCACCGAAGCAGAACAACAATTTGTTAAAGCAGTGGAAGAATGGAGGCGAGAAATGAAACTTGAAAGGTTTATTTTATTGGGACACAGCATGGGTGGTTTTCTAGCTGCTTCTTATGCTCTTTCTTATCCAGAAAGAGTTAAGCATCTTATATTAGCTGATCCATGGGGTTTTCCGGAAAAACCACCAGAATCTCAAAAGAAACCAATTCCACTCTGGGTTAGAGCAGTTGCTTATACTTTATCTCCATTTAATCCTCTTGCTGCTGTTAGAGCTGCTGGACCATGGGGTAAATTAGTTCTTGACCTATGACAAACATTTATATAATAAACAAATTTGTAGGTCAATGGATTATAGATAAAGCTAGACCAGATATTGCAAAGAAGTTCTCAACTGCTCTTGCAGAAGATGGATTGATCACTCAGTATATTTATCAGTGTAATTCTCAATCCCCAAGGTAGGTATGATGAATATTATGAGATCAATTTCTTTTCTGGTTATAAAAACTCCCATAAACAATGATTTTACTATATACGTTGGGGAGTTCTGCAAGCATTACAAGTATAGAGCTGGAACCATTACAAGATCGGTTCTAGAGGCGAAAAATTCAAGATTAATAAATTCTACTTTTTTTTAGTTAAATTGAGTTACAATAATTACAAAAACAACTTATTTTATGATTATTAATAATTAATAGGTCCCATTATTCCCTTAAAGGACATAGGGTTTTAATATAGTCCTTCCAACTCTTCTTGTCTACTGCTATTTGTGCCAGTTCCGAAATTGTCATCTTTGTTTCCTTTTCTATTGTATTTCTCCAGGTACCTTTTGGATGTCCTCTTTTTCTGCTTCCTTCAGAATTCCATTTTAGTATCTTCTTACAAATTTCGCTTCCATTTTTACGCAGAGTGTCCTTCTTTCTCGTGTCCTTTCGTTCTCCTTCTTATCTTCATATTTATATCTGTTTGGATTGTTCTTCTCCATAACTCTTCATTTCTGATGGTTTCTGGCCACCATACCTTCAATATACCATGCAAACAACGATTTACAAACACTTGTAGCTTCTGTTTTATTGCACCGGTAACCACCCATCTTATGATTAAATATCCCTAAATAAGAGGTACCTAGATGTAAAGGCTCTCCATTGTTTGAATTCGTGGTTTTTCCTTGAAGCCATCTTTTTTCATATCGAATGAGTTTTCTGAGCACTCGAGAAATTAAATGTAATCAATAATAAGGTAGTATTTCAGTTGCTTCTCCAGGATAATTCGGGATAAAATCCCTCTTTGATTTTATTCAAATTTTGCACAAATGTTATACTCCTAAATATAAGTAAAAAATTAAAATATTGTACTTTTTATGCAAGTGGTTTTTGAGTTATGCCCTTCTAAAGTGTACAAAAATTGAGGGATTTTGAACATGTTGATGTTTACGTTTTTACTTTAAACAAAAGGCTAATTCCATGCCAAATCACATAATTTAAATGACATGACCGTACTTCGATAACTCAGATTTTGTTAAATCTTTTTCCTTGCATAGATACATATGAAATTACATTAAATTCATTATTTCAGATTTTTTGGATGAAAATGGCCCAAGTACAAATTTTGAAAAATTTCGATTTTGATGCAAATTTGACTATCCGACACTACATCATCTAATTAAAATTGTCATAACTCCCTTATCTCTTGAGTTATCTCGCTCATCCAGGTGTCAGATTAAAGCTAGTTTTTGGATCTTTTCGATTATATCAAGGAACGCGCAAAAGACATTGCACAGTAGAAAAGTAGCAGGCTGTGAATGCAAATTTTACAGTTTTTATAAATTCTGACTTTGTTCCTGTGCTACAATTATGACCCCTTTGAAACTTTTTTTTTATACAATTCATATACTTGGTATGGTTAAAAAATAAAAAGGGTGTTTTTTGTAGTTTTGGGAAAAAATTATTTTTGAAAAAATTTGGCTTGTCACGTTTCTTGCTATAACTATGCTCTATATGCTCTAAAAGATCAAAAAACTGGCTTTAATCTGACAACTGAGAACTTCGTAGATTTTCGGCGTTGTCGATCGATCACGTGCATCAAGCATGATCTACCAGTCGCTTCGCTTGCCAGTAGGCAAGCTTATGTAAATATTTTCGCCATTTAATAGCAAGAATTAGATCTGTAAGATGCCCAAGCGTAGCGCTATTGTATTTTTAATATAACTGTTATTGATTTGTAACACCGCTGAATGTTTTATAAGAGTAAAACACAATAAATGTATTTAACATATTTTATTTTAACAATAATAAATAATTTCAAAAAATATCAAATTAAGTTTGGTAAATAAGAGGACTTCACCAATGAGTTTCTTTACATGAACACTAAAAATTTTTAACATACGAAACCTTGAGAGGGGTTAACATGAGGGTTAAGTTGAGGGGCAAGGATTAACAGTATGAACTCCAAGAAAAGAAAAACAATTACGCTACAGGTTTTAACAAAACTTTTCCTTTTTAAAGATCTATCTATATACAAATATTTTGTTGCTGGAATTCAAGGTACAGTTATAATCTTATATTAAGTACATACATTTAAGTACCACATTTATCCCTTTGGACAGAAAACAGATGTAAATGTTGTCGAAGACGACATACTGCCCCTCATTGAAAGATTGCTTTCAATATCTCCAATATTATAAAACAAATTATTACGACAAAAAACGGCCGTACGTATATTTAAAGATCACTATATTTTAACGGTATCTCCTAACTACACATTGTATTTGACTAATTGCCAAGAAGTGTTTCGGTAACGATGTTACCTTTTTCAACCATCTGCGACTTTATGCTCAGATATAGGTAACATCGTTACCGTGTTGGTAATTAGCCAAATACAATGTGTGGATAGAAGACACCATTAAAATATAGTGTTGTGATAAACCACAGTCCTTACAATCCATTATCAGTGATATTTAAAGATGTATGAAAGAATTATTGAGCATAAAAGGTTTAAAAAAAAAGTGCGCGGATATATACCTATCCTTAAAAGATACCCAGCAATAACGATTTTTATGTTACAGATGAATTCAATATTAAGTTGGTAATAGTAAGTTTTTTCTATTTACATAAAAGGTTTATTAATTTAATACAATAATGACCTTTCTGCTATTAGAGATGTCTATCATTTTCATATGTAGACCCCTTGTAAGTTATTACTTTTACAATAGTATATTGAACAGTGGCGTGCGATGAGAATTTAGGCTAGGGAAGCAACCACGATTTTAATTTTAATATACCTAGGTACAGGCGCGGATTCACGGGGGGGAATGGGGGAAATCCCCCCCACAATTTAGAAATAAAGTATACATAGAATAGAAACAAATAATGTTTGTTTAATTATTATTTATCATCATTTTTCCAAAAATCCCCCACCTAAATAATTTTCTAAATCTGCCTCTGCTAGTTACAATAAAAAAAAACAATGCTATAATTATTAAGCTTACAAGTTTTTCAAAGAAGAACTTTTACATTTTATACTTATGGAGTTTGTTGACTTTTATTTTTTATTTTAAAAAAACCTATGTATTTATAATGCAATTCGATTTTCCGGTCTTTTTTAGTAAAATACCTGGTGCAGGTTTTAATCTTTGTTGTTAAATTTGAAAGTTCTGGTTTTGATCTGCCTTTCTCAATAATTTGTAATTTCTTTCCAAAACTGTATGCAGAAAATTCTTTAGCTAATAATTTATAAACTGAACAAAAATTCGGTCGCGATTCGGATGTATCAGGAGTACTCGACGATAATGCAATTTTAAATTTGCATACTGAACAAACTAAATAGAATTATTTGTCTTCCAAAAATTCCAACTTATATAAATTGAAATAATAAAATGTTTCAAATTCGCAAATTTACATTACTTAAGTAACATTTAACAAACACTAAATCGAACAAATAACCAAATTATAATAAATAAACATTTGGGCATGGAGCACACTAAAAATAATGTGACCTTATTACGATGTACAACGCACCCCCACTAACGAAGGCGAGACTGGCCGGCTGGCGAGGAAAAGTGCAATAAGCAACGAAATCAGTGCTTATACACAATGTAACGTAACACATTTGAATCGGTATTACCTTTCCGCGCAAGTTTATATATATATATATATATATATATATAAGCACTAGTGGCCTTGAAGGCCCACGGCTTGGTTAATAACTTTTCTCCATTCGTTCCGATTTTCTATTTTCCTACGCCAATTTCTGATCCCTAGAGTTTCAAGGTCTTCTTCTATCGATTCTATCCATCTCTTCCTTGGCCTGCCTCTACTTCTTTCTCCTTGTACTTCTCTCTTCATTACCTCTTTTGGCGCTCTTCCCTCTTCCATTCTTGTTATGTGCCCAATCCATTTCAGCCTCTGTATTTTGATGCTTGTGACTAAATCTGGTTCTTGGTATAGCTGCATTAATTCTTGATTCCTTCTTCTCACCCATTCTCCATTAACTTCTTTTCCTCCATAAATTCGCCTTAATATTTTCCTCTCCCAGATGTTTAATACCTTTTCGTCACTTTTAGTTAAAGTTAATGTTTCACATGCGTACATCACTATTGGTTTAATTACTGTTTTATAGATTTTAATTTTTGCCTTTCGCGACACTACTTTTGATTTCATTACTTCTATTAAAGCTCCACTACATTTGTTTCCTGCCGCTATTCTTGTTGCTATTTCTTTTGCCTGATCTCCATCCCAAGTCATTAATGCTCCCAAATACCTAAATTCTCGTACTTTTTCGTATTTCTGTTGCCCTATTGTTAATGCGTTTTCTATTCTCTTTCTTGCCTCTCCCATTAGCATGTATTTGGTCTTTTCATCATTAATCTGTAGTCCTACTTGCTGTGCTGCGTTTTTTAAATAAGTTGTTATCTCTACTAATTCCCTCCTAGTTCTCGATATCAGCGCTACATCGTCTGCAAAAGCCACGCACTGGTGCATTTTATTTATAATTGTCCCTGTGATGTTAATGTTAGACTTTTTCACTACACTATCCAATATTAGGTTAAATAATATTGACGACAATGGATCACCTTGTTTTAATCCGCTGTTTACTGTAAAAGCGTTTGATGTTCCTTCAGGTATTCTTACTTGGTATTCCGTATGTATAAGTGTCATTCTTGTTAGGTTTATTAGTTTACGTGGAATTCCCGCTTCTTCCATTGCTGTATATAACTTTTCTCTGTTGATGCTGTCATACGCTTGACGAAAATCAATAAACAACACATGCATTTCAATTCCTTGTTCCCTACACTTTTCTTGTAACTGCCTTAAAATAAATATCTGATCAGTCACTGACCTATTTCTTCTGAAACCACATTGGTATTCCCCTACAACTTGTTCAGTAAGGCTCCCTATTCTTCTTGCCAGGAGTTTTGTTAGTACTTTGTATCCTGTATTTAATAGTGCAATTCCTCGGTAATTATTACAGTTCATTTTATCCCCCTTTTTATAAATTGGACTAATTATTGCAGTTCTCCAATCGTGTGGCATTTCTTCTTTTTCCCAAATTTGGATTATGAATCTGTGTAATTTCTTTAGTAATTTCTCTCCTCCATACTTTAACATTTCTGTAGTTATTTGGTCGTGTCCTGGGCTTCTATTATTTTTCATGTGCTGTATTATTTCCTTTATCTCTTCTAATGTTGGTCTCTCCATTACTTCTTCTTGATTTTTCTCCTCTTCTCTTATTTCCATTCTTCTAGTGGGTGGGTTTTCATTATAATCATCTTTGTTTAATAGTTCTGAGAAATATTGAGTCCATCTATCTAACATTTTATCCTTATCCCCTATTATCTCCCCTTTCTTATTTTTGCAAAATACTATACTTGTTTTAAAGCCTGTTTTTCTTTGCCTTACTTCTTTATAGAAATTTCTTATTTCCTTACCCTTATATACTTGTTCTAGTTTTTCTAATCTATTATTCTCAAAATTCCTTTTCTTTCTTCTTATTATTTGCTTTGTTTGTTTATCTTTCTCTTTATAGTTTATCCTGTTCTGCTGTGTATCCTCTTGTATCATTAGTATCCTTGCTTTCTTTCTTCCTTGTATAGCTGTTTCACATTCTGAGTCGAACCATGGCTTACTCTTACTTCTTTTTTGTCCTTTTGGTATTTCATTGCTTGACTCTTCTATTATTCGTGTTATATTCATCCACATCTTTTCTACATCTTCTTCTTCATCTTCTTCGTCTTCTTGTATTCTTTCTTCTACTGCTTGCTTGTATGCTTGTTTATTTATTTCTTCTGTCAAAGAGATTTTCTTTATGATTCTTCTGTTTTGTCTGTTAATGATGCTAGGGATTTCTTGCTGGCATTCTATCCTTACCATGAAGTGATCTGAACCACTGTCTGCTCCTCTGCAGCTTCGTATGTCTGTTATTTTGTTGGAATCTTTTATTTCTATAATGACGTGGTCTATTTGATTTCTTGTTTTGCCATTTGGTGCTCTCCAAGTTTCTTTATGTATGTCTCTTAATTGGAAGCAAGTGCTTTTAATCACCATGCTTCTTCCGGCTGCAAAATCTACAAGTATTCTTCCATTTTCATTGCTTATCACATGCTTGCTAAAACTTCCAATTGTTGGCTTGTATTCCTCTTCTCTTCCTACTTTTGCATTGAAGTCTCCTAATATCACTTTTATGTCATACTTTGGTATTTTTTCATATTCTTCTTCTAACACTTCGTATACTTCATTCTTCAAGTCTTCATCTTTCTCTTCTGTATGTGCATGTACATTGATCAGGCTTATTTTCTGGTATTTTCCTCTAATTCTAAGGTAACTTATTCTATCATTAATTGGTTTAAACTGTATTATGGCGTGTTTTAATTCATTTCTTACCAAAAATCCTGTACCTAATCTTCTCTTTTCTCCTCCACTATTAAATAATATATAGTCCTTAAAATCATATATATCCTTTCCTTTTTGATTGGTTTCTTGTACCGCCATAATATCTATTTTGTATCTTGTTGCCTCTTTTATTAAGGTTTTTATTGCTCCCCATTCATTTGTTCCTCTTAAATTCCATGTTGCTAGCACCACCTTTTCTTTTTTCATTTTATTTTGCTTTTTTGTTATTGTATTTCTCATTGTCCTCTTCATTGCCTTGTTCGTTATCATACTACATCCATCTTCATGCGCTTTTAGTTTTTTGGAGGCTGTTGTTCGTCTTCCAATTTCAATTTTCTTTCATGTCTGTTCCATCTTAGCAGCTGATTGTCTATCCATATTTTTTGATAGCCCACTTTAGTCTTTTTACCCTTTTCTTTTGCTTCTTTGGCTTTCTTTAGTAATTCTGCTTGGATTTCTCTTTCTTTCCAAGTCAAGTGGTTCTCAATATATATGTTTTTATCTCCTATCTTTTTTTTATTGTTCATAATTTTTTGTTTGTCTTCGAACGATTCCATTTTGAGTACTATTACTTTTCTTTCTTCTATTTTTCCCACTTGGTATAGTTCTATCCAGTTTACTTGAACACCCAAATCTTGCTCAAAGAGTTGATTAATTAAGCGTTCGGCTTCATTATCACTCCCATGTATTCCTTTGATAACAATATTGTTTTTTCTTTTCTTTCTCTCCTCGTATTCAAAGGACCCCGCACGTTTCTTATGGAAAATGCCTTTCGCTCAAAGTGACTGAAAATACTATCACTTTGTAGGTATTTTAGCACAGAACAAAAGTGTCCATGGCCGCTACTCATGAAATGCGATATTTTTTTAGAAAAATCCAAAAAACGTTTTGCAAATCGAAAAATTGTAGCTTGCTGTATGAACGTATTTTGTGTGTATATTTATGTCAATTCATGTAAAACTGTAGTTTCTATAAACTATGTTACATGTTTCTTCATGATTTATTATTAAGAAGGCGTTAAAAAGCAATCAAACCATTTTCGATTGCAAATAACATCTCTTTTTTGGTTTGATATATTAATCCAATTGTTTCAAGAGTGAAGTATTTCAATATTGTAATGAAAGGTTGTGGCTGCTATATTTTCAAATAGTAGTGACAATAATTGATCTCGCAGCTGGAGTGAAAGCACCACAACTGTGTTTGCAACATTGACATTATCATATTTAAAATTCCCAATATATTGCAGAAATTGGGAATATATTGGAAATATTAGGAATATATGTTTCCAATATGACCAATATATTCCTACTTTTACTAGGGATCACCCAGATTATTCTGTGCGCTAATAATACTATGCAAAACGGTGAGTGATGGATAGTTAACAGTTTTTTGGTGTCTAGCGTAACCTAAATACCAAATCACTGCTATAGTGTGCGAACATGCACGGTTGAACTCGCTCATTAAAATTTTGGCGTCGTTATTAGCTGCATTTGAGAAAGAAGGTCCCTGTATATCTAATATGTAACCGTCTGGAGCTACATAAACTGGTGGCTTCAGCAAATGTCTTCCTTTATGGACGCTGTATGACTGACGCAATACTTTGAAGCAAGAACTCTTTTCAATATTAAGATAAGTGCAATCATTGTAAACAATAGCCTTTGGAATTCTTGGTTCATTATTGTATAAATGATTTGAAAAATCATTCACGTGTTGTTGTATATAGTTTTCCCGTGTGATCGATTGGAATCCTATATTTTCGTTAACGAATCGCACAGCAAGTGATCGTTTCGCCAAAGAAACTGCGAGGCTTGTAGCTTGTCTTGAAGAGTATTTGAACACGATACTTAAGAATTCGTCACTAAGTCCATGCCTCAGTTTGCACAGTAGACATAATAAATCGTTCTTTGACACATAACGCAAACAATCTCCAACTGGAACTGGATTGCAATATCCGTAAAGGTCGTTGAACTGCTCCTTAGTAATGAGAGAAACAATTGCGAATTGAGTGTCCGTGAAGTTCTCTTCAGTGTCAAACATGTTACCAGTGTCATTCAATTTTTCTCGAAGTCCTTGAAAAAATCTTGCAATCTCTTTGCCTGGCAACACAACTGGTCTGTTGACATACCTTAGGCCATCCACCAGGTTTGGTAAAATCAAGCCCGTATCACTCAAATGCTCATTGCAAGATACAGCTCTCCTAGGGACGTATATGTTGCGCTTTACAAAAATATCGATCCGACATGCAAGCGTAAGGTCGTGGATATCACCTTCTGCATTGCACACCAAGCAACTGCGTTTGTTAGTTTGCGATAGTACATTTAATCTCAGGCAATCAGGATCGTTTTGCATTATGTCTATTTCGCGCGTTATTAAAATGTTGCAATTATTGCACACGCGAGTTTCGGGAGTTATATTTTCCTCAGGTCGGCCGTTTGCAGCACGTCTAGCTAGTGCTATTTCTTGTTTGGCGGCGTTTTCTTCTCCTGATAGTCGGACCATGGCACGAGGTATCAATGCGTTATCACAAATGAAGCATGGTATCCGGCGATTTCTTTGGGCCATGATTTTTTAAGACGTACAACTAATCACTAAAAAACTAAATATTTTGTAAAATATAGAACCCTTAACTGATTGAATAAATATTCACCTGTTGTGAAAAAAGATGAAGCCTATTGCAATGGTTTTGTTAACGTTATTCAAATGAACGTTTATTTACATTCCAAAAGATTATTTACAGAAGCAAAAAATAACAAACAATAACAAAATAACAACTCCTTCCTAAAATATTAAGTCTTAGAAACTTTTTATGTTATTTACGTTTATAATAAAAAAATGAAAATTAAACATGATTTAATATGTATCTTTAATTATTATATCATACAAAAAACATATGTCAAAGTAGTATCTTTGAAATACGTCAATAGAGTTTATGTTTGAATCAAATATAAATGTTTTAGTTACTTTTTAACGACTTCTTACTTATAAATCATGAAGAAACGTGTAACATAGTTTATAAAAACTACAGTTTTACATGGATTGACATAAATATACACACAAAATACGTTCATACAGCAAGCTACAATTTTTCGATTTGCAAAACGTTTTTTGGATTTTTCTAAAAAAATATCGCATTTCATGAGTAGCGGCCATGGAGCCTTTTGTTCTGTGCTAAAAGACCTACAAAGTGATAATATTTTCAGTCACTTTGAGCGAAAGGCATTTTCCATAAGAAACGTGCGGGGTCCTTTGTTCTCCAGTACCTCTATTCTTGCCAGAAGCGTTTCTTTTTTTCATTGTTCTCTATCTTTCTCTAGTTCATCTCGTAGCTTTTTAACTTCCTCATTATTCTTCACCATTTCATCATTGTTCTTCCTTATTTCATTTGAGAGATCCAATTTCACCTGTTCGATAGTTGTGAGTAAGGTGTTTTGTAATTGAAGTATTAGGTCCTCCATGTCTGTATCTATTATACTACCTACAATTTCATTAACTTGTTCTTCGGTTTTATTCCCTTGTTCACCCTGATCACTTGGTGTTTGTTGAAACGCGATATCTTTGTTTTGTTGTTGTTCCTTCTTAGTTGGTGTACGTTGGGTTACCTTACTTCTTTTGAACGCTCCCTCTACTATTTCCTCTTCCTTTAGTATTTCGGTTCTTTTCCTTTTGCAATATTCCTCAAAAGAGGATACACTAAACGCCCTGTTTCTATTCATGAAAAGGATACTACATTTAATTGAACGCAACTTTTATTACCCGCGCGTTATTACTGAACGCACTCGCGTTGCGACCTTGTTTACGTAATTTCTCCGGCTCGGATATCGCTGATCACTTTTCACTATCCACTTCTGTTCTACTTTTGCACAATTAACTCTTTTTTCACAATTATTTTACACATTTACTTTCACTTATTCACTTAAATGTGTAGCGAGGTCGCATTACCGATTACTCGCTGACACTGTGAGTAAACTGTTATGACTGTACTGACTGTACCGCGCAAGTTTAATGAGCCTAATTTAAAATAGTACTCTAAATAATTATACTTTTTGCTGTACGGAATTGATATTGAGCTTTAAATTGATTAAATATTACAAATTTAAATAAACAATAACCATAATTTTATAAAAATATTTTTGTTAGCATTGGTTTTTATTTTTAATAAATTCTCTAGGGAAGCATTGCTTCCATTGCTTCAATGGACCGCACGCCACTGCAACTTATCAACAAATACTTCGGTATTATTTATGTATACTCATTTTATATTTTAAAAGTATCTTTTTCTAGCCTTTTCAGATATCAGAATGGGACCTCAAATCGCCGGGCCCCGGGGCTTTGCCCCGAACCGACACATGATAGTTAAGGGAAGCATTGCTTCCATGGACCGCACACCACTGATATTGAAACAGAAGTGTTGCAATGATCATTATTGCAGTGCCAGCATAGTTTGCTGTAAATAATATGCTGCTAATCCAAAACAACTGCTTTTCTTTTTGTGCCTTTGTTTTGCTGTGCCTGGAGTATATGTTCAGGTTCTCTGATTTCCATGCCCCGCGTATGCCGTGGATCTACAAGCTCAGGCAACATGCATTTTAAATAAAATGTTTGCAAGGTTGTTGCATCTTCTTTAACCAAAAATCCTTACGTCTGAAAATGTACCCTACCTTCATTAGAAAATCTAGTCCAGTCCATACACCAAACACACAGGCTTTTCGTCGGGTAATATGCAACTGTCCCTGGATTTGGTAGTATCAGGGATTATTGATATTTATTTCAAATGAATCATTATCCTCGTTATATTTCCAGAATTTTATTTTTTTTGTCTTTATGGCACCGTTTGGTGACATTTTAAATGCCGAATAGTGACACTTCACTTCCATCAGGTGTAGCACCTACATATTACTACAATTAACTTAATCCATTATTGATTTAATAATATTATACATATGTGACCCTGCCCGAAGAAAGGACCCCCCTAAAGATACAGATTTGTAACCAATTTTCTTTAAAAAGGTAAGGTTGAGAAGGCTCAAAATCAATAAATCTCAGCAGAAGGGTCCTTTCTTCGGGCAGGGTCACATATGTATGTTGCATGTATGTATAAGCAAGCATTTCTCTTGCCTATATTGCTTCACTATTTAGTATTTTGTAATCCAATGAGTTGGTTTATTCAAAACAAGTTCATAAAAAACATGGGAAGCATTTGCTTGGACATATGCACAACGTACTAACAGTAAACTTACCTAAGTAAAAGCATTCTTCGTCAATAAAAAGACCATTCTGTTCAATATATACACTTTCTTGTTCTGCCAGTTGATTTAAAGCTGTTTCTTCTTATTTTTTCGCTTTAACTGGGACTGAATATACAAGCCTTTTTACGAGTGGTCCACATTTCGTTGTTACCCTCCGAGTACACACAGAATACAAAGAGGATGCTGTTAATAAATTACGTCGTATTTCAAACCATTCCATACTTTCTGACTGCATCTGTGTATTTCTTTCAATTTCATGTATTTCGGCTGGTGTTTTTTTTAAAAAGTTTAAAAATTTTTCCTTTTCCAGATCGTTTATGGCAGGATCCATGTCAGGTTTTCTAACATTTTCCCCATAATCCAAATCTTGGCCCATAACTTTTTGTACTTTTTGTTTTACACGTTTTGTCTTCCTGTTACTTAAAACCCTTAGTCTCCTTGTCTTTTTTCATATTTTGTATTAACTTCGAAGGTTTCCGGCCCACAAAAGTTTCATATATCACATGTAGACTTCTGCTATTAAATGAGGTGACAGCCCCAGCACATCTGTATTGGTAATTTTTACAAGAAGCATAGTTTATACGCTTTCCACCAACAAACTTACAGATAATAGAATTAAATTGCTCTACGACATTACTGTCCATATCTTCAATCAAACTGCGACTTTGATTAGATATTAATGATATAATTTGGATGAGTCCTATATGCAATTCCTTGCAAGATTTCAATGCATTTAGATCAGTTTCATCCGAATTATCATTTTTGCAAAAATAATCATCGCAGTTGTCATGTACCCCAAAGATATGGTTGGTGCTGTTGTCAATGTCTTTTTTTAGCAATATATATATGCTTCCTTTTTATTTGGATTTTCCTTTCGAAAAGCAATTGCCTTTTTTATACCAATTCGAAATAGGAGAATGTTATTCAGGACTAATTTTCGAACTTTTATAGGAAATCTTGTATCATTTGTTAAGGTCTTTAGTTTATTGCAAAAATTCCTTAACAAATGATTACGGCATTCAATTTTTTCGATTAACTGGGGGTAGGGCCTTGTTTCAAGCAGTTTTTTATATGTACTGCTATCTCCATTGGCTATGAGCCTAGAATATCGAATCCCAAACATTTCTTCGCTATTGAGGAATCCTTCAACTAAAATAGCTGACTCCATACCTGTTGATGAACCTTCATAATTTGTTGAACAAGCATGTTCCTTTTTTAGTCCCTGGCTACAAATCGTGGAAAATTTATTTTTTACACCCAAGTATCACACTTTACCCGTGTGGTGACCAATTATTGCAGCAGCTCCAGATAAAGCATTATAATTGGTCCTGTATGATCTTTTAAACCAACATCCGTCACCCACCACAGTTATTAGGGGTGTTCCGTCTTTGGCAGTGTTGCCATTGGCCCTGGCATAGTCAGCTTCTTCTTTCGCAGTAGAAGCCATTGCCTCCAATGCAATTTTTTCCCATGTTTCTCCTACTTTTTTCTCGCACTCTTGATAAGTCTTACGAGTCATGTAAGGGATATCCATAGTTTTAAACAATTCTTCACTATTGGAAAAACCTATGGACATTGTCCCTTCTATTGCATCTTCATTGATACTGTCTGTACAGGTGTTAACTCTGAAACTCGTATTGCACATATTACAACGAAATGTAATTGTTGAAGCTAGTCCATTGCGAGTTTCATTTATTGGCACAAGGTTGTTTAATGAACAGCCAAACGTGTCTGCATGTATCGATATTTGCATCATTCGAGCAAAAAAATAATCAAAATTTATAATACACCGTTCTGGGATTGAAATGGGTTTACGTATTCCAGAAGTGGTATCCTAAAACAACACATTTGCGATTATTTAGTTTGCTGCAATTGTTTGCCATTACTTTTTCCGGTAAAGAGTTTTTATTATAATGCTGTGTGTTTGCTTCATTTGTCTTGTCAATAGACACTTCAGTAGCAGTATCAACAACTAAATCAGAAAATTGTGATGACGTGGAAATATCATCCTAAAATAGTTTGTGAAGGTACGTTAGAAAATAGCAACAAAAAACATGAAAACAGCATAGTAACCTCGTTTGGATTGTAGACATGTTTCAGATTTGCACAATCATTAATTGAATTTACCACTACAGGTTTAGATGTTTCACATATATCCTAAAATGATAGAGTTATGATTCATATGCAATGTTAAAATTAATGTAATATTAAAATAGGTTATATCGTAACCTCCGAGAATAAAGAGGCCGCAACCAAGCAATCGTGACGTCACGAAAACCGGCTGGCAATTGCGAAACGTAAAATACCCAACATAAAGACACTTGTATATTTCTGAGTAAAACTGAATATTATTTCAAAAAAAGCACTTATATTATGATAAAAAACAATGAATAGGGTTTTCCACGTCACCGTTGAGGTACCCATGATAGACGCGTTGGCTCTTATGGAGGCCTCGCCAATAGCCCTATCTCTATGCGTTAATGTGTTTTATAACTTCTTAACCATTAAATTTAATCAGTTTTCTCTTTGATAGATCCATGTTTTGGGTGTTAATTTTGTCGTTGATTATTTTTGAATAGTTATTGAGAAATATATTGGCAAGAATATGACAATTTTTTAACAATATCGACTTCAACGTTTTGCTACATAAAATACATTTCTCATTGATTTCGTGTACATATTTTTCCAATTTTAACATTGTCAATTCCCGTAAAATAATCCTTTGTTTACCTGTCTTTAGAAAATCAGTTTCATATTTATCATATTATTGTTATAACCGATGACTCTGAGAAATGTTTAATACATACTACTGAATGTTTTGTTGGATTAAATGAGTCTCTATGAATGCATTTAATCCACGTTTTCTTCAACTCTTTATCTTTTGGAAAAGAAAAAACGGACACATACGTATGGGTACTATCGTAATTGCTTGAGCAATTAGGCACGCAACATTTATCAGGCATTTTTAATGAAATAAACAAGACTCGCCCAAGTATCTCGTCAAACTGTTGGCTTTTTTGATTAACTAATCAAAATATTTATGAAATTGTATTTTATATAGGTAAACGACACAATACACAATCATATTATGAACGACACCAACCGAAAGTTATTTTATAAGTAATAAAACAGCTTTCAAATACAAAATTTATCAGCGGCCATTTCTGCCAACGCCCACACTCGATACGGCAATTGAGAAACAGTCTCTTTACTTTTCACTGATTTTATAAATTGTCTTCACATAAATCAGGTAAATCTGAAATTCTACACCTTTAATTTAACACTTTAACTTATTTGAACTTATTTATGAGAGTTTTTGAAAGAAAAATTTCCGAAAAAGAGCATAGTTCACACGACTACGATCACGGCAAATCTAAACTGCAATGGCGTTTGACTTGTACGCATCGGCTGTCCCCGCAAGTTGCCAGCCGGCATTCGTGACGTCAGATCACGTGACACAAGCCTTGTTCGTGGCCTCTTTATTCTCGGAGGTTACGGTTATATATGATAAGAATAAACAACGTAGGTACATATTACTTACTTTGCTAGAAATCGGTTACTTTTGAAAAATACTTTTTGTCTTCAAAATTTGGAATAGTATTATTAGCTGTAGTAAATGGGTTTTTGTAACTGCTACTACTAGTCTAAAATCACATAAATTAAATAATAATGAGATTATCTGAAAGTATGTAACCTTACATTGTCAGAAATGGATTCATGGAAAGAACCTGAAAAATGCTGTTTAGGAGGAACATTTTCCTTATTGTTTGATGAATAATCTATCTTGCCTAAAACAGTACCTATATACGTTGTGCAGTATATTGCAAATAGTTAAGCATTATATTCAATTTATTTTGTTGTTATTATTATACGTACTACTTACATAATACTTCATCTAAAATGCTTTGGATAAAAATTCTTTTGTTACTTGTTCCGAGAACGATTCCTCTACTTTTGCTGGACAGATGTTTACTTTTGGCAACATAATTCTCTTTACGTTTACCCATCGCTATGGTTTTCAACCAACGACCCTTTCTTGAAAGAAACACTAATAAAAATTTCGAAAATTACAAACGATCAGCTAATTCACCACAAAGATGCCTATGGTGCTACGTGTACGGTATAAGCGTAAGGGTTGCTTGCTTTCTGCTTCGTCACACTTCGGCCACGATAGTATGTTTGGACGCTTTTTTCTACGACTATACCCAGCATCCCGCCCATTCTACAGAACAATTTTCTTAATAAATAATTTAGTTAAAACGGTTTCGCATTTGGTATATTTTACAGTTATTTACAAATGTAATCGAATCAAGTTTAGTGAGTAATTTTAATAAAAGTATAGTAACAATTTGCTGTACTAGATCTTATGTTTTTCTCTTGCTATGTAAGACATGACGTGCGAGAATCACTGATTTCTCGCTCTAATGTCATACACTCGTCTTTTTATAAAATAAAAAATAATTCGTAGATATTTGAGTAATGCACATTTTAGTGTACATATTACTTTTAATATGAATGCAAAACAAAATCGTTTACGCGTAATAATAACTTAGAAAAATAATAAATACTAACGTCCTGTTATGCTATTTTAACGCTGAGAAATAATGGTGTCTACATGCTCTTAAAGGTAATAAACTTCTGCCATCTATATGCTTCACGGTTCATTCAGTCATAAAATAGGAAGATATTTCTTTGCTTTATCATGGTGAACCATGCTGAAGTGTTTTTGCACTTTTGAACAAGAACTGAACTTGTTTTAGAGTATGGATTTGTTCTAATGCTGCCTTGTTAGTGGAGGTAGACATCAATATATTGGCTGATCTTTCTGTTGCACTCTTTTATTTGTCATGTGTCAGTAATAATAAAAAATATGGTATAATTCTCCATACTGTGTGTCTATACAATCTTTTTGTATATTATACAAAATTGTCCAGTCAAAAATTTAACCAAGTTTAATAGAATATTTTTCTTAATAATCCAAACCCACCCATAATGCACTTAATTCTTACCTGTTTTGAACATTTTTGTAGTGGTGAAAGTGCCTTTCATTGTATGATGTCCGGTTTTGGATGGGCCAAGAATCCAATGGTGAATCGTATTGATTCTATGGACAAAAATATACCTATAACACTGTTATATGGTTCAAGATCATGGGTAGATAACTCAGCAGGAGAAATAGTAAAAGAGAGAAGAATAGATTCATACGTAAGACTTCAGGTAGATGCAGTAGTTTATAATAAAAAAAAATCATAATAAATTAATAAAAAATTATTTCAGACTATATCTGGTGCAGGACATCACGTTTATGCAGATAAACCCGAAGTATTTAATAAATATGTTATTGAAGCATGTAATTACGCAGATGGAATAGTTTCCAAATATCCAGCAATATTGCCTTCTACTAATTCAGAAAAGACTGAATCAGATGTGGAGGCAGAAGAAAATACAGAAGCAAAATCATCTATAACACCACAAACATGAAAGGATTATATATTAATTAATTAATTTTATTATTTAAGCTAGGCGTATATTATTATAAATAATTATTTATTTTTGTAAAAATTGTAAAATAGAATTAACTTTTTAAACAGGAAATGAGATTAAACTTTTTATTTGATTATGATGAATTATTGCTTTGATTTTTTATTTTTTAAATTTTACTTTCAAGATGTTCTATTTTAGATATACAACAATTGTTAATTTATTATTAAAATTAATTAATTACCTCATGTATTGTAATTGTGTATGCATGGTTATTGTTTTCTTGTTATATAATTAATAAGTGTATCGAATCTGTGATATAAGGTGGTATGTCAAATAATGACGGCTGCATGCATTGTTTTATGAAAACTCTCCAAACTTATTTTAAAATATAACATATCAATTTATGTAATGTTAATGTTTTATTTATTCATTAGAATTTATTTTTGTTTTTGAATTTTTTAAGGACATAATTTGTTGCAAATAAATTTTTGAAATGACTTTTCTCATCCCTTTAACAATAACACATTATAATTTAGCAGGTCTCACGTTGTACATCACCTAGGTAGGTAGTGTATCCATTTTTTTTTTCTAAAATTGTATGTAGGGGAGAGTGAACCACAATGGGCCGTGTTCCACAATGGGTTATCGTATTTATCATCATACTCATATGTAGTAACGTAAAATAGACATTTTCAAGAAGGTTTTATTGAGTTTGTTTGACAGTTTCAAGAAAAGTAAACATTTTAGGATTCAGTAATCATCATTTTTAATATTGCTTCAGTTTATTTTATTTTCATTTCAATGTTGAATACTTACTAGGGTAGTCCTTATTTGGATCATGTTGTAATTTTGTTTTGACAAGTGCCCATTTGATTCCAAAATAAAAACCAAAGATTTTAAACCAATATGCACTTCTTATCTCTATTCTAATTATTTGCTGAAATGAGAAGTTTTCTATTTAAAATACACACTTTTCAATCCTTATGTATACAGTGTGGGATTAAAGTATAGAATATTTAAAAAAAAAAGCGAACTCAACCGGTTTTTTTTAAAACGCTGAAACACGTTGATTATATTTTTTAAAAATACGCATTAATATGTGCGATTCACCTTCGGACTTTCATTTGTTTGTTATGACGTCATCACAAAAAAATATAAATGACAATATAGATTTTTAGTAGTGGAATTCGTTAGCGAATTCTTCCCTTTATGGTCATGCAAATAAATCATTAAGGTTGCATAACAAAAATTCTGAGAAAAATCGAGCTGAACATTTAATGTTGAAACGGTAATGTATGAATGATCCAAACACATCTAATAGTCCGAACAGTCCTAGTTGTGTAAATTGATTTCCATAGTTCGAATTTTGGTATTTGTAGTACGAACTTTACATAGGTACTGTACAAGGTGGTGTACCTTATCTTGGAAACTGAAAGAGTTATGAAAAAAAGTTAAATATTAATGTTGGTTTGTGTAAAACAAATTTTAATTTTATAATAGTTTTGTATATACAGGGTGAGTCATATTGCAATGGCTACCATTAATTTCTTTATTTTCAATGGAACACCCTGTATATTTTTACTGTTTTCGATTCTACACCTTATTTTAAGTACGTTTACCTAATGGATATATCGAGATTCTGCACAGTTTCTGAGAAAATCTAGTTTTTCTGTTATCTTAGAATCATTTCCTATTAAATACGATAATATCAAAATTAAATGTTCAACTCGATTTTTCTCAGAATTTTTGTTATGCAACCTTATGATTTATTTGCATGATCATAAAGGGTAGAAAAGTCACTATCGGATTCCACTACTAAAAATCTATATTGTCATTTAAACTTTTTTTGTGATGACGTCATAACTAACAAACAAATGAAAATCGGAAGGTGAATCACACATATTAATGTGTATTTTTAAAAAATGTAATTGACGTGTTTCAGCATTTTTAAAAAAACCGGTTGAGTTTGCCTTTTTTTTTTAATATTCCAAATTTTTATGAAATAAATTAAGATTAGTAAAAGTTTCACAGTTTTATTAAAATACAACCTGACAATATTGTTTCGACAGCTATGCTGTCATTATCAAAGGTAATATAATTATAAACATACATGTCGCTAAGTCTTATAATTATATTACCTTTGATAATGACTGCATAGCTGTCGAAACAATATTGTCAGGTTGTATTTTAATAAAACTGTGAAACTTTTACTAATCTTTATTTATTTCATGATTATGGAGTTCCACAAAGTAAGGCTGGAAACAATAAACAATTCCATATTTTAATCCCACGCTGTATATTTGACCATTGAGACAAATTGCTGAGTAAAAACTTAAAAATTAATTTTATGGAACTAACAGGCATCAGTGTTACTTTTACAGAAATTTCCATTTTTACAAAAAAATGTATGAAGTGTAAAAAAAATCAACAATAGAATATAAGAATATGAAAATATCAAATATAACAATATCACAAAGAAATATTCAAATAATAAAATATTACAGAAAAATAGCTGTACATCTCCTGGTGGACAAACGTCAAAAAGATTAGATATGAATTAACAAGAATAACATGCAATAATAATGAAACACTAATAATTTACTATATGCTATGATAAACATAATTATAATTAACACGCCTTAGGTCCTGGTAATACCTTTAACAGCGTTATTAAACTGACTGAACCTTACAAAATGTAAGTTACGAAGGTATTTTGGCGGTAACTGCTAGATACTAACGCGAATTTGCGGTAACTACTGAAGATACCGCTAAATTACTCTAGTAAATGCGGAATACTGTCAGGAAGCATAGTAAATCAACCAAAAATTAAAAGTACTGCTAAAAAAATATCATGTGTATTCAAAGTTCTCGTCAGATACAGATATAAGACCTTAGCAAATCAATTAAGAATTTACTGTAGATATACATAAATCTCAATTTTGTAAAAATTGCAGTTACCGCCAATGGTATTAGCATGGCAGTATAGTAAGTAGGTTTTGTTTAATCGTAATGGTTGTTACGGAAATTTGTTGACCAGTTGGAAACCCCAAAAGTAAATTTTGGTTAAAAATTTAAACATAATAGACTGGTGGTTTATAATAAATGAGGTTTTTAATTACACACAAATCATTTCTGAACCTGATCAAAATTTTGAATTGATTCCCTTATAAATAACAAAGGTGTCAAGTTGTAAAGTAAAACACACTGTATATCACATAAATGAATAGTTTGTTTAATAAAATTATACGTATTTTATTAATATTTCTTTAAAACGTGGATATCGAAATGAAAGAAATAATTATTGAATTCATAATAAAATGTCTACTGAAATCTCTTTCTTTAATTAGAAGTATCTGGTATTATGCAGTCAATAATGCCTTTCATTGTGATAAAAATGTTTTAACGAAATACGATACTTATAATTTTATTTTATAAACCACTTCAAAGCTCAACTTATTTATGTAATAAAATACAGCAAATTTAAACATTGACTCGTTATCTGGTTCACGTCCCGTGCGAGAATCTATGTTCACGTCCCGGGCGAGAACCTACGTTCACGTCCCATGCGAGAACCTACGTCCGCGACCAGATCGCGGACCATAATCTGTGGTCCACTTAACTTCCCACTATTAAGAGGGTTGCCACAAGACAAAGTATAACAATACAAAAAAAAGTGTTAAAAAACAAATAAATTAACTTCTAAAAATAACAATTAAGAATTACTAAGTGTGACAAAATAAAGATTAAATTAACTAAAAACTGAAATCATTTGACAATTTAGGTGTTAGAAGTTGCAATTACAAAAGATCGAAATCCCATATTTTGACTTGTTTGCATTCTCTATTCACATACATAATGTAACCCTTTGTAGTTGCTATTACTTTTAAAATTATACATAGAAATGACACATTGTGGAGGTCAAAAAAAAGAGAAATAGAAAAACAAAACTTATAAAAACTTAGTTAGTTACATTAAATAAATAACATGCATATTAAATCAATGTTTAAAAACTTACATTTGTGCCGGCATGCAGAGAGAGTGTTAATTTCTGAGTTGATGATAGGAACTGTATTCAACATGTTGCAGAAATAGGACTGACGCAGCATTGCGCTTTGCTATTGTTTCTTTTTGTATCTGTATGTACGTGGCGATATCATAGTTACTTTCTTGTGTAGCTATATATCTGTATCTCTCTATATATGTAGCCTATATCAAAGCAGTTGATCTTCAGCATTATATTTTCACATGATCTGCCCACCAAGACTGTTTTTAGACAACTGTCTATCTGTCTGAGTGTTTTAGGGTCTTTCACCAATAATTTGTTATAATTTAAACAATCCCTTTCTGACAGTCTACATTGTATGTTAATTTGCGACTGGTGATTTTCTTTAATTTTACTTTCTTGCTTTTAATATATAAATAAGCCTTACTTTGAATCATACTGAAAGGACGCCATTACATCTAAACCTTTGTTAATTAGAGTATTGTGATAAAAAGTACTTATTTGACTAATTAATATGTATAAGTGTATAAATATATGTAATAAATAAAGACCATAAAGTGTTCTTTATTTTGTTTATTTCTGCAGTTTCATCTTTTCTCTATTCTTCAAAATTATTCACTTTGGTTGTTTATTTTTTTGCTGAATATGTCACTGAATATGAACTGTTTTCAAAAAGATGCTTATAAACGTTTGTAAACTTCTAACAACAAAAACTGTTTATTTAATATATCTGTAGATATGTTGTCTATACTTTTCATAACAAGAGTTTTCGTAACAATTATACTGACAAAATTTACATCAAAATATTTAATTAAAATATTAATACTCTAGTAACTTGATTCAGATTTCCAGTATTCAATAATCATTTAACAATCCCTATAGCAAGCAATGAAGCTATAGAATAAGCAATCCCTATAATGTTCTAATAACTGTGTTTCAGACACATTTTTAAGTTGTAAAGATTCTATATTTGTTGTACCATTTAAGTCGAATCACAATAATATTTGTCATATTGAAAACCTCTTGTCATATTTTTCAGATAATGAAATCTTTTAAGGCGTTCTTCCACTTATTATATTATCAACTGATTGTAAGGGCAAAAAAACACAGGTAAGCTCACAGTTCTGATCGAGCTGCCAGTTTGAAGCATAGGACTACGACTTGCAAATAGGAGAGTTGAAATGGATAGTCGAGCATGGTTCCAAAGCATTTATTTAATTTCTTATAGTTAACGGCAGATCTATACTGGTTATGGTTCGAGCTGAACATTTAAAAATGTTCGGGTCAAAACCTGCGAAATGTTCTTCATATGTTTGAATAGATCTCGTCGAGAGCTTTAAAGAATTGAAGTTATATTGCGCTAATGGTTGCCGAGATAGATTGAGTCACACTTGGCAGCACATCCAGAAATGTTGAGCATATCCCCTGCTCATGGTGAGCGTCGAATGCAGTACGCAAATGTTGTTTACAAATATGTTAACTCGATTACACTTCGTTACATATTCTTAACAGTATAATGATTTCAATTAAGGTATATTTTACTGGCAGTCTGCCGTGTCGCCCAATACTATATCTAATAATAATAATACTTTATTTATAGCATTATAGCAGAGTTAGACGTAGTCCTACGTCAAAACTTAGTGAAAAACTTCTTAATGCCTTCTTCTTAAATTCGAAATCCCGGTACTCTAAAAATTTCAACCTCTAGTGGTTGAAATGCGATTTCAACCATCGTTATCAATTGCAAAATGAGTGATTTCAATGTCATGAGTAGAAAAGAGTATTTTACACTTCACATATACTATATATCTTATTAAATGGGTTTGGAAACTCTCTACCATCTATCATCCAGTATTCCATTTACATTACTTTTTGTTGCCGCTATGAGGAAATAACATATATAGTATCGGTGGTAATAAAAAGTGTAAAGGTAATATGTTGTCCTTTATGCCATAGAACAGGACTTATTGTCAAAGGTACAAAACTAAGAACAAGACCGATAAGGTGTTGCCTACTTTTGTATAAAAAAAAACTTGAAATAGAGTTCAGAACATATTAATACTGAAACTAGAAAATGCAAAGTTCCAAGCAATTAAAGTAGTTTAATTAAAAAATAATCATGTTATTGGAGACGAGAACGCTATTCCCCTCCATAAACATCAATGCTTGAAGTATAATCTCTAAGTATATCTTATGTTAGCACAACACATGTCAAAGTGGCAGTATTACATGCACGAAATATGTGGCTCACTTCTAAGAAACCTTTTCTGGATCTAGAACACTGATTGTTAACGTTTTAACAGTTGTGTGACATTAAGTTTCAAGGTCAGCCTTGAGAAAAAACCAAATACTTCTCAGAAAGAAGCAAAAAAATGGATATTAGCATAAAAAATTAAAATTAACATGCACAGAAAGAATTCAGATAAGGTAACCTAACTCGTAAACACAACAATAAACAAACTAGTAAAAGAGCAGTATTTAAAGGAGACGATTTACATGACAATATGGTAAAAACTAATTTTAGATTTTTAAGAAGTTTTTGGAGAACGTAGTGGATATCGAGATACACTAAACAGATATTACAAAACTTAAAAGGGATGAATGGTTAACCATATGAAATATCATGTTTTGTGCCATTTGTCTCTTAACCTGATGTCACAATCGGTATTAAGGTGAAATTCTACACAATGAAGTTCTACCTTACATTCTTAAACTCAAATAAAAAATTTTGTTCTGATTCTTAGGTTATTAAGAAATAAATCTCAATATCTTTAAATTGAATTTAAAAAATATACATGGTTATCAGCATCTTTCAGATTTAATATATTATTCCACTTTGATTGTAGTGATAATAACCAGTTCATATATCTGAAATTCTTCATACATTTTGTTTTGTAATGTCATGTCTGATGAGCACATTACCACCTTACAGTTTCGTGACATAGAGCATAACTAAGAGTAGAAAGTACATAAAAGGAGAGTTCATGAGAAGACACGTGTGCAACAGCAATTCAAATATACTAGGTACAAATAGTCCATGGCGAGGTCAGGTCTTCTGTTTTGATCTCGTATGTGAACTAAATGCACTGTGCAAAGTACCGTGACAATTATTCACATTCGTGACAATATTAGCATTCTGTATAAATTTAACAAGTTTTTCAAAAATTAAATATTTTGATGTAAATTTTGTCAGTATAATTGTTACGAAAACTCTTATTATGAAAAGTATAGACAACATATCTACAGATATATTAAATAAACAGTTTTTGTTGTTAGAAGTTTACAAACGTTTATAAGCATCTTTTTGAAAACAGTTCATATTCAGTGACATATTCAGCAAAAAAATAAACAACCAAAGTGAATAATTTTGAAGAATAGAGAAAAGATGAAACTGCAGAAATAAACAAAATAAAGAACACTTTAGCACATGCCAGAATAACCAACAATTAGTAAAGTGTAATACGTACTATGTGATACTTAATTTATTTCTATTTCCAAAACATCCTTAATTGTTGTGTGTTTGTGTTTGGGCGAGGAATCGGGATGGCGGAGCATCCGTCGTACCTCATGGCACCGATTGCTACACAGTAAAAAATATGTAGTTAAATTTAACTAAATTTTAACTAAATGTTTAGTCCCAGACGATCCACTACAAAGTGTTGTACACTTAGCAATACTGGATTTTGTTAGCTCTAACATTAATACCTTGTTAAAATTTAAAAAACTACTTGTTAAATCATATTCCTGGAAAAAGAGGACTGCAAAAAATATTGTTACAACAACCCCGTTATGTATTAAACTAACAATTATGTATTGTTGGCAGTTCAACAAAATTTGTGAGATGTACGAAATTAGTTGTAGAAATACACAAATTATAACATATATTACAATTATATGTTATCAGTATAACAACAAGGGTTTGTTTAATTCAAAATACTAATTATGATCTTACTAAGCATTGTTGTAGTTTTAGCATTCTTGTTCGTTTTATTTACTATTTCGGTCAGTTACTGTAACAAAGATCTATAGTAATTTAACACAAAGATTAGTTAACTCCTAGTATTTCTTTTGTAGTTTTATTATAGGTGTTGTAATTTTAACATTCGTCTTTATTTATTTGCCAACACTGTTTGTTACTACAACTAAAAGTATGTTGTTACTTTAACAACAACTGTGTGCTTTTTAGATATAATGTAGTGTTAAAAGAGCAATCAACATTATTAAGTAACCTTATCCATACAAACAACTTCAAACACTTTAAATAAAATTTAATGAAACACTCGAACCAACTGTAATTTTAGATATGTAATATATTTGCTTTTAAATCCTTTCTAATTTGGAAGAACTATGAATCTGTACTTGCACTTTAAGTTAAGTTATAACAATTCAGAAGGATCCAGGCCTCAGAAAAAGATTAGAAAGGATTTACATTAAGTAAATATGTTGTAAAACTGCAAATTTTTTGGTCAGAGTGTTCGATTTAATTAAAATGATTAAAGTTGTTTGTATGAAAAAGATATTGGGTTGATATAATTATTCTTCACATCTTCCAGACAGGGTCATCCAAGCATATATAATAACCTATAGGCTAGCTTTTTTATTTGATTATTACTAATGATGTTCATTGCTCTAATGAAGGAACTTAATAGGGAAGAAAATAATACCAATTACAATGGCAATATAAACATTTATTCTTCATTAAAAAGAAAAATATATAATATAATGATTACATACTAGACAAAAGAGTAGTACATTCAGAACAAATTATAACAACATTTAATCATAATATTATTCTGAAATCAATAAGTAAGAGGTTACATGTTTACTGATTTTCTTTTAAATAACTTCTTATATTATTTATGTCGATATAAGATTGCAAGACCAGAGAATACTAATATTAACAACAAAATCTAAAAAATATAATTATCTCTTGAAATATTACTGTTTCATTCTAGCAATGGAAGCTATAATAAAAGACATAAAACAAAAGTTGTATTATTGCTAGCATTATGTATAAAATCTCCTTCTCTCCAGGTGATTTTTCTATGCATCTCGAAGGGCCTACAGTTTATATTATAATAGAACAATAAATCATAAATTTATCAACAATAACATACCTCAGGTGTAATAGATTTTTGACAATTTGATGTGAGAACTCGTTTGCCTTCTGCAGGATGGTTAAAATTGCCATAACGAAGATGCGCTATCATCATCATCTAGAGAAATATCATCGCTTGGACTGAGGCTTTATATGCTGATTGTAACAGCAGATTCAAAAGCATGGAATTCTGTGATAATAGATTTTCAGATAGAACACTATAATCATTATAATAATATAAAAGTTACTTACTTTCACGAATTTTAAATAATACACCTCTAGGGGAAATCTTAATATTCTCTTCTGCAAAATTCTCCCTTAGATTGTCTCCAAATTCGTTTTGAAGTGTGACCTCCACCAATTCAAGACCAGGAAATACTTGCTTTACTATAAATGAAAACATATATAGGTATAGTATTATAATAACAATGCTTTTTGGAAATTTGCAAACATGATGTATCTGCCCAAAAATTCCTTTCCTTCAAAACAACTTGTCCATTGGCGTTTCCAATGATACCTTATATATTATTAACTATAAAATTTAGTAAATAAAAATGTTCCTTCGAAAAAAAATCTGATAATCTTTTAAAATGTATAGGTACTAGTAAATATAATGTATGTACATATATGTACCGAAAAGAGTGACTGGAGATCATAGTGTCATAGACATAAATTCTCAACAGTGACGCAAGGTTGATTTCTAATAGATCAAATAATTTTATTATTTGTAAAGCTAACTGCTTAAAGACACAAATGAAAAAACTATTAAAGGAAACTGTTGCAACAAACAACAATATCATTTGACAAGTGACAAATATCGGGATGCCTTTATAATAGTTATTTATGGTACAAGTGAGTTAAGTAAGATATTATCCACGAACGGAAAATTTACCCTCGAGGGCTGGCAGGACCGAGATGGTTAATTTATCTGAATGGATAATATCCTTAACTCACGTGCGTCATACAAAATTTTATCCAGCACCTCTTTATTTAAGTTTAAACATCGAAGTTGCAATGTTAGTTAGTCTTTAGTTTTGACGGTAATAAATTTAATACTCTAGCACGATGACTGGATTTTAATAATATTAAGTAACGTAAGCTGGTGATTGGTTGTTATCTTTGAAGGAGTGTTTTTTAAAAATAACTAAATAAATATTATAATGTAACATAAGAGTAAACAATCACTTTCCTTATTTAAAATAGCCATAGTAAACATTGTATTTATACAGTGAAAAAACAAATCGAACTCAACCGTTTTTTTTAAAAACGCTGAAACAGGTCCATTTTGTTTTTTAAAAATACATGTTAATATGTGCGATTCACCTTGCGACTTTCATTTGTTTCTAAGTTATGTCGTCATCACAAAAAATTTAAATGACAATATAGATTTCTTATAGTGGAATCCGATAGTGATTTTTCTTCCCTTTATGATCATGCAAATAAATCATAAGGTTGCATAACAAAAATTCTGAGTAAAATCAAGTTGAACTTTGTAAATGTTTGTTAGTTGTGACGTCATCACAAAAAATTTAAATGACAATATAGATTTTTAGTAGTGGAATCAGATAGTGATTTCTCTTGCCTTTATGATCATCCAAATAAATCATAAGGTTGCATAACAAAAATTCTGAGAAAAATCGATCTGATATATTGATATATTGATTTATGTTGGTATATTGATACCATAATATCAATAACATTAAATGTTCAGATCGATTTTTCTCAGAAATTTTGTTATGCAACCGTATGATTTATTTGCATGATCATAAAGGGAAGAGAAATCACTATCGGTTTCTACTATAAAAAATCTATATTGTCATTTAACATTTTTTGTGATGACGTCATAGCTTAGAAACAAATGAAAGTCGGAAAGTGAATCGCACATATTAATGTGTATTTTTAAAAAACAAAATCAACGTGTTTCAGCGTTTTTAAAAAAAACCGGTTGAGTTCGCTTTTTTTTTAATATTCCATACTTTAATCCCACCCTGTATAGAGGTGTTGGACAAAATAATAATTCCCTAAATTTCCTAATTGTAAAATTTTATTTTCAGATACATAGAATGCATAATTGTCCCATAAAAAAAGTATTAAAAGAGAGAATATATCGATATATGTACTTACCTGCACTAATTATCTTCTTTTTTTTGTACTTGACTCTAAAGTACATTTTTTTGGTTGGAGGTTCATCTAAGTTTACTATATGGAAGGCGAATCATCCATGGTTAAAATTAATGTGTTAAGACACAAAAACCAACTATAAACGCGGTATAATATAATAAATAGGTATAATAGTGTATCACCTTTATAGCAAAATGCAAAGTACAAATGCCGGGCTATGGTACCCAACTCTTTCTGCGCGAATCATTTACGTCGTGGCAAGCGACCCCATAACATCATGGGTTAAATCCTGCTAAATCTACTTTTCAAATCATCGCGAAGCCGACGTCAGGATTTAAAAAAACTGAGGTTGTTAATGCAGTAAATGTTTAACTGAAAAAACGCGAGTTGCTGCATGTGCATTTATAAAGATAAGAAAAGAATATCAACATTCTTGCTGTTATAACTAAAACTGAAATTCATGCACACATGGCACTGTTCAATATAACATAATTATTTGTTATTTCACTAAAACATGTTTGAACTTTTCACTAATTTAGGTTTTGATTTCTGTAGCAAGTGCGTTCGATATTTTAACTAGATTATTGTCAAATACCTCATCTAGTTTTGTTAGCCCTTTGAAATATTTTTGTTAAAAATTCATTTATTTCTGCACAATTGATTCTAAATTTTGTTGAAAACGTAGAACAAAAATGTTGTGCATAAATCGCAAGGATTATTGTTTACAGTAATCATCTATTTAGTAACTTCTACAAACATTTTGAACTTCAACAAAATACTTGCTGTATTGACAACAAGTTTTTCTTTATTAGCAATAGCGCCCGATAACAAATTACGTGATATTTGAATTTAGTTGAATTATATCAGAATTTTAGACATTGTTGCATAAAATTGTAGTGAATGTGACAAAATGTAACTTAACGAAAATTATTTTTTACTGTGTATGATCATTTGGCCGACCCTACTAGAATTTAGCCGAATCTGGGAGAATTCCACCCCCAGTAGGGATCTTTATCGTGCCAAACATCGCATTGACACGGGACCTACAGTTTTACTTCCTATCCGAAAAGAAGGCATGTTTAAAATTTTTCTCCGCAATGAAAAATTACCAGTTTGGCCGGGGATCGAACCTGCGATCTTTGGATTATGAAGCAAACATGCAAACCACTAATCCACCGAGACTGGCTTAAATTGTTGTTTTCATTGACAAATATCCCATATTTACAATTACCCTGATTGGTCCTACACAATAAAACTTTATGGTCTTTATTTATTACATATATTTATACACTTATACATATTAATTAGTCAAATAAGTACTTTTTATCACAATACTCTAATTAACAAAGGTTTAGATGTAATGGCGTCCTTTCAGTATGATTCAAAGTAAGGCTTATTTATATATTAAAAGCAAGAAAGTAAAATTAAAGAAAATCACCAGTCGCAAATTAACATACAATGTAGACTGTCAGAAAGGGATTGTTTAAATTATAACAAATTATTGGTGAAAGACCCTAAAACACTCAGACAGATAGACAGTTGTCTAAAAACAGTCTTGGTGGGCAGATCATGTGAAAATATAATGCTGAAGATCAACTGCTTTGATATAGGCTACATATATAGAGAGATACAGATATATCAATACATTAGGGATTTAAATTTTAAACCTTTTAACACTGTAGAATTAAATAGTGTAAATGAAATAAATGACATGTTAATAACATAATTAACTTTGATGAGTTAAAGTATTCCTGTCTCAGTTAACGTTTCAACTTTACTGTGTGATACTAACTGAAACACTCAATTCTTTCGACTCGATAATTTGCATAGTCTAAATGATTACGATCTTGTATTTAGTGAGGGTAATATCAATAAAAATATCAGTGTTATTATTTTTATTACGACAATCCAACTCGAAAATTTTTAACCATTCAAATTACAGAATTTTTCAAATTGGGACCAATGAAATTAGTTTATAGTGAAAAAAACCACTAAAGGTTTGTTCTCAGTGAAAAAATTTATGTCAAAATAAATAAAAATTTGCTTGATGGATTGTCGAGCCGAATTCAACTCGTGGTCTAATTTTCTCTTGCAAAATTTTTCATTTAAGACATACGTAGATTTTGCTTTTGGAAAATTACACTGGTCTCCTTCGTCAACTTGTGTAATTTTTCGTTGCAAAAGCTACTCATTTCTGAAATGACAAATTTTGTCGGAAAAAATTAGACCACTTGTTAAATTACCTATATATGTTGAAATAGGTCAACACCTGAAAGAAACAAAAAATAATTTAAAAATACAAAATCACATTCTTTTTTTGAGATATTATATTAATATAAAAGCTGATACTGATCTAGTTTCCCAATACCTTGATACCCTAGCTGAATACAACTTAACACCTTAATAAACAAATACCGAGACAAATACACTCGTATACAATATGCAATACCCATAGTTGCCTAGATTACATATTCCTAGCCGTAAATACAATAAACATAGATGAAACATGCAGAGCCTTGATCTACGATACAAGAATTACGGACCACAAAGCAACGATGGCTATTATTGCACTTGAACATAAAATAGTACCCGCAATACCCAGTAACGAAAAGCTATATAATGATATAAAAAATGTTGACTGGAGTTTGTTCTATGGCCAAAAAGATATTGAATTAAAAACACAGTATTTAGTTGATATATTTAACTCGCTAGTTAAATAAAATACTACAATATTAAAAAGAAAACGCAATTCTCTAAAACGAAAAGAATGGATAACCTGGAGAATCATTAATTCGATTAAGAAAAAAAATTACATGCCGAACATAAAAAAGATCCTAACAATACTTAAAAAAAACAAACTTATACTAACTATAGAACATGTATTGAAAAATTAATTAAATCAGCTTAAAGAAAATATAACAACAAAATGGATAATAATAGGGAGAACACTAAAAATCTGTGGAAAATTATTAATAAAATCCAAGGAAAAGAAAAAGATAACTCTATTAAAGACATACTTACCGATTTGGGCAGCACCTAAAGCACATAGCAGACAAATTTAACCACTTTTTCATAGACGTGGGCGAACGTCTTGCTAACAATATACCCATGCCCTCCACACCAGCTCCCCAAAGAACCCCATCAGTTAATTCTCTTTTTTTAAATTCTGTAAGTAAAAAAAAAATTGAAGACAATAAAAACATTAAAAAATCGTAAATTACCGGACATTGATGGTATAAAAGCAGTTGCAGACGTAATCTCTCCCTTATTAAAATCATTAATTAATGACATATTTAGCAAGGGACAGTCTCCTTTGGAGTTTAAAAAGACTGTAGTTGTTCCTATTTATAAAAAAACTTATAACAAACTACAGACCTATTTCTTTAACTACAACATTTACAAAAATTGAAAAAAAATTAAACTCACATTTAACATCCTACTTAAATAAATATGGAATATTGTCTAATTGCCAATTTGGATTTCGAGAGAAACTTTCCACAAACAATGCTATTACTGAGCTAACAAGTAGGAAATATATAGCTGTTGATAGAAAAAAATCTTCCCTGTGTGTTTTCCTGGATCTTGCCAAGGTCTTCGATACTGTTTCTTATGAACAACTGTTGGAGGTCTTGGAGGATGCAGGTATAAGAGGAGTATCTTTAAATATATTTCGAAGCTACCTGTCTCAGAGGGCACAATATGTTAAAATACAAAATATCATGAGTGAAGTTAAGTACATAAAATATGGAATACCGCAAGTAACTGTCCTAGGTCCATTGCTCTTCTTATTATATATAAACAGTCTGTTTGATTTAACAATTCAAGGAAAAATCATCAGTTTTGCTGATACAGCAATTCTTTATGACACTGATACATGGACAGATTTAAGACAAATAGTCGAACAAGGCCTAAAAACAATAAATTGGTTTAAGCATAAAAAACTAACCGTAAATCTTGATAAAACTTGCTTTGTTCCTTTTGTAAGTTATAGAAACCATCTTCCTACATACCAGAATTTAGATATAACTCACGAATCTATAACTTATAGTAGACATTCCATGAATCTTATAAAATATCTAGGAGTTGGAATTGATTCCCACTTAAAATGGAATTTTCGTATTAATCATGTTACAAAAACAGTAAGAATGTTATTATATAAATTTAAATTTTTAAAAAATATAGATACTACTCACCTTAAAATACTATATTATGCTCTTGTGGAGTCTCGGCTTCAATATGGCATTATGGCTTGAGGAGCAACAACATCCAATCACCTTAAAAAATTGGAAATCTTACAAAAGAAAATTATAAAAATAATATAATAAAAGAAACAGATATCCGGGTAATTTACTGTTTGAAGATGCAAGACTTCTAGATTATTTAAGACAAATATTTACATATAGGGTAATCATGTATACTTACAAAAATCGATGAGTTCTTGAAAACATTTCACATGGTTACGATATAAGAATAAAACAACAGCATTTAGTTCAAGTTCTCCACATGCAAAAATCCATTGGGCAGAGGGCATACAGTTATCTGTTACCAAAAGTCTATAACTCCTTGCCCAACATTTACAAAACATATCTTTGTAGAATAAACTCACTTGGACTTATTAAAAAACTTTTTAAAAATTATTTGTTTATAACACGCAGACAATTTATTCACAATCTAATCGAAAACAAGATATAACGCTGTTAACCCTGTCTGATATGTACAGCAAATGTTATTTTCACTTTACATTATAACGAATAACTAAGTAGTTATTTTTTAATGGCAGACCTATTGGAAACTGGCCCATGCGCAACCTAACCGGTCCTCAATGGGTTTTTTTCAGTTTATTAGTTTGTAAAACGGTTGTTTAAATGTATATTCCTACTTTTTTTTTCTAAAATATATATTTTTTTGCTTATTGTGTATAGATCTGCTTGTATTTCTATATAACACATAAATTATGTATTTTGCTCTTTTCTTTCATGAGTAAACATTATTATTATTATTATTGAAAAGTTGAAAAATCATATTATTGGTTATAACTCGAAAACAAAACACAATAGCGAATTCTGGTTTTAAGCGCTGAGTTCGTCTCGAAAAAAGATATCAAGAACGTGCAATTCATTTTCCTCTATTTCTTAAAGTACCCAAGTTCCCCTATAATAAAAAGCAAATTTGCCCACCCTGTACTTAAGGGATGAGTACAAGTGAGGAGCTCTTTTCAAATTGTAACAAGTACACTTTTATAAAGAACGAACCGAAGGTGGAGGTATTATATGCCATGTTTGATTAAAATTGATTATTCTAACTTGATTAAATTTATTTGAAAACAAAAAAACAGAATTTGCATTCTGCATTTGAGTATATGATTTGTCGTGTTTTGCATCTAAATAATAAACAAGCACTGAATCTGAAAGCATATTTTATTGAACAAAAGCATACATGAGTAGAACTAAGAATTCGTTTAAATAATAAATACATATGTAAAAAAAAGAAATACACATTTCGAACTTAAAATTTAGATTATTATATCTTCTGCTACCAAATTTTCATCAATAACATCGGCAACACGATTATGCTCAAGCAGTTGAATAATAATACAGATCTAAATTTTCTTTGTAATCCCTACCATAGTGACTGTTTAACAAACTTTCAATACTTTTTATTTTACTTTTTTCTCTGTTAGTCTATGATATAGAAACCTTCTTCAGAGATAATGGAGCACAGGGCTTGAATACTGATAATATACATGAAATACTAATGCTGCTATATGCTGACGACTTGATTATTCTCAGCGATTCACCAACAGGTTTAAACAAAAAATTACAAATTTTGGGAAAATATTGTATAACTAATAGTCTGAAGGTCAATACAGAAAAAACAAAAGTTATCTGTTTTAGCAAGGGAATTACTAAACAAAGAACATCTCAAAGTACACCATTTTATTACGATAACCAAAAAATAGACACAGTCAATAAATACACATATTTAGGGGTAGTCTTCTCTTCCTTAGGAACAGCTTCTGGGGCCTTGATTTAGGTTATGGGTTGTAGTAATTATTATTATTATTATTATATGTTCAAATGTACAAAGCTAAATCAGATTCCTGGAATACACAAGTTAAGTTGTTTGAATCCATAAATACACTTTTATGCACAGATGCATTATAATTAGACTATTATTACTAGACTCATCTAAACATATCTATTTATGGTCTGGTGGGTATCTTATTAAGGGCCTCTTTATGATCTGCCAGGCAATAAAGAAACGTGAATTAAATGTCAGAGCTGTTTTTTGTAGAACTTGATGTTGATTGGTTTTTAATATAATTTGTAAACTTGTCACCAATGAAAATAAGCTGAAATTAAATATTTTGGAATAATAACTATAGTAATGTACTTCGTATAAGCACATAAGTATAATGTACCTACGTACTCAATTAGTTATATTTTTTACACAATAATAGATTTGAGATAAAAACTTAATCTGTGCATAAAATGTATAGCGGGCATAACTTGCTTTTATGGCCCTACAGCCTTTTCCTAGCCTGAGGTGTTGGCCGAGGGCTAGAAATAAAGCTTCTGGCCATAAAAGCTTCTTTATGCCCTTAATACATAAATAACTATTATATGCAGTTCCAGTTTGGGTGCAGGTTCTAGGCAGTTCCAGGTGTGCAGATATCTTAGAAAAAGTACAAGTTTATTATTTTAAGAAACTATCATTATCAAAAACTACACCTGATTTCATGATTAGACTTGAAACAAAGAACAAACCGCGTCAAAGTATCACTTATAATGTTTAAACTTACTTTATAGCAAAAAAGCTATCCTCAAAAAGTACGAATCTGTACTCCTTAATGAGGACAGGATTTGCCTATCAAGGTTAACTTTTCAAATATTTATCCAAAACTTTCAAATGTTCAAACAGCCCATATACATAACTATTAGGCTAATTGCTCAAAGACGCTTATCTAGTAAAAGACATTTAAAATTAACAAACAACAATCAACATATATTTGTACCATGTGCAGTCTAAACCAATTGGAATCAATAGAGCACATGATCCTAGAGTGCTTAATTTATAAAGAAATAAAACCAAAATTTATATTGGATATCACAAATCTTAATGAACTCATAATTTTCCTAGATCAAGTTACTCCGCCCCTTGTAACTAAATTTGCAAAGCTCATCATTAATGCAATTAAGGTTAGATCATTTATATTAAACGAATAATTAATTAATTATATTTACCATTATTTAAATTTTATATTTAAATGTATTTTTTTAACATGCGTCACTTTTTAAATCGCTTCAGCAAGCAGATATTAATATTTTGACTGGTGTAAAACTTTATGACTCTCTTATTCAATTCATTAGTCAACTAAGAAACAAATTCGATTATTACGAGGCAGAGGGCAAAAAACTTTCCAATTTAATTCATATAAATACGATATTAAAAGAGTCAAAATTCGAAAAGCCCACAGCGATGAGAGTACCACACCAGAAGCAAAGTTTGATGGATCCAGTAACATGAGAATTAATACTTATTATGTTATCATAGACAAAATTACCAGCGAATTAACTAAAAGAAAAAATGCCTATAACATTATTTCAAATAATTTCGGATTTTTGTTTAATTTGGTTAATTTAGACGACAATTCAATAAATGAAGCGGCTGTATCTTTGAAAAAATATTATGCTAACGACTTAGACGATAATTTTCCTCAAGAATGTGTACAGTTTAAATATTTTATAGAAGGTATCAATTCAAAAAGTACTTTAAATATGGAAGAGATGCTTAAATTAATTAGAGATAATAAAGTGATGTCAACATTTCCAAATGTTGATGTTGCATTGCGAATCTTCTTATGCATACCAGTAATTAATTGTTCTGGAGAAAGATCATTTTCTGCTCTGAGCCGCGTAAAAAATTTTGTTAGAAGTATGCTAAGACAAGAAAAACTTGTCGATTTATCCATTTTGGCCATTGAATCAGATCTGGTTAAAAATTTTAATTTCAATGAAGTAATTGATGAATTTGCATCTATGAAGTGCCGAAAAATTACCTTTTGAAATATGAATTTATTTTTTAAAGTTTTCCCAATTTATAATAAAATATGTTTGCTTTTCCTTATTGTAGTTTATTTTTAGTAAAAATAAAAAATCTAAAAAGTGAGAAGGAATCAGGAGGTAGGGGCGCCTTATAAGTTTAGCCTAGGGGCTCCCATAACCTTAATCTGGCCCTGTACCTATTGGTTATAACTCGAAAACGAAAGATAATAGCAAATTCTGGTTTTAAGCATTGTGTTGAGTATGTGTAATCCATTTTCGTCCATCTGTTATAGTAACCGAATTCCCGTATGTAACAAGCAAATTTCAACTACCCTGTACATACATTGTTGACTAACTACATATTGATTTGATACCATCGATTAGTCATAAGCAATTGCATCTTAAATTAAAAAGATTGCCTATTTTCTATAAAATCTAAATTAGATGTTATTTGCTACATAAAATAATTACAAATCAGAATGAAGAGCGATCTTACATATGGTATAGTTTTTTGTTATACATCTTATTAATCAATCGCAATAGAAAACTGATAAAACATAATAACTAATAAGTTTGCTGGATTCATTCTAAAAAATTAGTTTGATGAGAGATCGTTTAGCAAATTTGTTATGCTAAGGAGATTCTTGCTTTATGAATATAATTAAAAGTTTTATAGGATACAGAACAATTTAAAATACATTTTATATAATTTTTATTTCATCTAAGGTTTGCATTAATTCCAATAACCTATAAAGTTTTGTATTTTACTGTTTCAAAATTTCCAATATGTATTTTGAACACAAATCTCGCACAACATAACCTGAAAATAATTTAAACAATTGAAAACAATTCTATTCAACGCCCAGCCACAAAAAAATAAACGCATTATTATTATTTTAAGGGTAGTTTTCATTTGCTCTTATTTGAGTGTTCTGCGCAGGTCCTTACGGGTGACGCGCCCTAGAGGAGCACCTGTTACTCGCTCGCTTCTTTCTTCTTCATCAGTCTTCGCAGTTTGGTGGGAGAGTGTTTATTAGTCCATTTCTCCGAGCCAACCGGCATCTCTATTCTCGCATCTATAACTTAAAATTTTTATATTAATATTCTTATATTAAAAGTGTAATAATCAAAAATGTCCGATCAAGCTGAACCTGTAGCCCAAACTGAAGAACAGAAAACCGAAAACGCATCCCCTGAAAAGAAAGAAATACAGGAAAATGGTACCGGCGAAGCTGAACCTGTTGCAGAACCAGAACCCCCAAAAGAAATGAGAGCCGTGGTTCTCACCGGTTTTGGTGGATTAAAATCTGTTAAGATTCTAAAAAAGCCCGAACCTACCCTCAGCGAAGGGGAAGTGCTGATTCGAGTGAAGGCTTGGTGAGTAAAAATAAATATAAAGTGTGCCTTGAAAATGTTTCATTTTAATTTCTTTGTCCGTTGTTAAGTTTAAATTTGCCGGTTGAAATAAAGTTTTATTAAAGAGGTTTTTGTAAGCGTAAAATTCGAAAATAAAAAGCGTAAAAATTTAAATTATTTAATTATAATAATTTTCGCTTTCCTGAGATTTTGTTGGGAGGATATCAAAAACCAAAGCAAATGTTTCTGGGTTGTAGTTGTCAAGGGTGGTCAGTGGCGTAGGTGGATGAAAAACTTATTTAAATTTATTCTATTATCCACTTGTATTTCTCATGTATTGTTAATGATTGATAAAACTGATTAAATAGAAAACCACAAAGTTGAATAAACGCAATAAGTTTCTGAGAATTCGAAATGTATTTGATTAATTCTCTTCACTTGTTTAGTATCCAACAAAAAAAAGAACATCGAGACTTTCTTGCTTTAAAAAAATTGTCATTTGTTATTTCTTTTATTTGAAATATCATCTCGTGATTCCACTTATCATCTGTTAGAAACAGCTGTTTTGTTTTTCCCGTATTCTTTATTGTGTTAATCTAAGCATAAATATTTAACACATTAACAAATAATAATAAAGACTGATAATTTTATTTTGCTGTTTTATCTCTAATTCATATTTAGAAGAAGAAAAATATTAAATTCCTTTATGTAAAAAATGGAAACAATTTTATAATTTCTTTAGGGTGGAAGTCATGACTGGGCAAAAGCTAAAGGGCGTATTGGATTTTTTGAAAAAATACATATAGACAGACGCACTATATTTATAAATATTTCAATAAATTTGGTTTATTTTCAAATCAAAGTACAGATTGTGTCTGTCAGTCGACGAAGTCTTGCAAAGCGACACAATGGCAATAAGACCAAACATATGGTACAATTTTTACGATAGTTCCATTTGGGCAGAACAATCATTTTGCTAGAATTCCGATGTAGAACTACAAATTAAGTTGTCTGTACTAAAGAACTATTAACTTTTAACCTTACGACATGTAACGTTCAGATTTCAAGGGTGCTGCCCAAATTTATACACAATACCCGTAGCAGTGAAAAGCTACCAAGGGATTTTTCTGAGTGAGCGTTAGTGTTGAAACTTCTATTTTTTATAGTCTTTATGGAACTTTACATTTAAATTTTTTGCAAAACTTCCGATTCTTGAATCTCTCATCTATTGGATGTGTCAGAATTTTAATGTTAATCCCATAAGGAATATAATTATGGTGGAAAATAAAAATTTCAGAAAAGTTGAAAATGTGTTCTTCCAGGGCGAAGGCCTATTCAGAATGATTTTTTTTATTGTTAGGGGTACTGAATTATTTTTCTCAGAGTCCCATCGAAATCTGAACGTTGCAGATCGTGAGGGCGTTTCCTGTTAATCTTGGATTATGACGATCAATTTCTATAATTGATGTTTAGTTGAGACTTTTGTTGGCAGTTTTTGGCTTTAACATAATAAGAACTTTTGGAAAACATGTAACAGGAAGGGTATACATTCAAGAGATACTCACGATATTTGTATGCAGCAGATATCTTTATTTTACTTTGAGATATCCAAAGAGTAAGTTTAAGTAAGCTCCGAAGTCTAAGATTAAAATTTTACAATTCTAAACTGGAACGTATCATAAATGGAAGATTTCAACATCCAATGGTTGTTCTCGTCATAATTTTTTTTTCTTTTGTTTTATTTAAAAAACCTTGATTTTTTAAATAAATAATTTTTTAATTGTGTACTTGCAGTTTTTTTTCAATAAATCAAAAGTGGTTACAGATAGCTATAGGGACGTACCTACAAAAAATGTTTGTTATTTAATTCTGCATCACAAAGGTACAAAATATACAGGGTGTTCCATTTGAAAAAGTTGTGAATTTTAGCTTTGAAGTTGTCTAAATTTAAAAATTAATTTTGGGCACCCTGTACATGGTGGGTCCATTTTCTTTTAAAGAAGAGCACCCTACAAGCCCCTGCAATAAAATCCCTACTTAAATTCGTCTTCACAGTTGCGGCCGTGAAAGCGGTAAACTGTTAAGTTGGATAACGTAAAACTCAATTTTTTGAAAAAAAAATTATAACCTCTAAACCGGTCATTAGATGGCGTTAAAATTTTAGATATGAATAAACCTGCCAAGAGAGGTGTTAAATATGCAAAAATATTTGGGGCATTCTATTTAGAAAAAAATTACCTTAAGCGTGCCACACTTTTCTGAAACACCCTGTATATTTGAAAATAATTTCTCTAGATGCGCCTCTATCCACTGTTTACATCCGTATTAGAACGATTTTTCTAGCTGTTACCGTTTAGGAGCTATCGGACTTCCCCACACTATTGCCTCACCCGGTATATTTGTTGTTTTACTAAACAAGAAATGGATCAAATTACACCATCTGATATTTACCTCATATCTACAGTCGTACAGTCGAAGTGCAAAATGGTTTCGGATTTTATTAGCTAGATGCGTTCGAAATTAATTTTTTGAAGATTTTAGAGACCCGTATCCAAATGTGGAATTAGGTGCTTAGAGTCAGTGCAGAAAATATCCCGAGTTTTGACCTTAATGCTAGTACTACTTACTACTAATAATATTAATACTAGTAGTGGTCGTCCGTAGACACCAGATGCCCAAAATTGAGATTACGTGCTTAGGATTAATGTAGAAAGTGTTCCGAGATTTGACCTTACAGGAAATAAGGTCATCTGAGGGATGACCTTAGGACAATAGGAGTAGTTAGTAGTCATCAGTAAGCTCAGACATGCAATATGCATGAACTCTTCCCGACTGGAGTTAAAAAATGAAATTTTGTGTTTTGGTTTCACGTACAAAGTACCCCAGGATTTAGAAACTATAGTGTATTCAATTTCAAGCTAGAGTAAAATATGCAACCCAAATAACAAATTTCTTTAGTAACTGGATAAATAAAACAAAATTAAAGAGATATAGATCAAAGAGTGATGGGCTTTTGACTCTTATGTCATAAAATTGTTTGTGGTTAAGGAAATTTGTCAAACTTGATGTTGTTTTTACAGATTTAGGTAAAGTTGCAAAGATTTTACAATAAACCATGATTTAGAATTGAAGAACAGTAACGAAAGTTTTATTGAACATAATATAAATAACTGAACATGTTTTAAAACAGAATAATGACTACTAATTTCTATTTTGTCAGATTTTATGATTTAATAACTAAATGTCAAACATAAAACATAAGAAGCAAATGCCTCTTTGATTTCACTTTTTTTTTAATTTAAGAGAATATTTACTTTTTTATCCTACTTTGACAGTGAATTGACAGCTGTCAACTGTCAATTTTTCAAATCTGACATCAGATTTGAATTCAGCGACCTCAAAAACATAAACTTATATATTTAAATAATTAAAATATGCTTTTGACATCTATAAATAGTATTAAAAATGAATAGTTTTGTAACGGATCTGTGGAGCTTTGGAGCTCCGTAGCTGCCAAAATATTGAATTTGGAGCTTTGTGTCCATGGAGACTTTTGTTCAGGATGACAAAATATACAACATATCAAAAATTCAGAAAATTTGACCGAAACCCAATTTCCATAAGATTATTGCGGGGTCCTTTTATTTACATCAGCCCTACTGGGAATAATTCGTTCATATTACATATCTAGAGGTTTCTGGTCAAATATAGTACTAACGTTAAAAAACAAATAAATTTGTTTGTGGGCGGGGGGGGGGGGCATTATTGGAAAAATATTTAATTCCCCCAACTATTGGCTAGACTGCTAAATTCTTTTACACTGAGGCTATTGGGTCCGTGGATACTTACTGAAAAAGTATGGGCCAAATCTGAAATTGTGCAATTCGAGTAATAAAAAAAATTATAAAAATCGATGAGGGAGGTGTGGAGTAGTGTATTGAATATTTAGGATCGATCAGGATATGATTTCTTTTGTTCAAGTCAACTTTCCATTCTTAATCTTCTGAATATAACAATGGGATCATTGGTTGACTTCACGCACGAAGATGCAAATTCCCATACAAACTCCAATTTCGATTATTTGACACGTGGAGGCAGCAAAATAAACCCTTTATTTTGTTAATTATACATTTAATTAAAGTGGGTTATATTCTGTATTTGGGGATGAAAACGTTTTAAAGTCCGACTTCAGCGGACCACCTGGAAGATAAGCAACGAAAGCTTCTGTCTGTAAGGATTAGGAACATGTTATTTTACTATCTTATTGTTTCTTGTTCATTTTCTTGGTCCCACTTAATGCTCCTTCGAACAGCTATTCATCTGAATACACTACTTGTAGCTTAAATAACTATTAAGTTCAAATCTATGAACTTTATAAGATCGGTTTGTTATTCCATTCTCCAGTATGCATCTTTTTAGTGTTCTGTGTTATTCTATAGCAGCATTGAAAAGGTCATAACTTTACGAATATTACTATACCGAGATTTCTGAGCACACTCGCCTTAGTTTGCATTTTGATTTTAGAAGTTTGAAAACTAGAAGAACTTCTACAACAAAACAAGATTTGCAAAATCAACAAAATGGATACGCACTTGGTGATGATTCACATAATCTTGGCGAATCCACGGATTGCCCCCCTCGACGCCAGGTTTAGTAAATAGGTCTAGATGAAACTTGATAGAGTCTTAGATTTTGTCACGGGCACTAAGCTCCTAAGGTTCATTGGGATGGCACCACTCTCTCAATTGCTTGGGTTGGAATGAACTTGCCTTCAGATATACGAAGCTTTAGTTTCTCAGTTTCATGATAAGTTCTTCCAGACAACCAAGTTTTATTAAAATCGGTTGCATGACCTGGCCGCACCGTGTGCAGTATGCAAGGAGTTACCGATTGGGGTAGTGGTGCCATCAAGGCGGACCTTGGGAAGTGAGCAGAATTACTTCTAACGTATTTCACAATTTAGTGCCCAATTAAAAAATTTAGTGATCGGCGTTTCTTGAAAAAAAAACATTTTGCTAGCTTAAATTAAAAGTTAGCAGAGCATTCTTTATTGTAAATTGATTTAAAAAAAATATAAATTCGAAAACAATTTAGTGCTATTAAATTCGCGTAATAAAACAATTTTTTGTTTATTTTTCTTTTTTCAATAATATAAGTACTATTTAAGTGCTACCTTAGTGCCCAAATGAAAAATCGGATGCTTAACATTTCTTTAAATAAAAAAAATTTTGCTAGCTTAAAGTTAACAGAGCATATATATTTTTTAATGTAAATTAATGCAAAAAATGTATAAACTTGAAAATAATTTAGTGCTGTATGATTTACGTAATAAAACAATTTTTTGTTTAATAATATACTATTTGTTTATTTTTTAATAATATGGTACTTTTTATTAAGTGCGACATTAGTACTCAAATAAGAAATTGCCGCTTAACGGTTTTTTAATTTTTTTTAATAATATAGTGATTTTTAAGTGCTATTTTAGTCCCCAATTAAAAAATTGGATGCTTTGTGTTTTTTTTTTAATACTTTGCAAAACGTTTTTGAAATATTTCTTAGGTTCGACAATAATTAACATTTCGAAAATATTTTAATAATACTATATAAAATAATTTAATTAAAAATATTTGGTGCTATTAGGGTTATAATAATTTTTTATTTAAATTAGTAACATCATTTATATTCAATTGCCTCATCCCTCATAGTCAATTCACTCATCCCACAGTTATCTCCATATTCTTTTGAACGAAACTTAATAAAAAGCACAATATTATTAAAAAAAATAGTGTATTGTTAAACAAAAAATTGTTATAATACGTGAAAATTGTTTTATTACGTAAATCATGCAGCACTAAATTATTTTCGAGTTCATAAATTTTTTACATTAATTTAAATTAAAAATTATATATGCTCTACTAACTAACTTTAAGCTAGTAAAATCTTTTTTTAAACGTTAAGCATCCAATTTTTTATTTGTGCACTGTAATTATTACTGAAGAAAAAAGAGTTAAATAAATAAACAAAAAAATTGTTTTATTAAGCGAATTTAATAGCACTATTTTTTGTGCATTAATTTACAATAAAAAAAATGCTCTGCTAACTTTATTTTAAGCTAACAAAATGTTTTTTTATCGTTAAGTACACAATTTTTTATTTGGACACTAAGGTAGCACTTAAAAAGAGTTAAATAAATAAATAAACAAAAAAAAAGTATTATTAAGCGACTTTAGTAGCACTAAGCTCAATTTTTTAATTGGACACTACATTTTGAATTATGTTACCGTGCGGTAATACTCTTCCGGTACGATTTTGCGTGCGGAAACAACCTATTTCCCAAACAATAGTTGATTGTAGCCCTTATAAAAAATTAAAAATACTGGTTTAACCGAACAAATAAAAGTACCAAAACGAAAAGTATCGGTATAAAGCTGCATTTTTCTTATAGGAAATAATTTAGTAATGTACAGATACAGTTCTTCCACTCGATCTTTACCCACACGTCATCAATTATGTGTAGGTAGTAAAGACAATTCATATGTTCACATCCTTATTAGTTACGTGAGATAATAAAGAATAAAGGATAAAGAGCATTTTTTTAAGTGGTAATGTAATGCTTTTTCGAGAGATGGCGCTAAAAGCATTATGAATATTTTAAAACCGAAATAATTTTTATTTGTAATTACAAATTTATTCTATAGAATTTTGCTGTTTAACAGTTCTAAAAATTGAAAGGTTGCACAAAAAGCAATTTAGAAGTGAGAGAGATAATTTAAAATTTTCGAAAAATTTAATTTTAGTTTCAGCTTTTTTAAAAAACTAAAAAGTGCGGGAAGGAGTGAGAACTGCGTGATTCATTTAATAAAAAAGTATAATTTCATAGATCGTAAAAAATCGTACCAAGGAATTAATGATTCTTTGGTAAATTCTATCCTTTTATTGTAAAAAATCAATTTGTCCATTCCCTTACACAAGTTAAAAAGAGAGACGATGCATGCACAAAGTATGCAGTGGGGTTGTAAAGGAACATTTTCATTTTTATAATCAGTTTCTTAGGAAGAATCTGAAAAGGTCATGCTTTCTTTTATTTCTATTAAGTACATTTTATTCACTCTTAAAGGGCAGGTTGTATAAACACAGTTTAACTTTAAACTAGGATCAATATCCTAGACAACGATTGTTCTGACAATCGTTACTGCAGCAATTGAGCCAAGTTTAAAGTTAAACCACATTTATACAACTCGCCCTAAATCAGCTTTACTAAATATGTAGTTTGAAGATCATCACACATTTTCTGTAATTAGAAAAAGTAAAAAATAAAACTATTTTTTGGAACAACTAACTTATTAAAAATTGTAGGTTATCCGAAAGTTTACGACTCTTAATGGTTGTGAACTTGGCTAAAATGTCAAAAATATGAAACTAGTCGTTGATTTTATTAGAAATTCTTGTTTATTAATTCGTACGCATAAAATCTATGACGTGTGGGTAAAGATCGAGTGGAAGAACTGTATATGAGGTGATTGTTGTATTATCTAAAAAAAAACTAGAAGAAATAAAAGCAAGTCAGAAATAGTTAAAAAGGAGGTCTCGGTGAAGAAGACTCTTGTCTGATTGCCAGATGTATGCAAGGGGAAGTACAGTAATACGTTTTGAAAATCTATTATTAAATTAAATAAATATAATGAACTGTGTTTAGATATACATACATAACTTTATATTATTTATACATTTAAATGTAGAGCGAAATTACAATGTATTTATTACAATTAATAACCAGTCTATCTCGGCCAGACACGCACGTGGTATGTCGGCTAGACGTGTCGTCGCCATCGAAGCCTATATAATTAAATAGTTTTCCACCCCTGTCCCTGATAAGTTTTTAATGGCGACAAGACTAAAATGTATTTCCAGATTGTTTCCCAATCCAAGAATTAGGTATTTCTTAAAGTAATTGAAAGGAAGTGTGCGACTATCACAAATGAATAACAGTTAAAAGTTTATTTTGGCGAAATACCAACTCCTTCCTCTGCGTGGTGAGTCACGTAGAAATATATTGAGTGTTTCCTGGAATTCACTAGATATTCCTTGTTAGAATGAATGTATCGGACATTCCCAACCCTAAACTATTTGAATGGACTGTTTTCTATTTAGGAAGCTTCTAGGGGTGGGGGAAACTTATTATACGAGATCCGAAAATAGATCTTTATATAAAATGTATAGTAGTGGAAATTATTGGCGATGTCTTGTAATGTTAATTTTTTATTTAATTAATTGTATAATATCATTAATATCGATTGTTAGATCTTGTTAGGTATAAAATATGTTAGAAAAAGAGGTATTGTTGAAATTCCTTCAATCTATTTTGTAAAGCAATTAGTTTAAATTGTTTGGAATTTATTAAATAATATATTTAATAATCCTGAAAGTAGTAATAAAAGATGAACAATAATTTAAACAAATTGATGAAACTAACAGATGTTATTGGTTGCACACGCTGAATAGCTTAATATAGATTATTAATCTTTTTCATAAAAAATACAAAAGTGCAAATAAACTTATTATTAGTTTTTATTTCCTTTTCCGGTAACTCACTTTTTACAAGGTTAAAGCGATTAACTACAGTGAGATCAAAAATGATCAACCTGATCCTACACTACTTTCAACGAGCTTGATGTTAATATTTAACTATAGCCAATTTTTAAAGTAAGTTTAGGGAAATCTGGAATGCCATCCGCACGCCACTGCTTATCATCTAACCCTTATGTAATGGAAGAAAATATTGATATCGAGCTCGTGGAAAGAAGTGTAGGATCAGGACGATCGTTCTTGACTTCACTGTATAGTCCCTATTAGTTATTAGTCGTTATTAGGGACAAATAGTGAAGGGTATCGTGAAGCATTAGGGTATGAACACAATGAACACAGGTTACCTGCTCCTGATTACTAGCGCCGACCAGCGACAATGGGGGATCCATGCTATCAAGTACAGGGTGGCTCACTTAAGATGACCCTATACCTTATCTTGGAAACCATAAGCGGTACGAAAAAAAGTTAAATACCAAAGTAGGTTGGTATAAAGCAAATTTTAATTTTATAATATTTTTGTAGTCATACAGGGTGAGCCGTCCCGCAACGGCTAGTATCAACTTTATTTTATTTTAAACGGAACAACTGTATATTTTTACGAGTTTTGATTCTACACTTTATAATAGGTATCTTTGGTTATATATATATATATGTATGTGCTCAGAAGTTCTGCACAGTTTTTGAATAAATTCAATTTCTTTGTTTTTTTTTAAATTCAGCATTTCTTAAAAAATTAAATTTACGTATTGCAACTTAATTTAACCAATTATAATAATAAAAGACTCTTATAAATAATAATAAAAAATAAATATAAATTTATTGTTAAATAATATACAGGGTGTTCAAATCACTAGACCAAAGATAGAAATTTTCGAACATGAAAATCTCATTTTCTTCAAATGGTACATTCTGTGTATTTATGTCGTATATGATTTTGCTTTTAAGTTTCTACCAATTAATATATACTATATTTTCTCTACTCCTACTTGTAAATCATTACTCAATTGAAAAGTAGACAAGTGCAGCAAACAATACGAATATAATTTGATGTGGATATGAAAACAACCTATCAAAGAAGTTAAATTTGACATTTTTTTCATTTGAGATTTATTTATTGACAACTCCACTCATAAAAGTAGAAGTAAAATCTTTTTTTTTCCTTTCAATAATACTTAAAGCATTTGAAAATAACGTGATTTGTGAAATTGTAGCTTTAAAACAACTGTAAATATGAAATCATTTAAATAAGCACAACCTACTTTTATATCAAGTAGAGTATACACGGTCTGTGATGTGGTTTCGTAACTCAGCCGGTAGAAGTAAAGTGTTAGTAAACTGAAGTTTTTTGCCGCCGCTGGTTCGATACCAGCTGGGAGATAACTAGTCTTTAATTTTTTTTATAACACAAAATTTAAAATAACAGTTCTCTTCGAAAATGTTCAATTTCTGCAAAGTTTTAATAAATCTCTTCAAAATTGTACAATTGTAGGGAGATTTAACAAATCATATTTTATATTCGATTTCTGAATGAAATATACGATCTACTTTTTAATTGTATTGCTTAGTCGAGGAAAAAATATACTAAACAACTTGAATGGAATGCCCATATCGCCCTCGAACGGTTGGTACTCCGCCTTCGGCGTCGTGCCTGCCTCAAACTTCCTCCTCGTGCGATATGGGCATCATTTCCACTCTCGTTGTGCAAACTAGTACACATTGTATTTCAAAAGTGAACAGTTTCAAAGCTATCAAAATGCCTTGCAACATAATTGCGATACTACACCTTAAAAACCGTGTAATAAGTAATAAAAAATATTAATAATAAAACGATAAATTATAAATAATAATAAAATAGCTGGCTATGCAGTTGAATAGCGGTTGTTATTATTATTAGATTGTATTAGCATGTTGAAGTTGTAAAATTATTTTTAAGCCAGTAAAAGGTAATTGGTTTACTAGATACACACAGAGCAGTTAATTTCACTTATATTTAAAAAACTTCTATTGTGGAATGCATCTACCACCACTTCACCTCAACATTTGTGAGATCTCTGAGGAAGGAATATACTTTCAAGATACAATCACGGTTTTTATACCCACCAGATATTTTTATTTTGCTTTGAGATATCCAAAAAGTTATTTAAACTCGAACCTATCATTAGATCGAAGTTTTCAACATCCAATGGTTGTTCCCGTTGTTCAAGTTTGAAAATTTCATAGTTTTGTAATTTTGAATGTATCATAGGCTCAAGTCTCAAGACAAGATTTTGAAGATATCGGACTGTCAAACATTGGGAGTTACGGATATAGAAAGCTTCAAAAATAAGTATTGTTACATTACACAGGCCCACAAAAAAAGTCCCATAGTTGAAAGGTGAGGTACCTACCATACCATATGCTTTTTGGTGTGCTGAAAACGAATCCGGGGTCAGAATTGATCCATCACCTAAGGATGTTTTCTAGATGTATTTTTATAAATTTCTCGAGGTGTTTTTTGAGGTTATGTCGAAATCCTTGGGTGATGGGTCAATTCTGCCGCCGGATTCGTTTTCAGCGCACTAAAATGCATACGGTATGGTACCTCTCCTTTCAACTACAAGACTTTCTTCTTTTTGTGGGCCCGTAACAAACCCACAAAAAATAAAAATGTTTTGTAGTTTAAAGGTGAGGTACCATACCGTATGTTTTCTGGTGTGCGGAAAACGAATCCGGGGTGAGAATTGACCCATCACCCAAGGATTTTCTTTAGATGTATTTTTATAAATTCTTTGAGGTATTTTTTGAGGTTATGTCGAAATCCTTGGGTGACGGGTCAAATCTGACCCCGGATTCGTTTTCAGCACACCACAAAGCATACGGTATGGTACTTAACCTTCCAACTACAAGACTTTTTTCTTTTGTGGGCCTGTGTTATCAATGGTACTAATGGTAGGTACAGGACTTTCACCTTGTGCTTATCCACTGTAAAGATGCCTGTATATCGAAAACAAGACTCTCAGTTGGTTTGTATTTAAGACAGATAATGCTATTCCTATAGTCTGTCAGGCAATGCATAGCACAGCCGAGAAACGTAGCTATTAAAGCCAATTTGTTTTACTTCAGAATGTTCAAATTATTTGGTAAACTCGTAGGAATGACGAAGAATCACTTGGTAAGGCATAAGGCTCATGAAACTACATTGAAACGACTACTCTGTTCTGGTGTGAATTTCGACCAGCTTCTGGCATAGTTCTTAGTCATCAGCATCACCACTGTAAGAATCTCCGCTGTAGCTACAACTCCACAAACAGGATTTATCAATATTTCATACTAACTATTAAGAACATAATTTTCACATTGCAAAATAGAATCCTGAGGAAACATAGCTGTTTCAAAAAAATACACATCTATCAAATTTTGGCAATCTGTTACATACATTACGTTAAGAAGGCATAATATTCGTTTCCGGAAAATATTGTTTTGAATGCCTGAATAATTTCATCAATTTATTGGGATTCATTCATTTAGGGGAAAAGCTCAGTTTTAAAGGGACTATAATGGGTGATTTAACTATTTATTTTTCATTGTCACTCTGATCTCATTTATATGTCAAACAAAACACAAAAGAATAATAAACAGACTTTCCCAACCTAATATGTTATTGATCTTTCTTCTGACATGTTAATTATTGTTATCATATGTAGTAGGCGTGTAAAATATGTTTTAATTTCTTTATGTCTTGATGTATAAAGGGAAATCATGGACATAATTGGCTATCGTGTGGAGTAAGCGGCTTTGAAGATGTACCATGGTGAACATAAAAAACTAGGACATTGCGTTCGGGTCAACACTTACAGCTTAAAATCTTAATGGGTGCGTCCAATACACCGCTGGACATGCAACGCTGCAGTAGCTTTTACAGCCGTCTTAGATTTGAAAACCAACGTTTAAAATTTTTAGTTATTTATTATATCTTTTATCTATTGTCAATATTTTGTTCTGACATTTTAATTATTGACATTCAGTAAATCAGTCATCTACTGTTAAAGACGGCTGTGAAAGCTGCTGCAGCACTGTATTTCCAGCGGTGTGTTGTTCGCACCCATTCTTTGTAGCTTTATTAGTAGTTTAGTTTCTATGATCACCGGAGTACGGTAGAAACATACAAAATTCTGCTCGATATACTACTGCGGAAGGTAATTTGCTCTGTTTTGTACCATGACGATATTTTTATTCGTTCTTAAAGATTTGGAACGGTCTATACTTTCGCCTCAAGTGCATCTAAATTGTTACACCATAATAAATTGTGAATTCTACATAACCTAGAAAAATATTTAATAGATACTAATTTGTTTTATACAGTTTCTTCCATAACTGCACACTCTATCTTTTGTATTTGTCACCGGATTAATACCAAATTTTGGCAAATTTAAGTCTCATAAAAGAAATATCTTCATAACCTCAAACTTACTTTATCTAAAACTAGGGCCCTGCTATGCATAGAAGTGAATATTGAAAAATAGAAGAATTTAAAATGTTTTTTTGGAAACTGGTTCTATTCGTAACACACCGTGGTTTTTAAGTAGGCAGTTTTAAGGTTATGAAAATATTGGATGACGAGATACAGGGATGTGTAGTTCGCAAGTGCGGCGCACTACGTATACAACCGCGGCTAAAAATGGAAACACCAGCATTAACAAGTAAATGTTTTTTTTTTATAATTTTACCCACTATAAGTGGGGTTTAGTTTTGTAATTGTTTTAAAGGTTATTTGAATATCAGAAACTTTTGGTAGCAACTGTCAAATATATTAAAAGAAAATAATCTGACATCGGCAATTTTGATTTTAACTCAATTTATCCATTTACAATAGTAAAAACTTGTTTCCATTTTTTTGACCGCGTTAGTACCTACATATCCTGCCATCCCATGTTTCTTGATGTACCCCGTACCATGTGCCAAGAACACTAAAGTTTTAATTAGTTTATCATCGAGTCTTGAAACAACAACTGCAAATGCAAACTTGATCATTTAGAGTTTTCTTACGAAACTATTAAACCTTTTAACGATGTGTTACATATGGTGCACCCTACCCCTCTTTTAAATTTTAAGTGTAGGGTTGATTGATACGAAGGGCTGGCTAAACCAAACCAAAGTTTGTCACTCATTGCGTTTATTATAACTGTCTGGAGACTAATAAGTAAGGATAGTTTTAATTCCCTAAATAAAATGCTAGGCACATCTTATACCAAATATGCCTAAATGATTGCAAGTTATTTGACACTCTTGAACTTAAGTAATTGCCAATTTGGTGGATAAAATTACGTTATTTGAAGTATTTGGAGTTACCAATGTTATTATCACTTGTCTATCGCGTTATGTAGTGTATATCTACAAAAAATAATATTTAAGTAACAGAACATTATGAATCTACAAGCAGAAATAGTGTAACTTCAACCTCATGTAAAACCCCCGCAAAACTAGAAATTATAACAGATTGCTAATTTGAAAACGACCATCCTTAATAAGCTTTTAATCAGGGGTGAGCATGCCTGCTTCCTCAACAGTTTCATTCTGAATACGATGATGTATCATTTTTTGAAATCTAACATCATCAGGAAGTTATAGGCGAGGATAACTTATAAATGCTGTGAGACGGTGTCCAATAAAACAGAAGTCTAAGGGAGACAAATCTAGAGATCAGACAAGGCCATTTAATCGAACATCTACCAACCTAGTAACCCCGATATCTATGATTTGATCACTCTCACCGGCAATCCATAACGAGAAGGGGCTCCATCTTGTTAAAAAAGCAATCCATTTTGATCTATTAGTCTGTTACCGTCTCCAATCAGCGATATTCTGCACTGTTGGTAATGAGAGTGTCACTGAGATGCTATAAGGGTTATGTAGGAATAGTATATTCCGAGCTCCTACAGCTGACCTGTGGTCTGTTTAGACATTTCACTGGGACAAGAAAGTGACAGGGTTAATTTACCTTGGAGTTTTTCATTCTTGAATCAAGTTTGATCTACAGTTTGATCTCTGCACCGTGTCAAAAGGTCAAGTTCAGATTGTGTCCCTTTATTCTGTATGTTGTTAATGGGTCTAGGTAATCGACCACTAAGAATTATATGTTAGAGTTAGATTTGACCTGCGACTTGACTAAATCTATCTTCATCAGTCATAATTTCGAAGAGTGACGGGCTTTCCGAGTTTTTTAATATTTTTCAACCAACCGGTTTTTGCACTCCTTGTGTTTACCACTTAGCATGTACATTGTTATGCGTTGTGTTTATTGCGGCTTTACGTGACGTGCCATGATTCTCTTAGAATATGGCGCATGGCGGGATAGACCTGGCCAAGCTCTCTGTACTGGATCTAATTTGCAACCATCCACCCCCAAGGTGATTAAGAATGAGACCAATCCAGTAATGAAAGGATCATAGTTGTCGCACCCTGGGATATCCATCCTGTTGAGCTGCAGCCATTAATTCAGATTTTCAGATTCAGATCTTACACATCGAAGGAACGCTACAACCAAGACAAGAACCTCATTAAATGTACTTATGTTATAAAGCAACCGATTTTTAGAGTTTTAAAGACTATTGAGTGTGAAATATTCAAAACTTACAGTTTGTGAAAGCTTCTTTTTAAACTTTTGTAGTTAAGAGTTACAGGGTTTCCAGCCTACACAATTTCAAAATGTCCTTAGGCTTTCAGAAATTCTGAAGAAAATTTCCGGAATTCATAGTTTTTATGTTTCAGAGTCTTGGAGAATTCTAGTTTTAGAAACTCGTAAACTTAACTCTTGTCTTCAAATCTTCAAGTTGAAGATAAGGTGAGAAAATAGCATACTTATATACAGGTTGGAAACACATGGGCTTGATTTAAGTATATAAAAGCGTTCATAAAAGTGGTAGTGGGGTAGAAGCAATTGATAAAAACTTGCAACTGGATGTTGTATACTGTCTGGATATGCATGCACCTGGTATTAACGTTTGAAGTCCGTTCATAAAAAAACAATGCAGGTTAGACACTCACACTCCGGTGCTTAAGTTCGCTCACATTTGAACCCAATAAACGCCTACTATAAGTCTTGATGGTAGGGTAGAAGTAGCGCAGTAGAATAGAACTTGTATGAACGCATTTAAATCCCTGTATCAAGCTCCAGCATTTCAATCCAGTATATGAAAGTAGGCTATTTTCTCGTCGTTTACTCAACGTGAGGATTTTTACTTTCATCTCTAGAAGCTAAAGTTGCACATTACTATGAAAAACGATTCAACAAATAACAATTAATAGTTTGCACACAGTAATTTTCGTTTAGTTCGTTTTGGTTATGACTAAAAATAAACTTTGTCTAATTTAACTGTTCCGTAATTATAATGCATTAAAATGATAAACGAAAATGTTCGAGATGAAACTCGTTTTTCCGTTCGTGAGATTGCTCACTCGCCGCTACGCAGCTCGTGGTGTAATTCCCACCTTACCATAAAAGAAGATGTTCCACCTCTTGTAAAATATACTAGATGTTGCGTACTTCACTTACGTACATAAATCTTGGTATTAACCAACGAATACTATTTTACACCAAACATTAGCATTACCAATCACTAAACGCTCTTCCGTCGATTTTATTCAAAATATCTTTCTCAGTGTATATTTTGTATAATACTGAGCATTTTAAAATAATATTCTAACCTAAATTATGCGGTCCTATAATAATATAGTAGTACTATATAGTCATGTTTTAATGACGACAGGAAATTCCTTTCCATCCGCTGTGTAGCTTCGTTACATCTGCTTTGAATTTTTAATTGTCTACATTCAACAGGGAATTTGATAGGAATGTTTGATATTTTCAATTAACTCTTTTTTATCAATAATAAGAAGTTAAAAAATAGTTTTATCTTCACGTACTTCTTTCTCAATTGTTGATTTGGTTTTTATCGACATAGATAGGATAGGTGAATGTAATAAAACGATTAAAAGCGCATTAAAAGCCAAAACAAACATTTCTGAAAGAAAAATCGTGTCCTTTTTGCTGTTATCTCATCTTGTAGGAATTTATCAATTATCATTTTCTTGTTGTGACTTTTTTTGCGTAACCTTATTTTGTTAACGATTTAATTAGCAAAAATCTTCCATCGGTGATTTTCTTGCAACATTTTTATTATTATAAATATTTAACAACTCTGCTCTTGTTATTAGAGATAGTTGTTTTTGTTATTCACAACGCATCACTGATTTTTATGCAATTAAGGCTCAAAGGCTGTCGTGTAGTGATGAATAGAAATAGGACAGCGTTAGTGGGCCAAAAATAATACTGATAATGAGAAGAAACTGTCGTGTAAATATTTTTTATTAGTCTGTATTGCAATTTATTAATGTGTCGTAATAATAAAGTTGTTATTTACTTAAGATGCGTTTGAGACTTGTGAATCATATCTGTTTGTCACGAGAACTATGCAGGAACACCGCGGATGTGACTTTCTTTCATGCTAATTTAACCTATAAATAACACATATTAAACATGACGCAGACAAAATTTTCATGACTACGGTGATTGCTGAAAGTGAATTTAAAAAGGTCTTTCAATATTACAAATTATTTAGAAAAACCCTTTTCTAATTAATTATTATTCTTCGGCAAAGATATGTATATCAAATCGTTAGAATTTTAATTGACTGTATAAATCGTTGGAATTGTTGGTTTCTGGTTCTGAATGTCATATTTAAGCGACGGATATAGCGAGGCCTTATCGTATCTTTTAAAAATCTACCATATCAAATTAAAAAACTTACACTCCGAAAAAATTTTAGGTTTAGTCGTAGATCGTCAATTTCAGTGGAAAGAACATATAGATGAAATGTTACCTAAACTTCAGAAAGCGATTTACTGTATACGACGTTTAAAATATATCTGTGACTTATCAACCTTGCGTACCGTTTATTTTGCGTATTTTGAATCTATAATCAGATATGGATTGATTTTTTGGGGCAATTCGATACATCTCTCTAACATTTTAATACTACAAAAAAGAGCATTAAGAATTATATACAGTATCAAAAGTAGACCTTTATTTATAAATCACAATATCTTAACAATTTTTAATTTATTCATTTATGAAAGCTCGATATTTGTTTTTAATAATAAAAATACTTTCAAACAAAATGCGGATGTTCATGACTATAATACTAGAAGCAATCTTCTGCGACCTAATGCTGCTAAAACTTCAACCTATTATAAATCATTCATGTTTACGTTGGTTAAAATTTTTAATAAACTTCCTGATCAGATCAAAAATTTAGAAAATATTAAAAAATTCAAATGTGCACTAAAATCGTATTTGACTGACAACTGCTTTTATAACCTGGAAGAGTTTTGGAATACTGCGACTGCTTAGTGTTTGAAATGTAAACTCCATATCTATATTATCTTTAATTACTCTTTTAATATGTTTTACATCTACAATGTTTTTATAATATTTTATATCATATACACTGCATGTTTTTTATCCTATTTATATTTACACAATATTTTATTTTATTAATATGTATGTTTTTTATTGTATTATTCAACGCCACTGGCACCAGAATAAAGATTTATCTATCTATCTATCTGGTACTTCTTGAACTTCTTAAATTACCTTTGTCAGTTTTTCAATCACCTAATCCAACTTATTAATCACCTCAGCTGCATCTCTCTTGAATATGAGGTGATTAGAATATGAACAAAAGATTTTCTATCTTTGAGAGAACATAAGTAAGTATAGCATGCTGAAATAAATAATTTTAAGTCCAATTTGATACCGAAATCCAGAATATTTATCTTTGAAAACAACGAATCCCCGCTTCTCCTAATATTGTCTTTAAATAGCTTATCTTCACCATTGTAAGGGCTCGGTGTCACCGAAAGAGTTGCTGCACATATAATCTCTTAAATCTCAAGCTTCTTTGCATAAGATATTTTCAGACCTTTCCCCCCTTCCTCTTTTCATTAGGGGTGTTGGCGTATAAAAGCGAAATATTACAAATAGGGATTCCAAGGCACTAACTCCCCCTCTCAAATCTATCCCAAATGTCATTTGATTTCCATAATTTTCCAAATCTCCAGGAATGTCTTGGAAATCTACGAAACTCCATATATCGAATAAAACCTTACACATACATCTATAACGGGTCCGACTCAAGAAAAAAACTTACAAATTTGGCTAAAAAATCGAAATATTCGTTATAAAACGGAAATATTATCTCTACGGTTGTCATATTTTTTTTTTTCGAATTGGAGATGATGAGCTGAATGAATAACAGGGTGGTCAGCGAACCTGGAAACCTTGAAAACCGGGAATTTGCACAACGGGGAAAGTAACTTTAATTAGTGATCAAATTCGGGGATTTTTTTCCAGCCATTTTGTTGAGTACTGGAACAGTAACAATGCAAAATTAGAATTTTCAGTGTTGCCAACTGGTAAACTAGTTAACAAAGTATCCGTCACAAATTTTGTTTAGAACTTGTACGTCTAAGTAGCAAGACGTTTTAGCGGACTTATCCTTTAGTTGATATCACTGTTGAACAGCTGTTCAAATGCAAAACTTATAAATTTGAAAAACAAATGCAGAATCTGAATTTTCGGTGTTACCAACTGCACAAACTTAACAAAGATTCCCTATTTAAACCTAAAAGTAAATTTTCTAGATTGATAAAAAAATACCGCGAGTAGAAAAATAGTATAAAGTATTCGTTTTGTTAGATCTTTTACCGCACTCTCCGCTACGCGAGTCATTTTCTAAACTTGGACGCGTGTGCTAAAAATATGCCTCATGAAATATACAGGGTGATCCAAAATGATTGAGGACGGTTTGAATTTACTGCTACGTTAAGTTATTGTCATATTGGCAACACGCATACTTTTCAGACATTTTTATCCTTCTTTTATTTGACAGTGGCTTCTTAAAGATAATATAGTAGCTTATTCGCTATGTGCATGGCCGTGCATGGCGACTCGTGGCGACCTCTGGTCGTAGACTGAGTAATAAGGACGGAAACCATAACATTGGCGTTTATGGACGGATATCGAAAGTGGAAAATAAATCAAATATAAAGACTATTTTTTGTTTACTTTCTACATGAGCGTGTACAGTAATTATTTTTATGCGATTGAGAAGAATAAGCATGTAAGTAAATTGTATTTAATATACTTATTTTCATGTTATTATTTGACTTTTTGAGGTTATGTCCATATATGCACATTTGAAAATTCAATAAATGGTAAAAAATGATATAAACTTGCTCTTGCTATTTGAACCATTATTTTTGCAATTCACTACGCAACAAGTATTCCCACCCATTATATTTGCAAAGTTTACTGAAAGCGTCCGTTATTATTGCTCTATTGCTCCACCTAGCGCGCTTCGGGCGATTATCCCATCCCCTCCAAGCCGACGCACATAGCGAATAAACTTTAATAATTTTAAATAATAAGTTTACTTGATAATAAAATCGTCTAACAAACCGTAGTTCTGAAAAGAACGTTTTGTAAAACGAGTGTCAACGAGAAAGTGACGAGTTGACGCTGTAATTTGACGCAACACATTTCAATAGTGCTACGCTAACAACGTAAAATACACTAAAAAATGTACGGCGCAAAATTCAAACCGTCTTTACTTAATTTGGATCTCACTGTACTATTGTACCTAAAAAAAAGGCTTCAAGTTTTATATTCCGTTATTATTAATTCTAAACTAATAATTTGATCATCAATATGAATATGCATAAATTGTTGAGTTTTTTGACCTTAATCTAGTTGAGATCTATTTGACACCAAATTGTAGACTGAGGTGGTAGGTTTACAAATCGGAAGATGCGTTATAGGCTGATTTTCGCGCAAGAATCTTTAACCAATCTCCCACTTTGCTGCATTTGACCGCATTTGCAATCCGCGTCTAGACCTAGCCCATCAGAAACTAACGGTCAAATTGACAGAAAAGGAGAGGGATGTAAGGCTAGCATTATGCACATATAGGCAACCAATTATATAGCACGCTCTATTATACAATTTACATATATTGCATGGTAAATAAATAGCACTGTATATATCAACTACCAACCCTGTCTCATTGAAGTTCGCATACTCTATTTTTGTTATTTAAAGAATGCCCCGCATTTCTTCTTTGATATACGCGTGAGCTGTCTCTTGTTGTTAGAGTGAAGTACTGTCTTTGCACTTATACTATGTTAAGTTTCATGAAATTCTATCGAATGGTTTCCTCACGCCGCCCCTTTAACTCCGATCACTCTGCGTACGCAAAGAGGCGGTAAGAGGGATCACCACCTCAGTAAAATTTTTATAAAACGTGCCATGAGGTAGGTGCAAAAGCAATACGTTATTCTAACAATAAGGAACTGTCACCTTGAACACCAAAGGAAATCTTGGGAAAAAGATTGTGGAATGTACAGTCTGGTACTTTAATAATGATTCGGGTCTCAATCTAGCCATACGCATCACATTTTACAAGTTTGCTTTATATTATTTTTTCTGTATATAATTTCTATATTATTTATATTTTTTCTAATAGTTATAAAATTATACATTTCCTTCTAAAGTAATTTTTTTGCATAAAACTAGTTTCAGACCTGAATCATTACTAAAGTCTCAGACTGTACCTTGTGTTAAAATATAAAAGATAAATACACAACGGAATCTAACAATAAAACAACACCACGTATAATATAGGAGGTCAGTACGTTACTCTAGCAATAAGAAATAGCTACTTCGAAAAACCAAAAAAATTCAGAGTGAAAATTGCGGGGCTCCGTTTAACAGAAATAGAAGTGTGCGAACTTCAATGAGACAGGGCTCGTATATTAAAAATATGTAACTTCTATGACAGAAATCTTTGCTGATGATAATTTTAATAACATCCGCTTATGTTAATGTTAACAAAAAGTTAAACAAGTTTCTAAGTAAATTTAATACGAGAGTATTTAAGGAGGTGAATACGAATAAAATACTTAGGAGTTGTAGTAGATAATCAATACGTTAAGGTTTGATAGGAAAAATTTAGTAAGATTAAGTAGCCAAATTAAACGTACGGACTTAAGACTTACGTGCATAAGATTATTATTTATCTACATTTCGAATATTGGGTTTCTCTATTCTGTTTATATCAAATGAAACAATATTTACACTTAAAAATTACCCAATCAGAGGTGCAAAATCACTATGAATATATTTTAAGCTTTGTGCGTTTCACATTGTGCATTTTTGTTTTTATACACCTTTTTTTATTAATGTCATAGAGCGTAAACTTCCTCGACAGTATTTTATATGACAATAGAATCAAATTAATC